>CP139507.1:323272961-323316829 GCA_021014915.2 Artemisia tridentata subsp. tridentata | reverse complement strand
TTTTGTTCCTAAACACCCATTTTGTTCCTATTATGGTTCGATTTTTAGGTTGAGGGACCAATGTCCAAACGTCGTTTCTAACGAATTGATTAAGTTCTTCTTGCATCGCTATGACCCAAGATTCGTCTTTTATTGCCTCATTTATATTTTTAGGCTCAATGGTTGAAACAAAACAAAAGAAAATTACTTTGGTTTTGGACTTTTGATTCTTAAGGTTCTTTCCTTAATTTTTCCTATGACATTATCTAATGGATGACTTCTAGATTCCTTGATGTTGACTATTTCCTTATTCACAGGTTCATCCTCTTTGTCATTTTCTACATTTTTCTTGGTTTTCAACCATTTGACTTTCAACTAAGTCATCATCTACCAAAGGTGATGTCTTAGAGGGAGGTGGACTTTCGTCGAATGTTACGTTCAACGATTCCTCGACTCTTGAGGTTTTTTTGTTCAAGACAATATATGCTTTACTATTCTGTGAATATCCTAGGAATACACCTTCATAAGACTTTGGGTCGAATTTGGTGAGGTAATCCTTAGTGTTTAAGATGAAGCACTTGCTTCCAAAAACTCTAAAATATCCTAACGTAGGGTTTTTGCCTCTATAAAGCTCATATGGTGTTTTATTCAAGAATGGTCTAATTAAAACTCTATTTAGGATGTATGTGGATGTGTCAACGGCATTACACCAAAACTTTGGGGTATATTTTGCTCATTTAACATTGTTCGACTCATTTCTTGAAGAGTTATATTCTTACGTTCTACTACACCATTAGATTGAGGGGTTCGAGGAGCCGAGAAATTATGTGTTATGCCATTAGCATCACAAAAAGCTCTGAATTGGATTTCGTTATCAAATTCACGACCGTGGTCGGTTCTAATTGACACTATACTATTTTCTATTTGATTTTGAATTTTCTTACTTAGAATTTCAAATTTATCAAATGCTTCGTTTTTAGTTTTCAAAAACTTAGTCCAAGTATACCTAGAGTAATCATCGACTATTACCAAAGTATAGAAGTTTCCTCCATAACTTTGTATAGCGGATGGACCGAACAAATTCATATGTAGTAATTTTAGACACCTAGATGTGGACACCATGTTTTTAGCCTTATGGCTAATATGAACTTGTTTCCCAATTTTGCAAGCATCACAAAAGTGTTGGTCGTATTTCAACTTGGGTAGGTTCCTAACGAGTTCCTTAGATGATAAGGATTGGATTAGCCTCATATTGGCGTGACCTAAGCGTCTATACCATAGAGTTGAGTTTTCGTCCAAGGAGGTGAGAAAAAGTTTGTCATTAGATGTTTTGTCTAATTTCATAACGTAAATGTTATTCTTCAAAACACCTTTTCCTACGGTTATGCCATTTTTAAGTATCTTACTTCCGTTTTCACTGAAGAGGACGTCATACTTTTTACGGCATAATTGACTAATACTAAGCAAGTTAAAACCTAAGTTATCTACATGAGCAACATCATCAATAGTGAGAGAATCATGAGAGATTGTACCTTTTCCGATGATTTTACTTTTAAGCTTGCTACCGAATGTGACATTACCTTCGTCGTACACTTGGTAGGTTAAGAAAAGGCCTTTGTTTCCTGTCATATGTCTTGAACACCCACTATCTTTGATCCACTCGTTCGGTTCTAACCCGACTTTCAAGCACACCTAAGTTAAAGAAAAACTCAAGCGTTTGGTCCCCAATATCTTATGGGTCCATTTGGGTTAAACATTACATTATCATGATTCATGTATGGAAATGGTAGATAAGTGTTCCAAGGCATGTAGTTGGGACCTTGATAGTTCCTAGATATGTTTTGGTTCCAATTATTTTGATGATGGTGCTGTGAGTTAAAGTTACTCTTTGGAAAGGGGTGTTTGGGAATAGAGGTTCTAGGTCTCTGTTGAATCATTTAATCCTAAACTCATTTTTAACTTGTCCTTTTCCTATAGTAACTGCTGGTTTTTGTTTGTTAACAGTTGTACTAGTGCTAGGTTTTCTAGTGACCTTAACGAACTCAGTACGGTCTGAAGTACAAACCTTCTGTTCATTAACAGTACCCGCGGAACCTTTGGCCATAACTGGCGGAACCAAATTTTTGGATCCGCCAGATCCGTGGGTGTCTGAACTTGTTAAAATAGTTTCTTGTACTTTCAATGTTTGTTTCTCAAAGTCACTTAAGTTTCCTAGTTTCATAAAATCTAGTTTGGCTTTATCATGATGCAACTTTTGAGCTTTCATTATATCATCCATACAACTAATGTGTTTATCAAACCTTTTAAATTTGGAATTTTGTTTGATAAGTTTTTCCTGTGTGGACTTAAGTGTTTCTATTTCTAGTTTAAGTTCCTGACATGAAACACATGTTTCTTTAACATCTTTACCCTTTTCAAATCTTAAAGCTTTCTCTTTTAACCAATATACTTCGTTTTTCAAAAACTCCTTTTTGGTTTTTAAGAACTTGTTTTTATTTATGACTTTAAGGGTAATTTCACACAGTTTGTTATATTGTATTTCTATTATGTCATCATTAATAGAGGAGTAAGATGAGTCAGATAGTACCTTGTTAGAGTCATTAGCCATAAGAGCAACTTCGTCATTCTTTGGCTCTTCGTCATCATCTTCACTGTCACTCCAAGCACCACTGACAAAGGCTCGTTGAGTCTTGTTCTTTGGTGGCTTCGGACATTCTCTTATTAGGTGACTGGAATCCCCGCACATAAAACACTTCCTATCAACTTTTCCTTTCCTATCATCACGGTCTTTCCGGAAGGATTTCTTTTCTTCACGAGGTTGTCTTATGAACTTTCCTCATCTCCTAAAGAACTTCTTGAAATCTCTTACGGCCATGGCATACTCTTCGTATTCGCTACCTGAACTAGACTCTTCATCATCACTTGATTCTACCCTAGCTTTTAAGGCAATGGACTTCATCTTCTCCTTTTTGCCTTTAATTATTTCTGAGTCTTTTTCCATCACCATCTCGTGAACTTTGAGATTTCCAATGAGCTCATCAAGTGTCATGCTTGAAAGATCCTTGGATTCTTCAATAGCCATCACCTTTGCTCTCCACTTCGGACTCTAAGAAATTTCCTAACAAAGTTCTTACTAGAAAAAGATTCGTCTAGTGCTTTAAGAGAAGTAATTATAGTATTAAACCTAGCAAAAGCACTATCAATGATCTCATCTTCAAAGATAACAAATTGTTCATATTGTTGAACAAGAAGATCAATTTTGTTATCTTTGACTTGTGAGTTCCCTTGATGAGTGATAATTAATGATTGCCAAATATCTTTAGCCGTTTTACACATAAAGACTCTTTCATATTCTTTCTTAGGTAAAGCATTATAAAGCATCATTTTAGCTTCATTATTTTTGGCAATCAACTTCTTTTGCTCATCACTATGACGAGTAAGAGAAGTACCCTCATCCCGACCTCCTGATATATTCAATATAGGTTTGTTATCACCTTCTACGATAATATACCATAAATCTATTCTTTTGACTTCACATAAGTTTCAAAGCAGTTTTTCCAATATATAACACTATTTGGTTCGAATAGTGGTGGTCTTTGCATAGATTGCCCTTCTTTGAAGTTTTCAAAGTCCATTGATCATTTCAAGCTTTAAAATACAATATATTTTGGAAATCTTGAGTAACGTAGCTCTGATACCAATTGTGGAAAACTAGAAGGGGGTTGAATAGTTTTTACCGTTTTCTAAAATTAATTCGCTTTGAGACTTAACGTGATTTCAAGTAAATGCACACAAACAAGCAATATAAGTAATGAAAGAAAGGAAAAGAACAATCAAACCACAACACGGAGATTTATTGTGGTTCGGCTACAAGGACTCTTTTCCTTTCCCTACTCCACTCCTCGAGCCTCTAACTCGAGAGTTTTTCTTCACTAAGAAACAAGCTCCCTTCTCGGCGGAGAAAACCTTTATACATGTCGCTTACACCTTTTTCCGGTACAAAGCTAAATACCAGGTTCTAGTTCAAGGTAGAACCAACCTGACGTCGCCTATACAATTTCTGACACTAAGCTAGATGTCGAGTTATTTACAAGGGTTCAACCACTCCCGACACTCTATGTGTTTTGAGGACTAAAACACTAACCGATCACTACTGAAAGAATGGTATAACAATGATGTGTGAACTACTGACAAATCACACAGTAACTACACTAACAAGATAGCAACAGTTTGTTGATCCTTGATGCTTGATCTCTTTGCTACAAAAGGAAGATCACTAAGAATGAAATGAATAGGTTAGTAATGTATGAATGAATATGTACTTTATGCTATGTAAGTGATGAATGTCCTTGAATGATCAGCTTACTATTTATAGGCAAAACTGATCAGACAACTGGCGGATTTGGCGGACCCAAAATAAGGGTTCCGCCCATACACTGGTTTGGTTCCGCGGGAACATGCCAGCTAAGAGCATCACAAATCTTTTCATATTTTGTCAAGTCTTGTCAAGATCTTACAAAGTCAACTCCTTTGCTTCAAGATCTTTATAAAATATATTGTAAAGTCAACTAAGCTATCTAAATCATAGTTGTTAAGATCCCGATCCTGATCTTAGGATCTTACGATTTTACGATTCTACGAAGCAAAAACGATCTGGATCCTACGTAGGATCTTAACAAGCTTAAGATCTTATAGGATCCCGATCTTGACCATAGGATCTCAAGATCTACTCCGATCCGATCTTACTTTTCTCGAACCACAAACTAAAAAACTACAAATTTATGGTTTATGTTTTTATCTAATTTAAAAAGCAACATGTGATTCTTCTTAAACATTTCATTTCATAATTTAGAACAACTTTTCATAAAATATTCTTATAATTTCATGTTTATAATATATAATAATTTATAGATTTGAATAATATTACAAAGATCATTAAAAAATAGCATTATAGTAGGATCTTAAGATCCCGATCCGATCTTATGATCACAATCTGGCAAAGACGAAAACGATCCTAGGTAGGATCCCGATCTTGAAAACCCTGATCTAAACGATGCATGCCATGATGTCATGTATATTTCTATTTCTAAGAAATAAAAATAAACATGTAAGTGTATATATGTATGTAATGTGTAATTCCTAGTTATCATGTGATATGTAAATGAGTTTAAAAAGCTTGTTACTAAAATGTAAAAGACTTTAACATATACTTATGCTTTGCTAAAGATAAACCTTATAATTGTCATTAACAAAATAAAGCAAAGATCGTAAAATATAAATAACGTTTTTAGGACGATATTTGTATTAACAATGTGGAAAAGGGTACTATGAAATTATATTTTGCATGTAGGTACTGAATACCAATTAGCGGACTTATTCACCAAAGCCTTGCCCCATGCAAGATTTGTGGAATTAGTTCACCAAATTGGTATGAGGTGTTTGACTCCAGATGATTTACAAAACTTTCTTAAACATAACTAAGAAAGTCAAACACCAAAACCTCTTTTGTAAATATCCTATTCAAAAACACAAAAAGATTTTCATTTTTCTTTCTCCAAAAAAACAAAAAAAAAAGTTGCAAGTACAAAATTTCCATCAACACTTTGTTCATTTAAACAAATTACCAATTCTTTCCGAACAAGTGTTGAGGGGGAGTATGAAAGTTAAATTTTAAAATTTTCCTTAAAATTTGTACTTGCATATTTCATAAAAGATGTTGTTTTATAATGTGTTGGTAATATTATTCTTGTGATACCTTCCTTGATTTAAAATGTTTTCTAATACTCATAAGTCAAGGGGGTGTATTAAAGTTGTTCTTGTCAAAATTACGTCATGTCTTGTTAAAATTTGTGAGTAAGGGACTTTGATTGCAAAAGTTATGTGGTTAAGGGACTTACTGTGACAAAGTTGGAAACTAAAATTTTTAACAAAAAACAAAAGTTACAAAGCAATAACTGCATCTGAATTGCAGTTATTACTTTTCACCAAATACATTAAATTCCTTACCAACCTTAATCAACGACTACAATTCACTCTTCTAATCCGTTCAAGAAATCTCAAATCTGTGAGTGTTTATGCAATCATTATACTAATATAAGAAACAGTTTTAAATAATTTTGTGATCCAACAGCTTAATATGTTTAAATTGAATGAAATTAAATTAGGGTTTAAGCTGTATTGGGTTAAAATGATTTAGAGTGTTTGAGGTTAATTTCTATGGTGGGATATGTTGCTAAGCATGTTTATAACAAGATTACATAACCTAATTATACCCAGAAACTCGAATTGATGATTTTTCAAATTAGGGTTCTTGCGTATGAATTGGGGATTTCGTATGAGTGTGTTTTGGCCTAATTAATTGGTTGGGATAGTGCTCTAATGGGTTGTATAACATTATTTGACCATCGAATCATACCCAGAAACACATTTGAATTTATTTCGACGTGTAGGGTTTAAGAAGAACTCGACCAGGTTCAATCTTATTGATTCATGGATAAAAAGTGTTAAAATATAGCCCAATACACTCTAAAACATCATAGGAATCTACTGGAATCAAACAATCAAACATCTAACATGTTAAGTTGAATTCTGATGATTCTGAGTTTAAGGGATTGTCGGAATTGCAACTAGTTGCATTCAATTTAGATAAACGATGTTTAGATGTGTTTAAATGAGCTTAATAATCATATTGTAACTTGTGATTTGATTTAAATTGGACAGGAAAACCAATTTTGGTAAAGATTCCAGAAAATGTACGTCTACAGTGTTATCAAAATTTCTTGTATAAGAAATTGTAATTGCAATATCCGTCGGAATTGGATAAGCCTTGTCGGAATTGCATAAATTTGTCGAAATTGCACAAAACTTATCGAAATTCACATTTTTCATCGCAATTGGGCAAACTTTATCGCAATTCAAAATTTTCATCGCAATTAGACATGGTTTATCGCAATTAAGATTTTTTATCGCAATTGAACAAATTTTCATCGTAATTCAAAAAATCCATCGGAATTGGATAAAATCTGTCGGAATTCAAAATATCATCGGAATTGGCCAAACGTGTCGTAATTACATATATATAAGTCGCAATTCACCAAAACTGTCGCAATTGGATTTAACTTTGTCAAAACTCAAAAGAATCACATGTTGTCGAAATTGATTAATGGACAATTAAAGGAAATCAGTTTTAATTGGAAATCAACACAATGTCCAAATATGAAAATTGCAATATTCATAATCTTAAAACATGTAAAATCAATTAAACAACAAAATGGTTACATGAATGATAACAAGATTAACAATTTGCTAACCTTCATGTATCCTGCAAATTTGTTTTTGATTGATGTTTCAGATATCTCAAATGGCTGCACAACAACCACTCCCAATGCTCAACAAAGAAAACACTTTTCCATAAGGCTATAATGTGGAAATTGGCAAGAACAACGCACGTGTTGAATTTCACAAGATCAAGTGTGCGGAACCAACATGTCAAATTGCCATTGAAATCCTCAAAGTACACAAGTGTAGAAGCATGTTGGACAAGTCTGCTTCCTTTCCCGAATTCTATATTCACCAAATGTGGCACACCCTTATGCTAAGCATGGGAGAAGACTCTTTCACTTGCACACTGGACAGAAAGGAAGTAATTGTTGATGTTGACTATCTCCGCAAAGTCTTACTTCTGCCAGAAGCTCCTGCACCTGCCAAGAAGTTTTATCCTACACCATCAGAAGAAGATGTTCTCAACTTCCTAATGGAGATTGGCTATGATGTACAACCGGATAAGCCATTGAAAAGATTCCCCAAGGTCGAAGCCAAGCTTATTCCCCAACCATGGAGAACCATTTATTATATCTTGGCTCGATCAGTCTCCGGAAGAGACAGTGGACATGAGAACCCTCGTCTTTCTCACCTACAAATCTTCTGTGGAATAGTAAAATAGAAGCAAATAGACTATGCTCAACTCATCTAGGATGACATAGTCATTCAGATTCAGAGTCACTACCTCAAACCATTTACCAAAATCCCATTTGTAAGATTTACCAAGCTTATCATCTACCATCTACTTGATGAAAACGAAGACATCCCTCGACGTCTAGAAGACCAAGAGAAGCATTTATTTGCTATGGACAAGACCGTTAGTCAAGTCTACATCCCTAAAGGAAGCACACGCAAACAAGGGATGAGACTACCTGAATCTCTTCTGACTGACAAGATAAAGAAAACGCAAGCATACATCAAATATGATAAAGCGTTCAATGAGGGACATGTCAGTTTCGGAAAGTATGATGATGAGCCTGCTCCAGCTAAGACTCGAGCCAAAGAAGGTAGCAAGTCAGGCAACACATCTAGCACTTCAAAGAAGATCGAACCAGGGCCTCCTAAATACACCAAAAGGAGAGTTCCGGTCAAGATTGCTAAGCCAGAGCCTAAAGAAGAAAAGATTGTTGAAGAAGAGGGATCCAGTTCTGATACGGAAACCGATGAAGAACCAACAATCTACAAGGAAGAAATAGCTACCAAGATTGCTCTGGATGAAAGTCGTGAGTCATTTAAAGCTGATGAAGAGAGGCGGAAGAAGAAGATGCTTGAGGAACAGATGAGAATCGATGAGGAAATTGCCAAAGACTTTGATGAAGACCAGACCCTCGTCAATCCGGTTAATCAACCCGATGGGTCTGGAGTTGCAGCAGAAGTTATTCCCCCTCGTTCGGATCCGGTTAATCAACCCGGTAATGACTAGGAAAAGGATGAAGATGAAATGGCTAAAGATTTTGACATGGATGAGGATGATGAAACAGAGAATGTGTTGATTGATGATGAAGTAATAAGAAAAAATGCTAAAGAGTTGGAATTGGAAAAGAAGAAAAAGGAGGAGGAAGAAAGCTTGGCAAGGATAGCGGCTGAGGAGAAGGAAGTCGACAAATACATTCAAACACCTACAACCACTCGTCCACACTCTCCTCCAATTACCCATGACACACCTCCAGTCTCTAAGCAAGTTTCTCCACCAAAAGACCAAAAACATCCTGAATCATCCACACACTCTTCACGACCACCAACACAAACAACAACAAGAAATTCAATAAAGAAACCAATCTCCCAAGCTTCAAAAAGGGTGAAGCAGGTCGTGAAGCTTGCAAGAGCTAAGAAAGATGACAAGCTTCGTGACCAAATCGAAACTTTAACAAATATGGTCACCGGCCTTGCTGGACAAGTGAACGAGCTTCAAAACACCAAAGCTCGAGTCGATGAATTCCTTTCAGATGATGTTCAAGAAAGGATGCTCACTGCGATCAAGGGCAACACCAAATAATACTTGAAGAAGTACTGCCTAAGATCACATCTAAGAAGGTGAATGAATATCTTGAGCCGAACATCGAAGGTCTTCTCAAGAATATTGTGGCTACAGTTCCACTTGTCCTTAAAACCCAACCAACGACGGCAAAAGAACCAACTCTGGAAAATCTTCAACTTCAACTGTTTGAAAGCTTAACAAGTCTTACATCACCAACTCCCGAGCAAATTGCCATCTCTGAGGCTATAAAGGCTAACATATTGAAGGAGTCATGCAAAGCTGAGGCTGACAAAGGTAAACGTCCAAGACACGATGAAGACCCAGACCTGAACTCACAAGCTAAGAAATCAAAGAGTGTCGACGGATCTGCTTCTAAACACCAAGAACTTGTCCGACCTACAGCAACCACAACAGCCACCCAAGCACCTAAGGCTTCTGGCTCCTAACCAACACCGATGGAGCATCATTTTGAGTTCACTGCAGATGAAGAATTCCAACAACACCAAGATCAACCAGACTCTCTACCCAAGTCAAAAGCAACAACGTCAAAGCGTGGAAAGAAGTCAACAACCAAAAGGACAACTGTTGCCTCATGGCTGGATGAAGACACTACTCAAGGGAATGAGTGGTTTGATCAACTAGTCAGTGCTCAACCACATGTCGACGATAACTCCAAGATTGATGGACGCACGCTTGAGTTCACACAAAAACTCAAACGTGACCAACGAATCAAAAAGCTCACAAAAGGAGAACTTCGTCGAATCAAGAATGATGCTTTCAACCTGCTGAAAGATAGGTCTTCTAGTGCAGCTGAGCTTGAATATCACCTGGAAAACATTGCACAAGCAATGTCTAGTGATTTCAGCTGGACAAATCCGGACACTTATGTTATTGATAGTTCTTCTCAACACAAACAACCATACGTTACGGATTGGACAAAGCCTTTGTCGGTGATTGGAACTTCAGACCAACCTGTTGTCCCCTATAGCTTCTTCTTTAACAATGACTTGATTCCTGCTGCAAGCTATCCACAACCCGCCATTGAAGAAACAGCTACAAGACTCTTCGTAACAAACAGAGTGTTGTACGATCAAGATGCGCAACTGGGAATATATCACTGGAATGAGAAAAGGAGAACATGGTACAAAAGCAAACTCACGAAGTAGTCTCCAACTCCAGTGATGAGTGATCTCAGGATAATTGTTGTGGTTAGCCTTGAAGCGAAAAAGAGGTATGATTATATCTTTCTACATAAAATCAGGGTTAGAAGACAAGATCAGAAGATGTACACATTCTCAGAAGCAGACTTCCCAGATTTGAACCTCAACGATCTTGAAGACATGTATCTCATCAAGGTTCAAGGGAAGATGCATCATTTCTCCACTGAACTTACATACGCGTTCAACACTTCACTGCTATACTACATCAGAAGAAAGATCATCCAAGAACGCGTCGAAGATTTGCAACTTGGGGTCGAGAGCTATCAAAGGAAGATTAAATTAACCGCACCACTTCTACATCTTCCTGAGATCAACCAAGAACCCCAGTATACCATGAAGAAAGACCCAACCTTCGGGTTTGTTTACAAGAGTGATCTCACCATCAACTGCTTCATGGGATACAAAGAGGTTCACACATTCTGCGACCACACGCTCAAGAAAGTTCGTGATGGGTTAGTGATCCGGGTGAGAGATCGGGAGCTATACATGTCTAGTAGGTGGATAGCTTCTCAACTACGAGAAGTTCGTCAATTTATTCTGAAGATAGAGAAAAGGCTTATTCATAGAGACCAGATAAGGAGACTTGAAAGCTATGTGGGAGGAAGACCATCTTTCCCGATCAGGAATTTTCAAAGACCTGATCCCGTTTTCACTGTCTTCAGAAGCACGGATTGATGTAAGAGTTGGATAATTCTTTGTTGATAATACTTGCTTGTGATATATATTATGGCTTGTGCACAGATAACAGTGCACAACCCATACTTGTAAAGAAAGGACCCTGAGTTAGGCTTCAGTGCCTCAATCCTAATATAAGGAGCGAAAGCTTCTTACTTTTGAGTAGAATTAATCAAAATTTTGATAAGTTTTTCAAAATTCTACTCAAAAGGAACAAGTATTCCCTCTCGTGTTTTAAACCTCTAAAAGTGATTTCACTTGTTGAGGGGGAGTACTTGAAACTAATCTTTGTTCAAACACTAAAAAGTTCTTGTTAGATTCTTCCCACAAACCTCAAAAAGTACATTTTAATCAAAATATTTTCCAAAAACAACATCGATATGCTATTTTTGAGGGGGAGAATAATAATAATAATGTGATTAAAATATGGTAACAAAAAGTATGAAATCTCGAATGAGCTCGACTCAGATTTTACCCAAGAATTGACGAAAATTAATTGTCATTAATCGAAAATACTTGTCCTGGACGGGTAATAATTTCAAGCTGGTTTATTCAGTGATGTAAGCGTGTCTCGAATAGGACTTGTCTGAGTAGAGTGTACCATTTCGAGAGATCTTCTTTGAATATGACCAGGACGGGTAATAATTTCAAGCTAGTCTAACTAGTGATGTAAGCGTGTCTCGAATCGGTCATATTCATTGAAAATCAATCAATTCAAAAGTGCTAACTCCACCCGACATGTGCAAAATTATCTTAAAAACTTACACTAGTACAAAAATGGGATTTAGTCACACATGCTGTTTTTCGAACAGCCACACAGTCGCCTTTTTATGTGACTAAATGTACCAGAATAAAATAAACAGCCACACTTGATCCGACTTGTGTGACCATTTCGGAATTACATCCGAGGCTATAGCCACACATTTGAATATTTTCGTGACTATACGTATCTGGTAATTTTTTTTTTGATTTTTTAGTCACTTATAATTTGGGACGTGTGACGGATACAAATAAGGTTGAAACATTAGTCACACTATATATATACATATGTGACAAATATATGTCACGCAATTGAAAAGTGTGACCAAAATCCATATATGGTCACACGAAGTAATTGTGTATGTGGCTAAATCATATGCTCAAGTTTGTCACACATTATTTAAGCGTGACTGCTAGTTTTTGTTGAAAATTTAGCCACATATGAATTTGAAATGTGTGACAACTGAAAAGTAAGTTTGAAGCATAGTCACGATATGCATTTAAAAGTGACAAATATATGTCACACACTTGAGATGTGTGACCAAATGTCATATATGGTCACACTAAACCATAGGCATACATGATTAAGTGTGACCAAAATTCGATACAAATAGTCACGTAAGTTAATATGTGTGTCTAAAGTTAAGTGTGTGTTTGCCTGCCAATTCCTAATGTGTATGGTCACATTTAATTGTAGCACAATCATGTGACTATAGGCTATACAATAGTAACACCATACCACAAATGTGCATCTAAATTATGTTTATGGCCACATTATAAGGGTATTATATGTGACCAATACATTGAAAATAGTCACACTGAAATATTCATGTGACTAATATGTATAGCAAAATGTGAACTCAGTTATCATTAACCTTGATATTAGTCACATTGAGTGTTTGTGTGACTAAATTCAAGATGTTACATATGGTCACATGAAGTATTTATTTAGGTGTCTAAATCATAGAGTCATATTTTGAGTTCAGACTGTTAGTCATGACTCTTCATTTAATTTGCCCCATTACAATGCTGGGATTTTATAGTCTATCTAGTTTAATGCAGTAGTATGTAAGTATGTTACTTGCCCCTAGCTGGAACCAGATTACTTGACTTTCTAAAGTCAATTTTCAACTTTATAATGAAGTAACATGTTACTAAGTGCCTGCAAGTGCATATACATGATAAATGGAAACTGCAAATACAATAAAGCTTGACTGCAAGTGGACATATACATGATAAATGTCAGACTATACATTCTAGCAGTAATAACTATACATTCTAGCAGTAATAACTATACATACTAGCAGTAATAACTATACATGTTTAAGTCAAACTATACATTGTGGCAGTAATAACTATACATTCTATTTCTTGTCCTTGGGTCCTAGATACTCTTCCATCTTCCTGAGCAGTTCATATGCCATGCCATCATAATTAAGCTGAAGCTTGAGTGTTTTCTTCACACGCAACATCTGATGTAGAATGTCTTTGTGAAACTTTAAAGGGTAATCCTTTTCTACAAGCATGTAGATCACCAACTCATTCACAGTTAAAGCATGTACTCCACATCGTTGAAAAATTTTCCATTCTTTAACAGTATTGTGCGTTAGTCTTCTCCAACATTCATCTTCATGATTTGGTTCAAACATTACCTTTAAATAATTCCAGACTTCTCTATCATAATTAGCTTGTTCTGGTGTCTTATTACCAAATCTTTGTTTGAGTAATTTCCATAGAGCTATCATATCTTGTCTATCAAAATCATGAACCATGTGAAGAAAGCTTACATACCTTCTAGAAGAACCATCATGCCTCTTAATATCGTAATAAACTGTTTCCCCAAAAGATCCAGACTTATAATCAACAATGGGATGTTTGACAGTTAAAGGTTGTGCATCCATGGCTTCTCCTACAGAGGCAACTGCAAGTTCAGTGTGAGCTTGCATTTGTTCTTCAGCAACAGCTTGCTCAGTTTGTTCTTGTTTTCTCTTTTTACTGCTTTCTATTTCCAACTGTTCACCTGCTCTCTTTGAACTGTCATTCAAGAAGAGATCATTGTTTCTCTTGGCAATTGCATATAATTCTTCAATTCTTTTATCATCCAAGAATTTCAAATCCTTTAGTTTCCATCTGTCCACATTCTTCAAATACCTGCACATGAGTAGATGTTTATGATATGATGTACATATTGGGTATTGTTGATATTAATATAAATACCTTTGCAAAAAAAAAAAAAAAAAAAAAAAAAAAAAAAAAAAAACTACCTGCACATGAGATCTCTTCTTTGTTTTTGAGTGGGTGGCTTGTTCTTCTTAGCTGCATATCTTTGTTCTGCATACAACTTCTTTTTTTCATCAAAAAATTCTTTCAGCATCCTGGCTTTTTCATCTACTGAGTACTTATCTTGCTCTTGATTATGTAGTTTTTAGCAAGCTCAGAATCAGCTGCAACCTGAGCCCTTTGCTCATCCCATGAAGCTATTAACTCTGCATCTTTTTCTTCTTGTATTCTCCTTTGTTCCAAAATTGTCTGATGTTCTGCATCATACTTTTCTGAGAATTTCATAGCAAGTTCAGCATCAACTTTTAATTGCTCTTCTTTTGATAATGGTTTCTCCACAGGCTCTTCAGTAAGAATCCCTTTACCTTTGCCTTGTACCTGTGGAGTTGATTGTTTAGCTTTTGGAGAGGATGATGGCTCTTGTATCACAACACCTTTGGTTACTGGTTTTGCTGTCTTCAGCTCAGCAAGTACACTAACAGCATTTGCAAAAACCTCTGGTGTAGCAGTACTAGCTTTTGTAGTACCAACTGTAATTGGCTCAGTAGCACTATCAGCATTTGTAACCTTGCCCAGACGATGATCAATCACCACTTGATTCCCTTGGTTATCCTCCCCTGAAACTTTGCCTTCATTCCCTCCCTGTTTGGGAGCATCCTTAGAAGCTTCAGAAGATTTAACCTTTTGTTTGGGAATTCTTGATCCTTTGACTCCTTCTAAATACCTAACCCTTCTCTTCAAAGCCTTTATCTCCCCACCTTGAGCTTTGATGACTCCATCTTGGGAAGAAGCTATTGCTCGCAGATCACCAATTTGTGCAGACAGCTTGGCACAGGTATCCTTCAATTCATTCAAAAGTTGCATACTATCCTCACCACTTCGGCTTGTGTTACCTAGCCCGAGAGGTGGATCACTGGAAAAGTTAAGTTCAGTCTCACCCCTAGGATGAACATCCGAACCCCCCATTGTTTCCATGTGACTGGGACCTTCACCTGAATCAGTTCCAGAGGAACTTTCTTCATTAGAAGTTGTCTTGGTTCGGGTCTTAATGATGTTACCACTGTCCTGTGCTGCTGCTAAGCTAGACACAGTAGTGGCAGCCCTTGCCAACATGTCACTCTCCCCCCCAGTGACATCCTCATCTGCAACAGTTGGTATAGAACCACTAGCCTGAGGTAGCTCAGTGTTCTTGGTGTTAGTCCTACGTTTATAGGTCTTTTGTTGTTGTTCTGTGGGTGTGTGATGGGTACCAGCTGGGATTGCTGAACCTTCACCCATTTGGGTTTGGGCTAGTGCCAACATTGTTGGAAACAAAGGTGTCACTCTCCCTGAAAAATCTTTTCCAACCCTACTCATATTAGCAAAAAACCTTTTTGGTAAGGCAGGGAGTGGGATAAACATTTTTGTGACTTTTCTTTTTTTTAAATTGGTTGTCCAAAAAGAGTTGCAAAAACCTTGGATATAGAAAATATTTAGCCAAAGAACCATCCAAGTTCTTAACCATATTATCAAAAATTAATTTTGAGAAATTAAATCTTTGAGTATTTTCAGCCAAACAAATTATAGCAGAAGCTAAATTACTGCTAAATTCATTCCATGCAGTGGTCTTTGGACTTAGACACACTAAGACAGTATGAATTAAGAATTTCCACTGAGGAGAAAAATTACCTTTTTGGAACTTTAAAGCATCTGTATATCTCTCATAGCCCATCAGTGCAAGTTTTTTTAAAGATTGTAGTATTTGGAAGATTCTCAACTCCGTTAGCATCATCTAGGAGAAGATCTCTTCGAATAGACGCCTCTGTAATGATAATCATCTGCCCATCTACAAGGGCATGGATTTGTGCTTCCCCATTAATAGTTTTGACCTTAGCAGACGACCAAAACTGGATAATGTTGGAAGTATATATAGTAGGTTTTACTGTTAATGCAAACTTAATATAGCTTGCATTAAGGAAATCAATGATCTCAGTAAAATCTACAGACTTATTGGATTTTTCTAAAAAGGCAACATTATTATGAGGTTCGGTAAAAGTTAGGTTCGACATTATGATTTGATTTGGGGGTTTTGCAATTTGACAATTAAAATTCGATTAGGGAGTGGAAGAGAGAGAGTAATGTGTGCGTGAATGTGATTGTGTGCAGCAATTGGGGGTTTATACACTTTAAGAAAAAGTGATACAAACTACCCTGCACTCCCAACCACTGCTAAAAGGATACCCAGCAGTACAACGTTTCGATAGCAGTACAATTGTTTACCTAGCAGTACAATAATAATAGCTGTATTCAAATATCATAAACTTGTACATAATAACTGCATTCATATATTAAACCAAGTCAAAATAAGTTTACATTTACATAGGCAAAATATACATAGGCAAAATATATAAAGAAAAGATACATTAAGACACATATTTACTAGCTTCAATACTTCTGTAAACATCAAACTATTTTCTCTCTTTCTTCTTCTATTTTTTTGTTCCTCTCCTCAATTTTCTTCTGATGCTCCTCAATGACCTCTAAATCTTTCTTGTTCCTTTCTTCATACATATTTATACGCTTGTTGTGAATTTCTAACAATGCGTTTTCAACACCATACGTGCCTTTATTACATTTCTCCCAAATATTTTGGGATATGCCCATTTTTTTATAATTTTCAGGCATTGGTGGAGGAGAATCATCCCTTGGGCGTTTGTTTTTGTTGGAAGAAGGAGTTGAAGAGGAGTCGGCCATTGAAATTTGAAATTTATTTTCTAATGAAAATATCAAAGGAGTTGTATATGGTACGGTTGATTAATTATGAACGGTTTTCCATGTCGAGTTGTACAAATAGGCTAGAGAGGTATACGAACGGTTCCCAATACTTTAGGCGGGAAGAGGGACCATCGAGAGGCGCCAAAAGTAAACAGATGGATAATATTGATCGGATTTGGTTTGTGTTTGGTTTGGATTTGACTAGTGTAGTTGATCTAGAAGTGTGTTTGGTGTTGGATTGACTAATTGACTTTTTCATTAGGGTAATTGATATTTTCTATATTATATTAATGATGTTTAATGTAATTTGTGTGCTAACTTTAATGACTAATTGACTTTTTCATTAGGGTAATTGATATTTTCTAGTACATGTTTAATGTAAATACATGCTTTAATATCTATCGCAGTCTGAATGTGTTTGAGAAGTATGGGTATATTTAGGCCACTTCCAACAATAACTCAGCCTTAACAAATTAAAATTAAAATTCAAATTCAAACGTAAGATAAAGTACAACATATTAACGCTGCGTTAACGCAGGTTAGCACCAACAATTAAAATTCAAAGTCACGTTAATAAAACGTGTGCATTTGTACCCTATAAATACCAATGCTTCTGAAGCACAAGTCACACAGAAACACATTCCAAACTTCTCAAATACTCAAGATCCAAGCATCTCAAATTCAAGATGTCTTCCAGAAAAGATTTCGGGCAACAATTTCCAAGCCCACCTCGCCAAAAGGATTTTGGCCAACAATTTCCAAGCCCACCTCGCCAAAAGGATTTTGGCCAACAGTTTCCAAGCCCACCTAGCGAAAATGAAAAATTCCATACTCCACCCGAGCATATCTTTCCGGTTTTCCAACCGGAAAATTTTCCGGTGAATAATCAACCTGAAAATGAACCAGTTCATAACCAAGACCCAAATCCGTTTGGGTTAACTGAGGAACAACTTAGGCAAGAGGAAGCAGATATGCAAGTCCTCCTGGAAATGGAAGCACTTGAAAGAGAAGAGGAAGCTGATCGTTTGGAGCGGCAAGCCAGGAGGATGAAGAACGTAGGCAAAGGTGGGAGTCTGGTTTTTTCACACCTTCCGAATCCTCTGAAGATGGTTACCCAGATTCAGATGATAGTTTTTATTAATCGTCCGTTGTTTATGTTAATCGTATGTTGTTTATGTTAATCAATCATTGTTTATGTTAACGTAGTTTTTATTTGACATTTAATGTATTTCTATTTCATGTTTAATGTATTTCTATTTCATGTTTAATGTATTTGTATTTGATACTTTATTTTCAATTTATAAATTGAATTGAATTTGAATTGAATTGATAAATTTTAAATATATCCCGCCTTTTTTGTTTAATTTGAATTTGAAATTTTAAAATTTAAATATCCCGCTCGTTATTAATATGTTGTACTGTTACTTTACGTTTGAATTTGAATAATACTCGTACGGTTACTTTTACTTTCAATCTGATTTTTAAAATAGCCTCCAACGGCTAGTTTAACGGCTTTCCACTATCAAAGCCACTTTCACAACACTTCGTTTTCTCACACAACTTCTTATAAAACTCTCTCGCAAGTATCACTAATTTTAACACAAACATTGTGGCTAACAAATTAACTAGCAGAGGTGCAAAAGGCTATCCTCACCCGATTACACAATGAACAAGAAAAAGAACTCAAATTGATTAACAATTTGCTAGGTGAGATAACTCGTATTATGCTACAGATGCATAATCGTGCTGATCCAGAGGTCGAAAGGTTGCGTGAGTTGCCTCAAGACCATCCAGCTATCAGGGTTGGTCTAGAAATTAAACTCTTTTAAGAAATGATGAAACAGGGTCGAAAGGTTGCGTGAGTTATTGTTGGGTGTGTTGCTCATGTACAAACATATAATCTCGGCTCATTCGCTAAACATCTCGTATACAACCATATCATCTCGGCTCATTCAATTCGTTAAACATCTCGTGTATAACCATATCATCTCGGCTCATTCGTTAAACATCTCGTATACAACCATATCATCTCGGCTCATTCGTTAAACATCTCGTGTACAACCATATATATCATCTCGGCTCATTCGTTAAACATCTCGTGTATAATCATATCATCTCGGCTCATTCGTTAAACATCTCGTATACAACCATATTATCTCGGCTCATTCGTTAAACATCTCGTATATATACAACCATATCATCTCGGCTCATTCGTTAAACATCTCGTATACAACCATATCATCTCGGCTCATTCGTTAAACATCTTGTGTATAACTAAAGCTCAGTTAATTAAGGGTGAGTGTGTTAAAGCTGACGTGGCATTGTGTTAAAGTTTAAAGCTGAGTTATTGTTGGGAGTGGTTAGAGTATTTTCTTTTGTTTTTTCGGTGGATTTTAGCGTGACTTAATCTTAATACCGCCAATTTTGTCCATATAATATTCAACTACGTACGGATAACTAATACCCCGGGGAAACCCGAAAAACCGATGGATAATATTAATCGGGTATCCGGTGGGATATGGGGCGGGTACGGGTATATTATAAACGGGTTCGGTTATGGGTATACTAAAACCCGCCCCGAACCCGAACCGTTGCCATCCCTATTTACCGGCTATAGCCGGATTTCACCGCCACCTCATCACCATTAGTTTTTTTTTTTTTTTTTTTTTTTAAACAAATCTTGCCACGTCAGCTATAGTTAAACCAAACCACAAATTCAATATTCAACCAGCAATTAATCCCTTTACCCGGTCATTTGTAAACACACACAAAAATCAATAAACCCTAATCAACACACACATTCTTATGGCAAACACAAGCACGCAAACAATGAAACCAAATAACAAAAAGGTAATTAGTAATTTGTGTTTTGTAAATGTAATTGGTAAGGGTACAATATGTAGTAATTACGTTTGTACTGTTGATGTGATGGTTGCACAGTATGATACATTATTTGCGATTATTAAGATAGTAAATAAAAAACAAAAATCAAGTTTATGCTTTAATTAACAGGTTCAAAGGGAAAATTTTCAAATAATTCAATTGTTAATTTCAAATTACAACTTGGAGGCAAATTTTTGGATCGAAATTTTTTGAATCACAAACGATTCATATTCTTGGTGTATAGCCTCTTTTCTCTCCTAAAAAAAAGACTGCAAATAAAAAACAAAAATCAAATCTTCTCTCACCATTACTCTCCAAGCTAAGCCATAATCATTTTCTTTTACCCTTTGTTGCTCAAGAGTCATGGAAACTGAACCCATTGTTGATAACCATACTTTGCTTCCTCTTGATCATATTGTACATGATGATAACGCCTTAGAATATGAATCCGAAAAGTCTTCTGATGAAGAAGATATAGATGAGCCTTTAACCAACCAAACACCTGACATAGTAGCTAAGAGGGGCTCAACCAGGCTAGTAAAGTTTCGCGCGAAGCATGACAAACCTGGTGCAACAAAGCTCAAGGTAACCTTCGATGCACTCGTAGGGTAACAGGGGAAAACAGAGCAGTGTTTGTGAGTTTTTTAGGAGATGTGGCTCGTGAGCAGATAGGTGTGAAGATTCTACACTGGAAGAAGGTGAATAAAGAAGCAAGAGATAAACTATGGGATGAAATCTTGGTACATATATACTATTTTGTAACCCAATACTACATAAGTTTATGTATGCAGTTACATTATGTGCAACTAATTAACAACATTGTGTTAATCTTTTCAGAAATTTTTTTGTTGTTGACGTCCAATACAGAAAATTGATAATGATTAGTCTTGGTAAAATGCTAAGGAATTACAGAAGGAAGCTCAAAGTCAACTACATTTTGCCCAACCTAAATACACCTTCCAAACTGAATGAAGTCCCGGACTTGTATAATACAATAATGAAATCAGAAGACTGGGTCGAGTATGTTAAATACACGACCACCGAAGCATACAAGGTTTTAATTAGTCATCTTTAATTAAGTGTATATGTCATTTTGTTATTTTCAGTTTGCAGCATTACCGCATCTAAACGCCTTATGATTTTGTGTTTTTAGGAGAAATCTGAGAAAGGTAAAATGGCGCGTTCCCAAAATATTTATCAGCATAAAATGGGACGAGGTGGATATGCTTATGTCAAAGAGAAAATGGTAAGATTACACAATGTTTGTTTTACCAATTAAGAGACGATCAGTATGAGAAATGAATCCGTTTACATTGCCCAATTTGCACATTTGCATTAATACCCTCATATTTTCGATTATCTTGGTTTAACTGTACATGTGTAAGCATCCACATATTTTCGTTTATCTTGGTTTAACTTTACATGGGTATGCATTTGATGTTTATTAGATCGAAAATAAGAGATTGAAGCGGATGAAGAACCCCCCCGTGATGTAATGTGGGTGAAAGGAAGGGTAAACAAAGACGGCGAATACCCAAATGATGATATTAAATCAAAGGGAGATGAACTTGTAAGTTTGACTGCTAATTCTATTGTTATGCTTATATAGCAGCAACATTTAACTGTGTACTAGCAGTAGTAGCTTGTGTACTAGCAGTAGTAACAGCATCAAGAAGACTTTTAATCCCAACATTTCCTATATTTTTTGTGCAGAAAGAAGCTGATGACAAGATCAAGGAAGGAACATCGGGTTTTGATGATGGCACTGATGCCATGACATTTGTATTTGGTAAGGAAAAGGGCGGTTATGCCAGGGGAGTGGGAGGTGCAGTAACATACAAAGAGTATTTTGGCCTTCCTCGAAGAAAACAAGAAGCCAATGAAAAAATTGCCTTACTTCAAACTCAACTGGATAATGAGAGACGCGAGCGTGAAGAAAAAGATAAATTGATCAAAAAATTGTCCGCCGAGATGACCGAAAAAGATGTGCAGGTCAATAAATTATCCGGTGAGGTGGAAAACACAAATGTAATGCTTTCTCAAATTCTGCAACAGTTGAATGATAAAGGGATGAATATAACTCTGCCAACTCAACCATCGCCAATAGCCTCAGTTGTAAGCCATTTTTTATGTTGTTAACAATTTCATTTTCTAATGCTAACACCACTGATGCTAATGATACTAGGCATTGAACATAAACTGATGAGTGACTGTATTTCTTAATTTATATTGCAGGTGACTCCAATGGCCATTGACAATATTGCAGGTGACTCCAATGGCACTCAGACAAGTGGTGTTGTAAGTCCTAAAGATGCGGGAATTGAGGAGAAATCCAATGGCCTTGAAACTTCTAAAAAGGTAACGGAAACAATGGTAAGTATAGTAATAAAAGATCGCCCTTTGATTTTTGAATTTTACATACATGATCGACTAATGTACCGTGTTTTATATATACGTATAGGAACCTGCTGCTAAAACTGTCAGGCCTAAGCATAACCTTAAGTCACGACGAAACGGGTCTCCAGATTCCCAATCGCTACAAAATGTGTCGTCTCCAACACAACCACTGCCAACAGTATGTATTTCAACATGTTTCTTGTTACTCTTTTGTTTAAATAATGTAACGTGTTTTATATATACATATAGGAACTTGCTAAAACTGTCGGACCCAATAAGCCAAAGCAAAAGAAGCGACGAAACGGGTCTCCAGATTCCCAATCGCAACAAGATGTGTCGCTAACACAAGCACTGCCAACAGTATGTATTTCAACATGTTTCTTGTTATTCTTTTGTTTAAATAATTTCTGATATATACATGCAATTTTTTTTTTTTTTGTAGACACTTAAGTGCAAATTCTGGCACACAAAGAAATCAAATATCGTTGCTTTTGGTACCGTATACCAGTCTCATGGAAAGCAAATGCTGCATAACCTACCACTCCCAAATGATTGCTACAGAGTGTCAATTGATTCATCGTTAGTTGATGCAGCATGCATACCGGACGTAGCAAATAATGGGTTCAAAACAGTTAAGGAAGTCGAAGGTAGTTTCGTTGCATGGCCAAAGGATCAAGTTATTTTTGAAGAGGTGGTACGTACATGTGTTTTTTCAACCTACATATATAATTATTCATATGTAATTCAATGTTTGATAGAAGCGTCTTTTGTTTACTACAGGTTACACCAACAAACCATGTGACTAAATGTGTACCACAGGCACCAACGAAGAAACAATATATATCTGCTAACGACTTAAGGCAAACTGCTAAGGGGGTGAAGGTTCAAAAGTCTTTAGATATTTGATTAATTAAGTACGACATTACAATTGTATATTTTGTCCAGTTATATACATTAGAGTTTAATTCAATTTGAAATTTCTTGTGTTTTTTAATATTGTTTTATATATAATATATATACACATTCCAGCAGCACTAGCATAGTACTAGCAGCAGTAACTCTGCTTCAGCAGGACTACCTTGGACTACCTTAGTACTGCTAGCAGTAGCAACTCTGCTCCAACATTATTGGTCACTCTTTGTTTAATTCGATGTGTGACTAAATAGTACCAAAGGCCACACAAAATAAAAATTCATGTGACCATTGGAAGAACAATGGTCACGCAAAATACACATTTCTTCACTTTAAACAGCATATGGTCACACTTATTAACAACTTTGGCCACTTTATGCTTAATTGTATGTGACTAAATACCCAAAACAAACATGCTTTGTGTGACTAAATATTACAAAAGGCCACACAAACTAAGAATTCATGTGACCATTGGATGATCAATAGTCACACAAAATACACATTTCTTCACTTAAAACAACATATGGTCACACTTATTAACACTTTTGGCCACTTTATGCTTAATTGTATGTGACTAAATACCCAAAACAAACATGCTTTGTGTGACTAAATATTACAAAAGGCCACACAAACTAAGAATTCATGTGACCATTGGATGATCAATAGTCACACAAAATACACATTTCTTCACTTAAAACAGCATATGGTCACACTTATTAACACTTTTGGCCACTTTATGCTTAATTGTATGTGACTAAATACCCAAAACAAACATGCTTTGTGTGACTAAATATTACAAAAGGCCACACAAACTAAGAATTCATGTGACCATTGGATGATCAATAGTCACACAAAATACACATTTCTTCACTTAAAACAGCATATGGTCACACTTATTAACACTTTTGGCCACTTTATGCTTAATTGTATGTGACTAAATACCCAAAACAAACATGCTTTGTGTGACTAAATATTACAAAAGGCCACACAAACTAAGAATTCATGTGACCATTGGATGATCAATAGTCACACAAAATACACATTTCTTCACTTAAAACAGCATATGGTCACACTTATTAAGACTTTTGGCCACTTTATGCTTAATTGTATGTGACTAAATACCCAAAACAAACATGCTTTGTGTGACTAAATATTACAAAAGGCCACACAAACTAAGAATTCATGTGACCATTGGATGATCAATAGTACACATTTCTTCACTTTAAACAGCATATGGTCACACTTATTAACACTTTTGGCCACTGTTTTTTAAATTGTATGTGACTAACTCGAAAAAAACAACACACGATGTGTGACTAAATCATCACAAACGTCACATTTATTATATTTTCGTGTGGCCATAGGATGGGAAATAGTCACACATACTGATGAATCCAACAAAACTTGTGCCTAATTAGTCACACATATTCGGGTTATGGTCACTCTTTTTCGATGAAAACGGCCACAAAATAAACAATGTGACCATATGATACCTACGGTGGCGCGACTTTTTGTCACACACACCCAAAAAAACGTGTGTGACTATATGCATATAGTCACGCATTTCCAGTGTGACGATAGGCAGAATCTGTACCAGTGTTATGAACACATGTGAAGGGGGAGTATTTCTGAAAAAGCAAAACTCTCAAAGTGTTAACAAAATATGTTTTATAATCATAAACACTTCGAAAGATTTTCAAGTTTATGGCAACATAGGATAGTCATGAAGTTATAAGGTGACTAAGGATAGGAAAAAGTCCTATGATCCGCCAGAACCGGAGGGATCTACCCATGGACAATACCAATAGTTTAGAACTAGAAGTCCTTAGGTATGATTGAAAAAAGGAGTAAAGAAATGAAAGGAGAAAGAAGGGGTTGAAGAATTAAAAAGAAACGTTATGAAAAGGGTGAAAAGAAATAGCCCTCTAAATGTTCAACCTTAGGGCAGAAACCGGCTTCAATTCATATGCTACTGGTTGTCACCAAGGTGACACCGGTATTGAAGACAAAGACGTCATGGACCCAGTGACGCACTGCACTAAACCTTCTAGCCACTCAAGTATCTCTCAAAAGATGCTTGTTTCATTTCTCACGGAGAACCTCGCATAATATATCGACCTCTCACTCCGAGATGTGTTGATATTGAAAATGAGGCACTCTGCTCCATGCCTCCGACGACTAAAACCAAATATTACACTAAATCGAGTCTAGAGCCGCAAGATACATCAAAAGATCTCTTAGGAACACTTAATATTTCTACACTGGTTGTTCAACATTAAGGACACCAGTTGTAAACAACAAGAGTGCTACGCAGATCTTAGCAATCTGCCAAGAACATTCATGAGGGAACTCACAATTGTGATTCTCAGTGATTGAGTGGAAATTCCTGCCAGGGTCAACATCAAACAGCCCTGACAGCAGGTCACTTCGGTAATCCCTTTGGGTTACGCTTAGTGTTCACGGTGGTTCCAAACGGTCTACAGTCGTGGAGTGATACTTCGGTATACTTCAGCGACTTACCCTGAATCGTTGATACACTTCGGTGTATCTGAGTTAGCTCTATTGGGGGCATCCGATTCAGGAACGGCCTTGGTAAGGATTAGAGAAAGTTTTCACACTATGCTGTTAATGATCTCGAAGTCTGAACCTGTAAGTGTCGGATGCTTTATTGCTAACTGTTTACATGCAAGTATTTATGGAGACTAGGAGTTCCACCACCACCATCATCATCATGCTCATACTAACATCACAAAGAAAGTTCTCACAAATATCAAAGCAAAGTAAACGTTCAAAAGACAAAAGATCGAAGCTAAAGAATGAGAATTACTTGAAGCATGAAGATCAAAGTCAAAAGAAGTATGAGCATGGTGCAAAAGACGTAAAGACACTGGAATTAAAAGACGTTGATGAAAGGAAAATCACGACATATTACCATATCACACATGACAAGAACAAAGAACAAAGATACAAAAGACGTCAAAGCCTAAGAAGCAAAGAAGACGTCAAGCAATCTTGATGACCAATCCTTAGGGGGAGATTGTTGGGAACTCATTTCATTTATATCAAGTCTTGGTCATATCATTTGTAATAGGTTGCTAAGTATAAGGCCTTTATGTTTATTTAAGTGTTTCGGCCCTATTAGAAGGCCTATGGGCCGTGACCTTGTATTTTGCTTCTAGAAAGACTTAAGGTGATGCCCTAGCTAAGCATCCCTATAAATGCTCATGTATCATACTCTTTATATTGTTGGGTTTTATTCACTATTGCAAGCAAGGTTTTGTTACTATATCGTGTGATTAATTCCGACCTTTCTCCTCTCTCTTTCTCTCATCTCTTACGTATTATATTACTTGTGTTATAGTTATTGAGTGACCTAACATATACTACAGCAACCGGCACGTCAAATGGAAGTTGTTAAGATACGTAGAATCATGTATTCTTGCATTATTTTGCATAATATGATTTTAAAAGATCAAAAGTTTGCACTACGTGAGTATGGCGAAATGTGGGCGGATCCGTCACCACGTATGAGGAAAGACAGGTGGGTCGAAAGATGTGATGTCCAACGTCGAAAGGCAAAAGAAATACGCGACAGAGAAACGCATACTCGACTCCAACTAGACCTTATGGAGCATCTTTGGCAGAAACATCTTCAACGACAACAACAAGATTCCGAAGACGATGAATAAGTATTTGTTTCGTATTTTTCTTTTTCTTTTTTGTTGTATTTTTTTTTTTTTTTTTTTTTTTTTTTTTTTTTTTTTTTTTTTTTTTGTTTTTAATATATATATTCGTATTGTAATGTTTAATATTTAATGTTATGTGGTTTATTAAATGAAGTATTAGTTTTAGTTTAGAGGTTGAATTTAAAAATAGTTGAGTTAAAGTTGAGTTAAGGTTGAGTTATGATAAGGGGTGTATTTTTTTAATTAAGTTGAAAAAGTTAAATCTGATGTGGCATTAATGTGACACTGGGTGAAAGTTTAACCTTAAGTTATGACAGCCTTTCTCTAACAAGTGATAAAAAGTGACAAAGGACAAGTGAAAAGGTTGTTTTTTATATGTTTGGGATTCTGTGAAAATGGTAAACAGTAACGTGACTAACGTCATTCCATCTAGAACAAGTAATAGAGTTTTAGGTAACTTCTCGGAAAACTAATTTGTAAAAAGCTTATCAATTTTGTAACTCACTAATAATATAGAAAGTTGATTCCACATATAATGATTTTCGATAACGTAACAGGACGAAATCACATGGTTATTAGACAACGGACCAATAAACAATTGTGATAGCTTTGCCTATGAGGTCTAGCGTTTTTAGGCTGATGTCGACTTTTAATCTTATCTAAGATTTTGATAGGGACAAGAATCGAAATCGAGAGCTGTAGAAGTAATTTTTGCTACGGCGTAATACTTAGAAGTTAGAACCTTGTTACGTCGTATAGCTTTCAAATAGGGATTAGTTTCAGCTTTCAAGTTACTTTGTTGTAAACAAGTTGTTTTATTACATCGTAGAGGTCTTTTTTAGTTTAATTAGGAGTCTTGGGAACAATGCAGAAGCCATAATTTTTCACTCGGGTTGGCCAAGAGTATAACAATCCTAAGTGCCCAAGGAGTCATAAACATCCTACCCTCCCAACCCTCTCAAATTCCACCAATAACATCTCTCCAACTCATTTTACCCTTTCAACCCTCCCAACCAACCCTCCCAACTTAATTCTTAGGCATTCATCACATTCTCAACCCTCCCAATTTTTTTTTTTTTTTTTTTTTTTCATTTAATTTAATCAAACATTTATGTAATAAAAACTTAAACATTTCATTAAAATAAACTAAAAAAAAATACATAAACGACATAAACATTACATAAACCTAAACATAATTAATAAAAACTACATAAACGACATCATTATTAGAAAATAAAATACGACATAAAGAAACCTAAATCAATGTCTCGATCGGTGGTGGCTGCTCCGCTGGGTCATCAAGGTATGCTAAGTCCAAACCCGATATATGCGCTGTCAGATCATACCGGAGGCGATGATGGACTTCTTCGTCATGTATCTCCCACAGCACATTCCGGTTATAAGCTACAGGGGCAGGTGGATCCATAATACGAACCGGTGATATTGCCCTCCCGTCGTCTTTTATGATCATGTTGTGCAATATAGTACATGTGGCGACGACTTTCCCGATCTTCTGTTTTGTCGTGAGCCGTAGGGGACGCTCCAAAATCTTCCATTTCCCCTTGAGAACACCAAAGGCCCACTCAACATCCTTTCTTGCCGCCTCTTGGAGTCTTTTGAACTTCTTTTCGTCCTCTTCGACCGGATGCCGGTATGCCTTAACAAACGTAGCCCACTTAGGATAGATTCCATCGGTAAGGTAGTACCCATGCTTGTAATGTCGTCCATTTACGGTAAACGAAGTGTCTGGTGCGGATCCATTACGCACGTTTTGAAACAATGGCGACTGATTCAAAACGTTCACATCGTTGTTCGATCCAGGTGGACCAAAATACGAGTGCCAAATCCACAAGTCCTGAGAAGCAACACACTCAATCATAATAGTCGGCACCTTATGATCACCCCTCGTGTATTGCCCTTTTAAGTATCTAGGACACCTCGCCCATACGATGTGTGTACAATCAAGAGAACCAAGCATCCCTGGAATGTGGTGTCTTTCTTCGTGTGCTTGTGTGATGAGAGCAACATCGTGAGATGTTGGCTTACGTAAAAACTCCGCTTCGTATAAAAAAATGACCGCATCACAAAAATACTCGAGGGTCTCGCGAGATGTTCTTTCCGCCATGCATAAATACTCATCGTACGCGTCTGGAGGTTCACCCGTCGCCAATTGTTTGATCGCCGATGTGCATTTCTGTATACCCGTGAAACTTTTTTTTCCACAAGCGTCGTATCCTTCTTGAAAGTACTCGAACCCGGCTTCAATATCAGCAACAATCTTTAAAAACAACCTTTTGCTCATGCGAAAACGATGACGGAAAACTGACTCATCGAATTTCGGGTCTTCAACAAAATAGTCAAGCATTAGTGTTTCCCCCGCTTCGACCCGTTCCCGATCAATGTACCTACGGGTGTCAGTAGAGCTTCCGGTGTCTTGATACGCGTCTAAGACCGTTTGCAAAAAGTTAAAAGTGCTCCCCGTTGACGAGTCGAAAAGCGAAGGCGGATCACAATACGAAGAAGAGGAAGAAGATGAATCCATTTTGTGATAAAAGTGATGATTTTGGGGTTAAATATGTGAAAGTTGTGGTTTAATATGTGAAGATTTTAGTTGTTTATAAAGAGGGAAATTTTTTTTTTTTTTTTTTTTTTTTTTTTTTTGAGCCGTTGCACATAAATGGAGCGTTTGTATTGCTTCAAACGGTCGAATTTTTATAGATAAACGGTCGAATTGTTTAGCCCGTTGCCAACCCTCAGCTGCTTGTCCAAGCCGTGATTTCCAGCCCGCTGGGTCGGCGGCGGTGTTCCCCAGCGGGTTAGCCTAGCCCGCTGCCCAGCCCGTTGCCACTCCGTGAGGCCTAAGTGTTTATAATTTACGCTTCTTAGTCGATATAAGGTTTTAATAATGTTAAAATTTATTGTTAATGTTATAAACTAAGGTAGCAAAGTTTTAAACCTTAACCAACCATAACTTTTAATACACAAGTAAAAAAGCAGTGAAGAAAATGTTATACAATCTTGCATACTTGAAATCAAGATTTTCAAGATCGGGATCCTACCCAGTATCGTTTTCGTTTTTGCAAGATCGTGATCGTAAGATCGGATTGGGATCTTAAGATCCTACTCTAGTGTTATTTCTTAATAGTTTTTGTAATATTATACAAATCTATAAATTATTATACATTATAAACATAAAATATTATGAATGTTTCATAGAAATATTGTCCTAAATTATGATTATGAAATGTTTAAAAAGATTAATATGTTATTTTTGGAATTCTACAAAAAAAACAACCCATAAATTTATAGTTTTTTAGTTTGTAATTCGAGAAAAGTAAGATCGGATCGGATTAGATCTTAAGATCGTATGGTCAAGATCGGGATCCTATAAGATCTTGAGCTTGCAAAGATCCTATGTAGGATCCGGATCGTTTTTGCTTTGCAGTATCGTAAAATTGTAAGATCCTAAGATCAGGATCGGGATCCTGACAACTATGCTTGAAACCAAATACCATTGTGAATAATTAAATAATGTTGAATAATTAAATAATGTGTAGACGAATAATACATGATTTAGTGGTCTGGTGATTGTGTTCATTCAACCCAATCAAACATTTGTGCTTTTTGTTTTCCATCAGATGGAATAATTAAGTGTTAATGTCAAGTTGGATGGGAATAAAAATTTAGATCGGTATTCTTTTTATCTTTGGATGTTTTTTAGTTTAATTAAGAGTCTCGAAAGAAAAAGATAACTTTCTCCCAATCTACTTTTTTTGTTTTATAAGTATAAGGCTTATTATCAATGAATTTATCTTTGTTCATTCAATTATAAATAAACTTTGACTTTAAGTTTTTAAAATTTTTTGTGATTTTGTTCAACCCTTGTTAAGAGGTCTTATCCACGTTTCAATTCTACATTAAGTTCATCTTTAAACTAGTGACGGCTACATTTATGTCATAGGAATATTAATAGTTATAAATCCATGTTTTAATTTACTGTGGAGCATCTGGGCAATGTATTAATTTTAGCAAGTCAGAATTGATGTTTTCTCCAAACACTCCATCTGATGTGCAAAACGAGTTTTGTAATCGTCTTGGTGTTAAGTTGATGGGGCGTCACTCGCGTTATCTTGTTTTGCCATCTATACATGGTCGAAACAATGGAGAATTATTCTCTTTTATATTAGAAAAGGTCCTACATAAAATGCAAGGATGGAAACACAAACTTCTTTCACAAGCTGGGCGTGAGATTCTGATTAAAGCTGTAATTCAAGCAATCCCATCATATGCTATGCAATGTTATAAGTTGCCTAAGGGTTTTATTCAAAAGCTTTTAGTCCACATTAAACGGTTTTTTTTGGAGTGGGGATGCTCACGAACGACATATCCATTGGCTGAACTGGGGCCATATTTCTCGCTCTAAAGATTGTGGTGGCCTTGGTTTTCAAGATCTTTCATGTTTTAATTTAGCTCTTCTTGCTAAACAAGGGTGGCGGCTTATTATAAATTCATCTTCTTTTTGGGGTCGTGTTTTAAAAGGAATCTATTTTCCGCGCTCCAACTTTCTAACAGCTACTCAGGGTTCACACCCATCATGGATTTGGCAAAGCTTACTTAAAGGATGGGATCTACTTCTTCGTGGTATATATAGGGAAGGGTTATTTTCAGAACCAAAAAAAGGTCGAGAACTGCGAGAACCGCTCTTAACCAATCATTTATTTTCTATTTAATATGATTTTTGTTTAAATGTAAAGGGTATTTAAGTAAAAGTGTATATCCTTAATTATTGTTTTTAATTAACATTTCTCTTTTCTTTTTAGCAACTCCACAATTTTAGGAAAAGTTTTAGTGTTCTACCTGACCTTTTTTTATAGTTGTTTTTTTTTTTTTTTTTTTTTTTTTTTTTTTTTTTTTTTTTTTTGTTTTTTTTTTTTTGTTTTTTTTTTAAGAGTTAACTTCAAAAATCGCCCCTGTGGTTTACCGGGTCATTTGGATTTGGTCCCTATACTTAAAAATTTCCGGATATCGTCCCTGTGGTTGACGACCCATACGGATTTGGTCCCTTGACCAAAGAATCCGTCAGTTGACCAAGTTAAGTGGTGACTAGGCTAATATTTGGAGGGTAATAATGTCTTTTTAAGTTGCTTCTTCTTATATTTCTTCTTCTTTTAATATTTTGGATCGATACAAACACACACAACAAACACAGAACTTGAACAATGATTAGATGCAATCAATGTGGTTCAAAAGCAACAATCAAAACTTCATGGACATCTACAAACCTAGGAAGAAGATTCTACTGTTGTGGAAAAAGTGTAAGTCTTTAATTTCGTAGTTTATAAAAACCCCCAATTCGAGCTAATTTGACCTAGTTTTTGGAATTGGTATATAGGTTGCAAATTGTGGCTTAGTGGATTGGTATGATCCGCCAATGTGTCAGAGGGCTGTCCAAGTAATTCCTGGTCTACTCAAATCAATGAATCGGTTAGAAGGAGAAGTATTAGCAAAGGGTCATGAAGCAAAAAGATTCAAGAACTTGTTGATTATCAGTTGGATCTTTTTTTTCCTTTATTTGGTCTTAAAGTTATATCCTTGAACATGAATGTATTTTACCAAGACAATGTAGGTGTTAGTCGAGTTGTATTTTGGGATCATCATGAATGAAAATGATAAGTTTCAACTTGACAAACTACATCTTTTATTTCATTTTTTCATACATTGATGCATTGTTCATTGCATAGGATGATTCATAGTTGCATTACAGATAGGGTGTTAAACTGCCATCATAGGAGGATTCATTTGCCTTGTCCTCTCTTCCACCTCTGCCCCTCGATCACTTCAAGAGTGTGGTAATTTGGTAGGCCAAGCACTTGTACCCTTCCATCATAGGGTGGGTGACCTTTGACAGGAGCATTGTTCACATGGTAGCTAGTGAAAGATTTTGTAGCCTTGATTGTGGCAGCTTCCAACCTTGTACCCAAATGGCCTACCAACTCTTTACCCTTCTTGGAGACACATTCCTCTTCCTCAGAAGTGGAATGGTAGCTAGACACCCATGATGGAAGGCTATTTCCACCAGAAAAACTTGAGTCAGAGGAAAGTTCCACCTTTCCCTTGCCTTTTTTGTTACCTCCACTAGTTTGACAATAACCCTTTGGAAAGTACCCTGCCCATGAGTCATTTTCAATGGTTTCAAAACTTGAGTCACTGCTGCTAATGTTAATGCTTTCTTTCTTCTTGGAAGTCATGGTTAAAGGGAGTGTTGGGATATCAGATGGGGTGTGTGTAATGTGGGTGGGAGTATGTCAATATATAGCAAAATTGACCACATGTTTCAATGTAAAAGAATCAAACCTGCATGAACTTGACAGTCAATGAGAAAAAAATAGTGCCTAAAAGAATCAAACCTGCAAAGGCATTAGAGTCCAAATGAACCAGTCAAACCTGCATTAGTGTCCAAATGAATCAATTTTGCACACATGGAAAATGCAATACCATTAATCTTTTGCAGAAACTTAACATATGCCAATAATTGGCCATTGTTGTAACATAAGAACTACTAACATAACATATGCCAATTAATGGCCATTGTCTTAACATAAGAACTAGTAGACATAAAACTAGTAACTTAACTACTAACATAACACAAGTTTAGTCTTGTTACACATAAAACAAAAGAACAAACATCAACTAAGTCTTCTAGCAGCAAGTTTAGTCTGGTTACACATAAAACAAAGAGTTAACTTAAACTAAGTCTTCTAGCAGCAGCCTTGGTCCATTTTGTTGGTGAAACACAACTTTGTGAAGCTTGTGTGCCTGCAACTTCAGATTGTGATGCCATTGGACTTTCAAACAACATGCTTTCTTGTGTTTGTGCTCCCATAGCAGTCTTCTTTGAACCCTTAGATTTGGTTGAACCACCTTTTCTTTTTTTTGAAGCACCACCTGCACTAGAACTACCCCATTCCCTTTGTGCTTTGCAACTTCTCTGATTGTGCCCAACTTGCTTACACAACTTGCAACTGATACTCTTTCCACTCCTGCTGAGCTTGGAGCCTTGAACCATGTTATCAGCAAGTTCAGCAGCACTCTTTCTTCTTTTCTTCCTTGGCCTTCCAATCTGGGGCTTATAGTCAGGAGGGACAATGGTATTCACAACATTGCATTTGTCCCAAAAGTATGGTGATCTTGTGGGATTAATCTTGCAGCTGTACATATTTTCCCAAGTAGACAGCCAATGACAAGGATGACAATATGATTCTGGAATGGCTGTTTCAATCCCATTTGTAGCCATGTTCCATATTGAGGCAACTGCATGTTTGCATGGGATCCCACTCAACTCCCACCTTCTACAAGTGCAGTTCCTATCCTTGATGCTCACCACACACTGATCACCCCAAGGACCATTAACCTGATACAATTCCCCACCATTCCACTCAACCTGTACAAGTATAACAATTTAGTATTGACTTATAGGAAAATTAATAAGTTAAAGAATACAAAACAAGTTATGTTACCTTTAGTTGTGATGCTTCTTTCACAATAACCTTGAACAACCTTGCAGCATGGGGTGTAAGAGGCCCATCAGCCTTGCTGATCACTTTTTGAACATTTACAATTCTTTTCATAAGGTATTCCCTTATGAACTCCAAACAGGTTATGATTGGCTTGTCCCTTCCCTCCACTAGTTGCCTGTTCAACACTTCACACATGTTGTTCAAAAGGGCATCACACTTTGCCCTGCCTGCAATGACATGAAACAATATGTTAAAGTGTTTCAGACTACTAATTTCCAATGACAAATGAATTACCAATTATCCTTACCAGAAAAGTGACTTTTAGACCAATGTTGTGGTGGTATCTTCTTTAACCACTCAAAGGCTTCTTTGTCATGAGCTTTAAAAGCTTCCATGTTTCTGTCAAACATCTGAACAGTTGTTGAGCTGGCACACCTCCACAACAAGTTTTTGTACATCTCTCCTCTCCATGACAGCTTCATGTTATCATAGATATGCTTCAGACAGTACCTATGTTCAGCAGAAGGAAATGTTTCTGCAAGTGCTGGTATCACACCCTAGCATAAAACAAGTATTTATGTTGAGATACCAATAAAATTTAAAGTTACTAAAAAACAAGAAGATTAGTAAACATACCTTTTGCCTGTCACTTATGAAGGTAAAATTGGAGTTGCTGTGTAGATTGAGATCATCACCAAGGTAATCCAAAAACCATTTCCAACTATCTTTTGTTTCAGCCTCCACTATAGCATAGGCAAGTGGGTAAATCCCATTGTTTGGATCAACTCCTACTGCTGTCAACACTTGACCAGGAAATGGACCAGACAAAAAAATCCATCCAACCCCAATAAATCTCTCTTTCCTTTCTTAAATCCCTCTTTCAAAGCACCTAAACATATGTAAACCCTCCTAAACTTTCTTTCAATAACTCTTATGGGGTCATTTGGTCTTTCAAGATCAATCTTGACAGTTGTGTTTGGATTCTGCTTTTCTAATTCAATCAGATAGTCCCTCAACATTCCATAATGTTTTGTGTAATCTCCAATCACTCTTTCTTTGGCCATCTGCTTAGATCTTTGCATTTTTTGTTGTGAAATGCCAAGTTCTAACTTTTTCTGCATCTGTTCCTTAAGAGCACTAATAGGAATTTTTGGGTTTGGTATAATTGTTTCCTCAACTTCTTTTGACAAGAAGGTTGCTGTGCATTTGCTAACATTTCTTGACTGTAAACACTTGTGAACATCAAGAAAAGTTTTCACTTGCCATGTATCCTCATTTGGCAACTTAGAGCAATGCAAAGACCAAGGGCATTGAGGTTCACTAGGTTGAGTGGCGGCACTTTTTGACCTAGTTTCTGATCCACTATCTGTTATTGTCTTAATGGGCTTACCCTTAACTTGTGGCCCATCATCTGGCCCATTCCCCTCAGGCTCATTATTAGTTGAAAACACTGGTATCTTCCCCCTACACACTGCCCTGACCCTAACCTTATCATTCTTTTTAAGCCATAACTCTCTTCTCTGTTCAACAGCCACCCTTGTGACCATTTCCTTTATCACTCTGCTATTACCAAAAGTTTGACCAACATAGAAGTTTTCTTTCCATACATTACCGTCACTACCATAGGGAACTTTATTCAACTTAAACACATTCCTTAAAGCTTTTCTTCTCTCACACTCAACATCTGAGTCACTACCACTAACTAACTCCTCATAATCAACATATTCATCATGTACCACCTCATCATCTTTTGCTACAGTTGCTACAGATTCAACCCATTCTACATTTGTGTCTATGTTACACCTAAACTCAGCCATGTCAACCTCAACTTCATTCACCATTTGATCTTCATCAACTATAAAATCACTATCATCACTGTCACTATCATCACTGTGACTATCTGAACTATGGTCACTCTCACCAATTGACTGGCCTACATTGTTTTTCACCCTTCCAACCTTATTTAAACAATCCTTCAACCACTCATCCTCACTAACATCTGTTTCAACAGTCTCTAGTACCTCATCCCTATTATCACTAACATTTTCTACAAACTTAGGATCCTTACTTTTAACACAGTTAAGAACATATAGATCAATAACCTTATATTTACCAACATACTTCAACAATTGCAACACATCATCATCTTTTCCTAATTTTCTTAAACCATTATCTAAGTCACAGTTTGGTAATTTAAAAAACAATTCCATACCTTCTGGCTCATAACCTAGCTCTTTCATCATATTCCCAACCTCTTGAATAGAGAAATGGTCCGAATCAATGTTGTCAATCCAATTAACTCCCCCCCCCCCTTTGTATCGTCTCTTGTATAGCATTGTGAACTCACCTCCATGATTAATCTTGAGACAAAAAACAGTCGGGAACTTACCTATTCAACCAAAATACCAAATAAAATTAGACAATAGGTGTTACATTGTATCCAATTGCAAAAAAAAAAGGATTACTTACTATAATCATCGTATTGATTAGAAGATGAACCCTTTTTTCGGACCCTCCATTCCCACGACATTGCTTAATTAGGTTTTAATTAGAACAGGGTTGCTGTGTGAAAGAAAAATGCGAACCATAGGGACCATATGTGATCTGCTAGGGTTAGAAAAAGGGAAGGAATTGGCGCCATAGGTGAAATGCCCAAAATACCCCCGGCATATTAGTATTATTAAAGATTTTAACGGTCAACTGATGGATTCTTTGGTCAAGGGACCGGATCCGTATGGGTCGTCAACCACAGGGACGATATCCGGAAATTTTTAAGTATAGGGACCAAATCCAAATGACCCGGTAAACCACAGGGACGATTTTTGAAGTTAACTCTTTTTTTAATTATTATTGTTATTTACTAACATTTTTTTAGGAGTCTATACTGATACAGTTTTTTTCTTTTTAGCAACTGCACATGTGTTTTCCATTTTTTTATGAATTATTATTGTTATTTAGTATCATTTTTTTTTTCTTTTTAGCAACTGCACATGTGTTTTTCGTTTATACTTCGTTCAAATTCTTTCTAGACCGATACAATTGCATAAAACATGTTGTAAAGGAATAGTTTTATGAGAACAAGATGGATACACATGTTAAATTATATAAGTGCATACATGCATTCTCAAAGTTTCGTCTGGATATCTTTGTGAGTATAAATTTTTCAATAAAATACTAACATTAAATTAAAATATACTTGGTGCACTACACCGAATTTAGAAAACCAACGAAAATAACTTATAATGTGATTCAGTTCATACAATAATGTAAAAATGTGAAACAAACAAGATTGAACGATTCATGCACATGTGTTCGTCTCTTCAAAATCTTCATTTTTAGGCATACCATGTAAATTCACAACCTTCATAATCTTTAAAATGATGTATGCACATGTGTCGTGTCTTTCAAAATCTTCAGTTTGTATTGTATACATATGCATCGTTGCTCGCTGAACCTTCGTAGCAGCGTCCATGCGAACCGCCATTGCAAATGTTTGTTACGCAACAGTCTCAACACATGTGCATCAATGATATTCTTCTCTCCCACTTTCCCTCTCTTTGAATCAACTAAAAAACTGAGAATTGAAGGTGAGTTCCCCGAATTCTTGTTAGACCCCACTGCATTAATCATCACAGACGGAGATATATCACTTCTTTGTATAATTGTACAAAAGCAGTATGACTATAGAACATGTCATAAAGCAAAACACATATGCACTTAATGCATATATCAAATAAAAGTCAGATTCAAGATATTACTCAAAGAAATTGAAACATTAAGTAATTGAAACCACTACTTAATGCAGTAACAATTTTCAATAACAAAAAAAGATTTTATCTAGGAAATAATATTTAAAATACTAAACATGAATTTCAACACCAAATCAATAACAAAAACTAATCCGTTCGAATACAAAATATTTCGAACACTGAATCTAAAACCAAAACCAACAAATATACAAAAACTTAGATAAAAATTGAATCCTACCAGACATGCCCACAATCGATCAACATCATCAATTTATAATCTACGCCATCTCCGAATCTTCGATTTCAATAAACAAATGAAATGTTTAGTGTACACCATTTCTAACCGTATAAATTGATTTGGATGGAAAAACAATTAACATCATCATATTTATTAAATTTCAATTTAGAGAGAAAGGGATGAGAAAGAATAAAATGGTGCGGCAGTTTTGGGAGAGAGAAGATGAGTAGGTCAAGCTTAATTAAAGACCTCATTAAAGAATTGACAATTCATGACAAAAAATAAGGACGGTTGTTATGTTTGTTAATCCTTATTAAGTGTGTTGGTTTCAAAATAAATAAGATAAAATTCCATTAGTGCCCCTCCAGCACTTATACAATAGAGCACATGTTTCTAATTATTTACATTTTTGCCACACGCATTTATATCCATTGATTGAAAAATAGATGGTTAGGATCGGTTCTCGCAGTTCTGTACCTTTTTTTGGTAACCCTTCACTATATATATATATATATATATATATATATATATATATATATATATATATATATATATATATATATATATACTAAAAGGCGTGTAACAGTCCCCCTAAACACTGTTGCTACAGTGCACATTCAATTTTTATTTTAGACCCTGAGGTTATTGATCAATTGCAAAGTTAGTCCTTAACGCGTTACCTAACAGTTGTGACTTAAATTTGCAACGGAACAATAACTTCAGGGGCTGTTTCTGTGCAAATATTAAACAGAAACAACCCCTAATGGTTAACTTTTATTTTCACCGTTAGTCCCTAAGGACTAACTTTGCAACAAACCACCACTTTCAGGGACTAAAACTGAAAATATATTTGCTATAGTACCAAACAGTGCAGAATAGTACTGCTACAGTGCAAAACAATGGTGAACAGGCCGTATACTGTTCCTAACGAATTTACAAAAATGGTCCCTCAGGTTAGTTGTACATGGCATCGTTAGTCCCCAGTTAGCTAACTTTTGCAAATTCAGTCCTTAATAACAAAACTTTTTTTTTTTTTTTTTTTAAAGTTTAGATTAAACACAACATTCCGTAGCAACGCGCAGGTGCCCCCGCTCGTTTTATTACAAATGGTGAATGGGATTTGTCAAAACTTCAGCTTTGTGTGCATCCAGAAGAAGTTAAGTTAATTTCTCAGATTCATATTGTTGTTCCCTTTACACACTTAGAAGTAACTACAGAGTTAATCTAATTGTGTTTATGACTAAGATTAATGTATTGATTAATTAACACTAATAAGTAAAACGTAAATATAAAAACACAAGTTTTTTTCAACGTTTAAATTTTTATTAGAAATCAATTAAAGAATCTATTACCCAAGTGTTTGCGGAAAAACATTTGGGATTGAATAGACAAGGTATGATTTGTCTCCTATCTAAACTCAAGATATTCTTGAGTGGTAACAATATCGACCCACTGAGCTATCTCAGGGACTTGGTTACTCTTTGTAGGAGAAAAGTGGTTTTGTGAAAGTCTAAGCTTTTAATACACAAAACTTAACTTACTTTTCTCCTATCTGTTCCTATTTATACACAGGTATAAAAGAGCACTGATGATTAAAATACAAAAAGAATAACAAAGCGTGTCTGACAACTACAACATTATTTGTCACTTCCAAGAACCAATAGGAATAGGCTAAAAGTCTTTCCGAGTGTCAGTTCTGAAACTTCTAGAATTTTAGCCGTTTTAGGGAAGGTTCGTTTCTGGCCCGATAAGACTTCTCCTTATCTCTTCAAACTCTTCCCGCCTAATCCCGCCTTTCTTTCAGACTTCAGGTTCTTCAGTCTATGCCTTCAGTCTTCAGTCTTCAATCACTTATTGTTGTTGAGGAGACTGGGGTTCAGTGATTTCTTGTCCAATACTCACTGAATCCACCATCTTCTTCTTTGGCTTAAGTCCTACTCAGGAAGTTCCGCCTTCCTGAGTGTTGAATCTTTCTTCTTAGACTCGCCTTAAGCATCCTAAAGATGACTCACTGAGTGACTGTTCACTCAATGACTTGAGATTGTTTTCGATTGATTAACACTTGGCTAATTTGTGTCCAAATCCTGTTTTAAGGACTCTTGGGTACTGACGGACCTAACAATCTCCCCCTATTTGGATATAAATTATGCCTAAGTGTTTTGATCAGTTATGAGTGAGACAATGGGCTTCTTCTCCTACTGAATATACTAGAAAGCAATTAAGGACATTGATATAAAAAAAACATGGGCCATCATTTTATTTTTGTCATTACAAAGTCCTATCATCTAACATAATACTCAGGGTTCTTGGTCTCCTTCCAAGATACCCAAGAGTTCCAGTTTAGCTCTCTTCGACACTAACACTTCTTTGTCAGGTCACTCTTTCATCATCCTATCCAATATCCTGACAAACTCTTCATTTTCGGGACCCTTCACTTGAAGTGCCATTAGCTTGTATGCTAAGAGGGTTGTCGTTTCCACAAGCTTGATATCATTGACTTGTTGAAATGCCGGTTGGTTGAACTCATCGACAAAGAATGTACCATACTCAGGCTCCTTAATGACCAGGTTGGGAACAAACTTGACTCCCTGAGGAGGAATCCTGTTGCAGTAAAGAGCAGCTATGAATTGTTCAGGCTCCTGACCCACAACTTTTCTTTTCCTACCGGTCTTCTGAGTAGGTTCAGGGATTGACAGTCCTTGAGAAGCAAGCGCCTTCTCATGATCTATTCCTAAACTCTTAGCCACTTTTTCCAGTTCCTCATATTTAGAGTTCAGGGTCTTGAGAAGGCTGGGAACGATCTTGCCATGCTTCTTCCTCAGGATGGGCATCATCATGTCCCATTCCCTTAACCCATATTCTGAGAATCTGAAGGGTTTATTTACCTCAGACTTTCTTGGTCCTCTGTGAACCGTAACGCTTATTGGGTTGGTGAGGTGAATGGTCATGTCAGTGAATGTGCCTTCACCCTTGGTCTTTGTCGTGTGCCACATGTACCTCTCATAGGTTTTCTTCCTCCTTTCATCTTTAAGCCTGACCTGCTCATTGTGTTCCCTGATGCGGTCGGCCTGAAGTTTGAGGAATTCTTCCCCCCTGATATCCTGATCAGTCTCCTTTATTACCTCCTTGGTAACCTCAGTAATTATAGGTCTATTGATTTGCTTGTCTTTTTCTTTGGCCCTTCTTATGTCCTGTTCATGCAAGACTACGGCCACTTCCGCTGGAGTCCCAAAGAAGGTCTTTCCACCATCCAATTCAACCATAAATGGTGCATTCGGGTCTGGTCGCCTTTCAGTAGATGCCGGAACCAATTGCAGTTGAGGAGGATCTTCAGTCACCACGATTCCCTTCCCTTTGTCAGTGGGAGGGGGTTGATTGGTGGAAGTCTCAGGCACTTCTGTTGCTATGGCTTCAGGTTGTACAGGGATTGTAGCAACAACAAGTCCTGAAGATGAAGGTTCAGGAGTACGATCATCAAATTTCTCCCCCTCAACAGGTGCTGGAACTTTAGTGTATGCACCTGTTGACTGAGGAGTTGGGGTAACCGGAGAGGCCTGAAGAATAGATAGAATACTGGAGACCATTTTCTTCATTTCAGAGGTCTCATTCTTCAGTGTGGTCATTTCTTCGGCTATGGCATTCTGAGTGGTGTTGAGTTCAGTGACCTTGGTGGTATAGTGGGTGATCAGCTCATTATGTTTTGTTGAAAGCTGATCAAAGGCTGAGGATATTTTGTTCAGGTACTCCTTGGAATTAGCAACTGACTGATGAAGAGAATCTTGCTGAGACCTTATGGTTTTGAGATCCACCCCCTGAAGAAGCTTGAAAAGCTCAGTAATGTTGGTGGAGGTGGTCTTCTGAGTATCCATGTACTCTTTTAGCTTTGTGATCAGGGTGGGATCATCTCCGAGTTCTTCCTGAATATGATCAAGAGCCTTCAGTATGTTGGTGAGCTGCTTGTCTTGTTCAGTTCCCATACAATCAAGAGATTCCCTCAGGCCACCTAGTTGTTTGTCAGTAAGTTTGGCGACCTGAAGCACTTTGCCCTGAGATTCTTCAACAGTAGCCCTGAAGTCAGCATAGTTGGCTGCTGCCTCAGTATGCTGATCTCATTGCTCTTCAGTAATCTCACGAAAGAGAGCATGGTTGGCTTTGCGATGAAACATTACCAGCTGCCTTTTAGTAAGTGGAAGAACATTATCATATTTCTGCAACCACTGAGGAGTAGCAGGAGCAGATGAGTGACCTGATGATGATGATGATGTTGTCGGGTTGGTTAGGGTGAGGGGTTGTTGATCCTCAGGAGGAGGAGATGATTGCTGTTGTTCAGGGTGCTGAGGAGATTTGTGTGTTTCAGTCTCCATTTCCTCCTCAGCAGCAAAAGTTTCTTCGTCCCCAAAATCTACCATCTCCTTATCGGATTCTTCATCCATGAGATTCTGAATATCCGCAAGATTAGGAACCTTGGCTGAACCCGGCTCCCCCTCATAAGAGGGCTTGCCTTCTTTGTGGCCGGGTCTTGACCCCTCCAAGTGCACTGACTGGGTTTTCTCAGCCTGGACTTTGAAGTCAGTTCCCGAGTGACTGGATCCGCCATGAGGGGTTGTGGGTTCCGTATCAGCGGGTGGTTTGAATCTCTCTGAGTCTTTGTCCCCTTGAGTGCCTTCAAGGACTGGCGGGAGTTTTCCAGTACTATCATGAGGCAATGATTGTTGGTGGCCCCCCTTCCCATCCGGGTTGTACTGCCCTTCTGAGGATTTAGGGTCCTTTTCTCCCTGAGATCCTGAGTATGATTTCTCAATACCATAAACGGGATGTGAATGGGTGTGGGTCTCCTTCTCAGTAGAGTAGTGCTGCTCTACCGAGGATTCAGGACCCTGTACTCCTTCAGGCAAAGGTTGTGATTGGCTAATGCCTTCATCGGGATGTGAGAGGGTGAAGGTTCCAGACCCCACTGACTTGTGTTTGTCAAAGGAGCCATGTGGAAGGGTTTTTCCCGAGGACACTGAGGATGATTTCTCAGTGTCCTCCGTTGGCGTTTGTTTTATGGTCAAGAGGGTCTCAGTGATGGGTGTCTCAGAGGTCTTGGCCATAGTTTGCCTTTCTTTAGGCTCTGAGGCAGAAGTCTCAAGGGCGAGTGGTTTGGGTTTAACCACCTTCTTGGACCCTGCCTTCTTTTTCTTCTACTCCTGCTTTGTAGGAGAAGGAACAGGTGAGACAACATTTGCTCCCTGAATGACCAACAGCATGTATGTGGTCAGGGAGACTGGTTGTACCTCAGTAAGGTCTCTTGAATAGTTAGCTTTGTGTAAGACGTTAGGTTTAGATCCCTTAATGTTTGGGCTAACATATTCATTGCCTAGTAAGTCCTGAAGCACACAGGAAATGAACCTAGGGTAAGACATATTTCTTTGCCTAGATTTTACTGATAGCTTGGCTACGAGGTCTCGGAAGATTATTCCTCCGATGTCTATCTTTCTACCCTCTAGGAAACTGAACACCATCAATTGTTGTGATGCAT
>CP139507.1:322832408-323272861 GCA_021014915.2 Artemisia tridentata subsp. tridentata | reverse complement strand
AGCACTGACTAGTTGATCAAACCACTCATTCCCTTGAGTCGTGTCTTCATCCAGCCATGAGGCAACAGTTGTCCTTTTGGTTGTTGACTTCTTTCCACGCTTTGACGTTGTTGCTTTTGACTTGGGTAGAGAGTCTGGTTGATCTTGGTGTTGTTGGAATTCTTCATCTGCAGTGAACTCAAAATGATGCTCCATCGGTGTTGGTTAGGAGCCAGAAGCCTTAGGTGCTTGGGTGGCTGTTGTGGTTGCTGTAGGTCGTGACAAGTTCTTGGTGTTTAGAAGCAGATCCGTCGACACTCTTTGATTTCTTAGCTTGTGAGTTCAGGTCTGGGTCTTCATCGTGTCTTGGACGTTTACCTTTGTCAGCCTCAGCTTTGCATGACTCCTTCAATATGTTAGCCTTTATAGCCTCAGAGATGGCAATTTGCTCGGGAGTTGGTGATGTAAGACTTGTTAAGCTTTCAAACAGTTGAAGTTGAAGATTTTCCAGAGTTGGTTCTTTTGCCGTCGTTGGTTGGGTTTTAAGGACAAGTGGAACTGTAGCCACAATATTCTTGAGAAGACCTTCGATGTTCGGCTCAAGATATTCATTCACCTTCTTAGATGTGATCTTAGGCAGGTACTTCTTCAAGTATTATTTGGTGTTGCCCTTGATCGCAGTGAGCATCCTTTCTTGAACATCATCTGAAAGGAATTCATCGACTCGAGCTTTGGTGTTTTGAAGCTCGTTCACTTGTCCAGCAAGGCCGGTGACCATATTTGTTAAAGTTTCGATTTGGTCACGAAGCTTGTCATCTTTCTTAGCTCTTGCAAGCTTCACGACCTGCTTCACCCTTTTTGAAGCTTGGGAGATTGGTTTCTTTATTGATTTCTTGTTGTTGTTTGTGTTGGTGGTCGTGAAGAGTGTGTGGATGATTCAGGATGTTTTTGGTCTTTTGGTGGAGAAACTTGCTTAGAGACTGGAGGTGTGTCATGGGTAATTGGAGGAGAGTGTGGACGAGTGGTTGTAGGTGTTTGAATGTATTTGTCGACTTCCTTCTCCTCAGCCGCTATCCTTGCCAAGCTTTCTTCCTCCTCCTTTTTCTTCTTTTCCAATTCCAACTCTTTATGCATTTTTTCTTATTACTTCATCATCAATCAACACATTCTCTGTTTCATCATCCTCATCCATGTCAAAATCTTTAGCCATTTCATCTTCATCCTTTTCCTCGTCATTACCGGGTTGATTAACGGATCCGAACGAGGGGGAATAACTTCTGCTGCAACTCCAGACCCATCGGGTTGATTAACCGGATTGACGAGGGTCTGGTCTTCATCAAAGTCTTTGGCAATTTCCTCATCGATTCTCATCTGTTCCTCAAGCATCTTCTTCTTCCGCCTCTCTTCATCAGCTTTAAATGACTCACGACTTTCATCCAGAGCAATCTTGGTAGCTATTTCTTCCTTGTAGATTGTTGGTTCTTCATCGGTTTCCGTATCAGAACTGGATCCCTCTTCTTCAACAATCTTTTCTTCTTTAGGCTCTGGCTTAGCAATCTTGACCGGAACTCTCCTTTTGGTGTATTTAGGAGGCCCTGGTTCGATCTTCTTTGAAGTGCTAGATGTGTTGCCTGACTTGCTACCTTCTTTGGCTCGAGTCTTAGCTGGAGCAGGCTCATCATCATACTTTCCGAAACTGACATGTCCCTCATTGAACGCTTTATCATATTTGATGTATGCTTGCGTTTTCTTTATCTTGTCAGTCAGAAGAGATTCAGGTAGTCTCATCCCTTGTTTGCGTGTGCTTCCTTTAGGGATGTAGACTTGACTAACGGTCTTGTCCATAGCAAATAAATGCTTCTCTTGGTCTTCTAGACGTCGAGGGATGTCTTCGTTTTCATCAAGTAGATGGTAGATGATAAGCTTGGTAAATCTTACAAATGGGATTTTGGTAAATGGTTTGAGGTAGTGACTCTGAATCTGAAAGACTATGTCATCCTAGATGAGTTGAGCATAGTCTATTTGCTTCTGGTTTACTATTCCACAGAAGATTTGTAGGTGAGAAAGACGAGGTTCTCATGTCCACTGTCTCTTCCGGAGACTGATCGAGCCAAGATATAATAAATGGTTCTCCATGGTTGGGGAATAAGCTTGGCTTCGACCTTGGGGAATCTTTTCAATGGCTTATCCGGTTGTACATCATAGCCAATCTCCATTAGGAAGTTGAGAACATCTTCTTCTGATGGTGTAGGATAAAACTTCTTGGCAGGTGCAGGAGCTTCTGGCAGAAGTAAGACTTTGCGGAGATAGTCAACATCAACAATTACTTCCTTTCTGTCCAGTGTGCAAGTGAAAGAGTCTTCTCCCATGCTTAGCATAAGGGTGTGCCACATTTGGTGAATATAGAATTCGGGAAAGGAAGCAGACTTTTCCAACATGCTTCTACACTTGTGTACTTTGAGGATTTCAATGGCAATTTGACATGTTGGTTCCGCACACTTGATCTTGTGAAATTCAACACGTGCGTTGTTCTTGCCAATTTCCACATTATAGCCTTATGGAAAAGTGTTTTCTTTGTTGAGCATTGGGAGTGGTTGTTGTGCAGCCATTTGAGATATCTGAAACATCAATCAAAAACAAATTTGCAGGATACATGAAGGTTAGCAAATTGTTAATCTTGTTATCATTCATGTAACCATTTTGTTGTTTAATTGATTTTACATGTTTTAAGATTATGAATATTGCAATTTTCATATTTGGACATTGTGTTGATTTCCAATTAAAACTGATTTCCTTTAATTGTCCATTAATCAATTTCGACAACATGTGATTCTTTTGAGTTTTGACAAAGTTAAATCCAATTGCGACAGTTTTGGTGAATTGCGACTTATATATATGTAATTACGACACGTTTGGCCAATTCCGATGATATTTTGAATTCCGACAGATTTTATCCAATTCCGATGGATTTTTTGAATTACGATGAAAATTTGTTCAATTGCGATAAAAAATCTTAATTGCGATAAACCATGTCTAATTGCGATGAAAATTTTGAATTGCGATAAAGTTTGCCCAATTCGATGAAAAATGTGAATTTCGATAAGTTTTGTGCAATTTCGACAAATTTATGCAATTCCGACAATGGCTTATCCAATTCCGACGGATATTGCAATTACAATTTCTTATACAAGAAATTTTGATAACACTGTAGACGTACATTTTCTGGAATCTTTACCAAAATTGGTTTTCCTGTCCAATTTAAATCAAATCACAAGTTACAATATGATTATTAAGCTCATTTAAACACATCTAAACATCGTTTATCTAAATTGAATGCAACTAGTTGCAATTCCGACAATCCCTTAAACTCAGAATCATCAGAATTCAACTTAACATGTTAGATGTTTGATTGTTTGATTCCAGTAGATTCCTATGATGTTTTAGAGTGTATTGGGCTATATTTTAACACTTTTTATCCATGAATCAATAAGATTGAACCTGGTCGAGTTCTTCTTAAACCCTACACGTCGAAATAAATTCAAATGTGTTTCTGGGTATGATTCGATGGTCAAATAATGTTATACAACCCATTAGAGCACTATCCCAACCAATTAATTAGGCCAAAACACACTCATACGAAATCCCCAATTCATACGCAAGAACCCTAATTTGAAAAATCATCAATTCGAGTTTCTGGGTATAATTAGGTTATGTAATCTTGTTATAAACATGCTTAGCAACATATCCCACCATAGAAATTAACCTCAAACACTCTAAATCATTTTAACCCAATACAGCTTAAACCCTAATTTAATTTCATTCAATTTAAACATATTAAGCTGTTAGATCACAAAATTATTTAAAACTGTTTCTTATATTAGTATAATGATTGCATAAACACTCACAGATTTGAGATTTCTTGAACGGATTAGAAGAGTGAATTGTAGTCGTTGATTAAGGTTGGTAAGGAATTTAATGTATTTGGTGAAAAGTAATAACTGCAATTCAGATGCAGTTATTGCTTTGTAACTTTTGTTTTTTGTTAAAAATTTTAGTTTCCAACTTTGTCACAGTAAGTCCCTTAACCACATAACTTTTGCAATCAAAGTCCCTTACTCACAAATTTTAACAAGACATGACGTAATTTTGACAAGAACAACTTTAATACACCCCCTTGACTTATGAGTATTAGAAAACATTTTAAAATCAAGGAAGGTATCACAAGAATAATATTACCAACACATTATAAAACAACATCTTTTATGAAATATGCAAGTACAAATTTTAAGGAAAATTTTAAAACTTAACTTTCATACTCCCCCTCAACACTTGTTCGGAAAGAATTGGTAATTTGTTTAAATGAACAAAGTGTTGATGGAAATTTTGTACTTGCATTTTTTTGTTTTTTTGGAGAAAGAAAAATGAAAATCTTTTTGTGTTTTTGAATAGGATATTTACAAAAGAGGTTTTGGTGTTTGACTTTCTTAGTTATGTTTAAGAAAGTTTTGTAAATCATCTGGAGTCAAACACCTCATACCAATTTGGTGAACTAATTCCATAAATCTTGCATGGGGCAAGGCTTTGGTGAATAAGTCCGCTAATTGGTATTCAGTACCTACATGCAAAATATAATTTCATAGTACCCTTTTTCCACATTGTTAATACAAATATCGTCCTAAAAACGTTATTTATATTTTACGATCTTTGCTTTATTTTGTTAATGACAATTATAAGGTTTATCTTTAGCAAAGCATAAGTATATGTTAAAGTCTTTTACATTTTAGTAACAAGCTTTTTAAACTCATTTACATATCACATGATAACTAGGAATTACACATTACATACATATATACACTTACATGTTTATTTTTATTTCTTAGAAATAGAAATATACATGACATCATGGCATGCATCGTTTAAATCAGGGTTTTCAAGATCGGGATCCTACCTAGGATCGTTTTCGTCTTTGCCAGATTGTGATCATAAGATCGGATTGGGATCTTAAGATCCTACTATAATGCTATTTTTTAATGATCTTTGTAATATTATTCAAATCTATAAATTATTATATATTATAAACATGAAATTAATAAGAATATTTTATGAAAAGTTGTTCTAAATTATGAAATGAAATGTTTAAGAAGAATCACATGTTGCTTTTTAAATTAGATAAAAACATAAACCATAAATTTGTAGTTTTTTAGTTTGTGGTTCGAGAAAAGTAAGATCGGATCGGAGTAGATCTTGAGATCCTATGGTCAAGATCGGGATCCTATAAGATCTTAAGCTTGTTAAGATCCTACGTAGGATCCAGATCGTTTTTGCTTCGTAGAATCGTAAAATCGTAAGATCCTAAGATCAGGATCGGGATCTTAACAACTATGATTTAGATAGCTTAGTTGACTTTACAATATATTTTATAAAGATCTTGAAGCAAAGGAGTTGACTTTGTAAGATCTTGACAAGACTTGACAAAATATGAAAAGATTTGTGATGCTCTTAGCTGGCATGTTCCCGCGGAACCAAACCAGTGTATGGGCGGAACCCTTATTTTGGGTCCGCCAAATCCGCCAGTTGTCTGATCAGTTTTGCCTATAAATAGTAAGCTGATCATTCAAGGACATTCATCACTTACATAGCATAAAGTACATATTCATTCATACATTACTAACCTATTCATTTCATTCTTAGTGATCTTCCTTTTGTAGCAAAGAGATCAAGCATCAAGGATCAACAAACTGTTGCTATCTTGTTAGTGTAGTTACTGTGTGATTTGTCAGTAGTTCACACATCATTGTTATACCATTCTTTCAGTAGTGATCGGTTAGTGTTTTAGTCCTCAAAACACATAGAGTGTCGGGAGTGGTTGAACCCTTGTAAATAACTCGACATCTAGCTTAGTGTCGGAAATTGTATAGGCGACGTCAGGTTGGTTCTACCTTGAACTAGAACCTGGTATTTAGCTTTGTACCGGAAAAAGGTGTAAGCGACATGTATAAAGGTTTTCTCCGCCGAGAAGGGAGCTTGTTTCTTAGTGAAGAAAAACTCTCGAGTTAGAGGCTCGAGGAGTGGAGTAGGGAAAGGAAAAGAGTCCTTGTAGCCGAACCACAATAAATCTCCGTGTTGTGGTTTGATTGTTCTTTTCCTTTCTTGCATTACTTATATTGCTTGTTTGTGTGCATTTACTTGAAATCACGTTAAGTCTCAAAGCGAATTAATTTTAGAAAACGGTAAAAACTATTCAACCCCCTTCTAGTTTTCCACAATTGGTATCAGAGCTACGTTACTCAAGATTTCCAAAATATATTGTATTTTAAAGCTTGAAATGATCAATGGACTTTGAAAACTTCAAAGAAGGGCAATCTATGCAAAGACCACCACTATTCGAACCAAATAGTGTTATATATTGGAAAAACTGCTTTGAAACTTATGTGAAGTCAAAAGAATAGATTTATGGTATATTATCGTAGAAGGTGATAACAAACCTATATTGAATATATCAGGAGGTCGGGATGAGGGTACTTCTCTTACTCGTCATAGTGATGAGCAAAAGAAGTTGATTGCCAAAAATAATGAAGCTAAAATGATGCTTTATAATGCTTTACCTAAGAAAGAATATGAAAGAGTCTTTATGTCTAAAACGGCTAAAGATATTTGGCAATCATTAATTATCACTCATCAAGGGAACTCACAAGTCAAAGATAACAAAATTGATCTTCTTGTTCAACAATATGAACAATTTGTTATCTTTGAAGATGAGATCATTGATAGTGCTTTTGCTAGGTTTAATACTATAATTACTTCTCTTAAAGCACTTGACGAATCTTTTTCTAGTAAGAACTTTGTTAGGAAATTTCTTAGAGCACTTCATCCGAAGTGGAGAGCAAAGGTGACGGCTATTGAAGAATCCAAGGATCTTTCAAGCATGACACTTGATGAGCTCATTGGAAATCTCAAAGTTCACGAGATGGTGATGGAAAAAGACTCAGAAATAATTAAAGGCAAAAAGGAGAAGATGAAGTCCATTACCTTAAAAGCTAGGGTAGAATCATGTGATGATGAAGAGTCTAGTTCAGGTAGCGAATACGAAGAGTATGTCATGGCCGTAAGAGATTTCAAGAAGTTCTTTAGGAGATGAGGAAAGTTCATAAGACAACCTCGTGAAGAAAAGAAATCCTTCCGGAAAGACCGTGATGATAGGAAAGGAAAAGTTGATAGGAAGTGTTTTATGTGCGGGGATTCCAGTCACCTAATAGAGAATGTCCGAAGCCACCAAAGAACAAGACTCAACGAGCCTTTGTCAGTGGTGCTTGGAGTGACAGTGAAGATGATGACGAAGAGCCAAAGAATGACGAAGTTGCTCTTATGGCTAATGACTCTAACAAGGTACTATCTGACTCATCTTACTCCTCTATTAATGATGACATAATAGAAATACAATATAACAAACTGTGTGAAATTACCCTTAAAGTCATAAATAAAAACAAGTTCTTAAAAACCAAAAAGGAGTTTTTGAAAAACGAAGTATATTGGTTAAAAGAGAAAGCTTTAAGATTTGAAAAGGGTAAAGATGTTAAAGAAACATGTGTTTCATGTCAGGAACTTAAACTAGAAATAGAAACACTTAAGTCCACACAGGAAAAACTTATCAAACAAAATTCCAAATTTAAAAGGTTTGATAAACACATTAGTTGTATGGATGATATAATGAAAGCTCAAAAGTTGCATCATGATAAAGCCAAACTAGATTTTATGAAACTAGGAAACTTAAGTGACTTTGAGAAACAAACATTGAAAGTACAAGAAACTATTTTAACAAGTTCAGACACCCACGGATCTGGCGGATCCAAAAATTTGGTTCCGCCAGTTATGGCCAAAGGTTCCGCGGGTACTGTTAATGAACAGAAGGTTTGTACTTCAGACCGTACTGAGTTCGTTAAGGTCACTAGAAAACCTAGCACTAGTACAACTGTTAACAAACAAAAACCAGCAGTTACTAAAGGAAAAGGACAAGTTAAAAATGAGTTTAGGATTAAATGATTCAACAGAGACCTAGAACCTCTATTCCCAAACACCCCTTTCCAAAGAGTAACTTTAACTCACAGCACCATCATCAAAATAATTGGAACCAAAACATATCTAGGAACTATCAAGGTCCCAACTACATGCCTTGGAACACTTATCTACCATTTCCATACATGAATCATGATAATGTAATGTTTAACCCAAATGGACCCATAAGATATTGGGGACCAAACGCTTGAGTTTTTCTTTAACTTAGGTGTGCTTGAAAGTCGGGTTAGAACCGAACGAGTGGATCAAAGATAGTGGGTGTTCAAGACATATGACAGGAAACAAAGGCCTTTTCTTAACCTACCAAGTGTACGACGAAGGTAATGTCACATTCGGTAGCAAGCTTAAAAGTAAAATCATCGGAAAAGGTACAATCTCTCATGATTCTCTCACTATTGATGATGTTGCTCATGTAGATAACTTAGGTTTTAACTTGCTTAGTATTAGTCAATTATGCCGTAAAAAGTATGACGTCCTCTTCAGTGAAAACGGAAGTAAGATACTTAAAAATGGCATAACCGTAGGAAAAGGTGTTTTGAAGAATAACATTTACGTTATGAAATTAGACAAAACATCTAATGACAAACTTTTTCTCACCTCCTTGGACGAAAACTCAACTCTATGGTATAGACGCTTAGGTCACGCCAATATGAGGCTAATCCAATCCTTATCATCTAAGGAACTCGTTAGGAACCTACCCAAGTTGAAATACGACCAACACTTTTGTGATGCTTGCAAAATTGGGAAACAAGTTCATATTAGCCATAAGGCTAAAAACATGGTGTCCACATCTAGGTGTCTAAAATTACTACATATGAATTTGTTCGGTCCATCCGCTATACAAAGTTATGGAGGAAACTTCTATACTTTGGTAATAGTCGATGATTACTCTAGGTATACTTGGACTAAGTTTTTGAAAACTAAAAACGAAGCATTTGATAAATTTGAAATTCTAAGTAAGAAAATTCAAAATCAAATAGAAAATAGTATAGTGTCAATTAGAACCGACCACGGTCGTGAATTTGATAACGAAATCCAATTCAGAGCTTTTTGTGATGCTAATGGCATAACACATAATTTCTCGGCTCCTCGAACCCCTCAATCTAATGGTGTAGTAGAACGTAAGAATATAACTCTTCAAGAAATGAGTCGAACAATGTTAAATGAGCAAAATATACCCCAAAAGTTTTGGTGTAATGCCGTTGACACATCCACATACATCATAAATAGAGTTTTAATTAGACCATTCTTGAATAAAACACCATATGAGCTTTATAGAGGCAAAAACCCTACGTTAGGATATTTTAGAGTTTTTGGAAGCAAGTGCTTCATCTTAAACACTAAGGATTACCTCACCAAATTCGACCCAAAGTCTTATGAAGGTGTATTCCTAGGATATTCACAGAATAGTAAAGCATATATTGTCTTGAACAAAAAAACCTCAAGAGTCGAGGAATCGTTGAACGTAACATTCGACGAAAGTCCACCTCCCTCTAAGACATCACCTTTGGTAGATGATGACTTAGTTGAAAGTCAAATGGTTGAAAACCAAGAAAATGTAGAAAATGACAAAGAGGATGAACCTGTGAATAAGGAAATAGTCAACATCAAGGAATCTAGAAGTCATCCATTAGATAATGTCATAGGAAAAATTAAGGAAAGAACCTTAAGATCAAAAGTCCAAAACCAAAGTAATTTCTTTTGTTTTGTTTCAACCATTGAGCCTAAAAATATAAATGAGGCAATAAAAGACGAATCTTGGGTCATAGCGATGCAAGAAGAACTTAATCAATTCGTTAGAAATGACGTTTGGACATTGGTCCCTCAACCTAAAAATCGAACCATAATAGGAACAAAATGGGTGTTTAGGAACAAAATGGATGAAAATGGAGTAGTGTCTAGAAACAAAGCTAGGCTAGTAGCTCAAGGAGACAATCAACAAGAAGGTATAGATTACGACGAGACATTTGCACCCGTCGCTAGGCTTGAGTCAGTTAGAATACTACTTGCATATGCATGTGCACACGACTTTAAACTATTCCAAATGGATGTTAAAAGTGCATTTCTAAATGGTTTTATAAATGAGGAAGTGTACATTGCACAACCTCCCGGATTTGCCGATTTTGAAAAATCTAATTATGTCTACAAACTTAAGAAAGCTTTATACGGACTTAAGTAAGCACCAAAAGCTTGGTATGATCGACTTAAGACTTTCCTAGTTGACCATAAGTATACCATGGGCCTAGTAGACAACACTCTTTTCACTAAGAAAAAGGGATCACATATTATCATAGTCCAGATATATGTGGATGACATTATATTCGGTTCAACTTATCAAGAGTTATGCGATGATTTTTCAAAAATCATGCATGATGAGTTTGAAATGAGTATGATGGGAGAACTAAACTTTTTCTTAGGTCTCCAAATAAAACAATTAGAAGATGGGATATTCTTCAACCAATCTAAGTATATAAGGGATATGCTTAAGAAATTTGGTCTTGAAGATTCCAAACCCATGAAAACACCCATGTCCTCCGAAACCAAACTCATAAAGGATGACGAAGGTGAATCCATAGATAGCACTAAATATAGAGGAATGATTGGTAGTCTACTCTACCTCACGGCTAGTAGACAAGACATTATGTTTAGTGTTTGTCTATGTGCATGCTTTCAAGAAGATCCCAAACATCCCATCTTGAAGCCGTCAAACGGATATTTAGATATATCAAAGGTACTACACATTTAGGATTATGGTATCCCAAAGGAACGAGTATGGAAACCATAGTGTATGCCGACTCAGACCATGCCGGTGACTATGTCGATAGAAAAAGTACAAGTGGTATTTGTACTTTTGTTGGACATTGTCTCACCTCATGGTTTGCCAAGAAACAAACGGCCCTAGCAATATCAACAACTAAAGCCGAGTACGTGTCTGCAGGAAAGGCGTGTCAACAAGCACTGTGGATGAAACAAGCTCTCATCGACTATGGAGTTGAACTCAACGAAATTCCCATTCTTTGCGACAACAAAGGAGCTATCGACCTTAGCAAAAATCCAGTCCAACATGCTAGAACCAAACATATAGAAATAAGCCACCATTTCCTACGCGACAATGTTCAGAAAGGAAACATCTCAATCGAGAAAGTATCCTCAAAGGACAACATTGCCTATATTCTCACTAAACCTCTTCAGAGACAACCCTTCAACTTTCTTAGACTTGGTTTAGGACTAATGGAACCTAGTGAGTAGATAAAACCTTAGCTTGAACCTTAGATTAACCAAAAACCAAAAACCTGGGCCTGATCCACGGAACCAACCGAAAACAAGGGCGGACCCCTTGTTTGTTCGCCAGATCGCGGCCCCCTGAGTCAGTTTTTTAGTATATTAAATAAACAACATATACTGTGTATCACAACTCCCAAAAACATACCAACTACTGGAACTCGACTCAAAATCAACCAAACTCACAATTTAGGTCAACTCCTTCCACCAATTTGTGATTTAACTATCTATGTTAGTATCCTAATCATATCTACATTCCTGATCTGCGTCTAGGATTTCTATTTCATGCACAAAATCAGAACTTTGGGTTTATGCATATTTTTAGTAAAATCATGAAATATATTTACTGAATTGCATCACAAATCATATTTTCCTTAGTTATGAATTGCATCTTGTAGGACATTATCAAAATTCATCAAAAACCCCATGAGAATTTCTTTACAAAAATATTCTCACGACTAGGAAAAATGGTTTTTGCGCATTTTTCATGCAAATACAAAAACGTTATGTTTTAAACATCACTTGCATAATGTCTCTTGAATGCTAAATAAAATACATAACCAATATGTCTTTTCGGGTACATTCATTCGAAGCTACATTGAAGTACGAGCGTTTGGGTTATCTCTCGTTTTGTCATAAAACTTGCATAAACAAAATTTTCATGCATCAAAAGGAGTCGAGATAACCACACCTCCACATTGTCCCCATGTAGGCACACACTAGAAATTATTATACCTATTTTCGATAGTTTTAACTAAACTATGTAATTTTCGTGTCTAGGATAACCATGCCTCCCGCGACATACTATGATCACAAAGATACCCGCAAATACCTACCTCAACACCATAAAACCAAAGGACTCTCTAGCGACCAAGTCAAAATCTTTAAGGCTTTAGAAAAACGTTATGTTCACAAGGGTAGAACCGTAGACCCCTCATTCTTAGAAGGCACCAACAACCGAGAACAACTAGCTGCTATCCAGTTTGATAGTCTTCTAGACATAGATGAACCAATAATTCCTACATTCATACTAGAATTCTATGCTAGCGTTGTTCTTAGTTCAAACGACTATGGCCTCATGAGCATCCATTTCAAAGCTAACCACCATGAATTCACCATTCCTTTGAACCATTTCGCGGAAGTATTAGGAGTTCCGAATCAAGGAACTTGCTTCTATTCGGACAAATGGTCACTGTCCATCCTCGATTCCAACCTTGATCGTATGCATCCATATGACACACCCCTAACTCCAAAAGAAACCATCCGTGAGCATCTTTTTGTCCCTAGGACCACCCACACTAAGACAAGTAGAGGTAGAGAGGTAGATCGAGATCCGTTTGGCATGGAGCTAAACGAGCTTATGCCTAAATTTAAAAAGTTATAAGAGGTTCTTAGGGCTAACGTCATAAGTACAATAGAGAATAGGGATCATGTCAACGCAAGCCTTTGTTACATGCTATATTGTGTGTCTACTCGCCAACAATTCAACTTAGCTTACTATATCGCCAAAAGAATGGCCGATATTCCAGTTTTAGGCACCACAACCATTCCTTATGGGATGCTTCTTACCCGTCTCAATCGAGCTTTTGCACCCATTCCTCCAAATGCTAGATGTTTTGTACCCAACTAAAACGAAATTAAATACACCTTTGTACCTCTCAGTGATCATAGGGTAGCCGTAGCAAGAGGAAAATGACCTCATCCTCCAAACTCATCATCATCGGTTAGCGAGGATGATGGTTTGCCAAATTCTAGGATCCCTCCACTCGAATACATGAGTCAACTTTCTTCCATCGACAACCAATCCGAGGAGTTTCGACAAACAAGAGGGATGATGAAGAATATTGGACGTTGGATCATGAAGCTTAACAAGAAGCTCGACAAGAAGTGAGGGTTAAGGATGTTTGGTATATAACAATCTCAAAACAATGATGTGATGAATTGTTGTGTTCTTAGAATATTATGTTGGTGTGATACATTTCTGTGAACTAACATAACTTTGCAGGACGATAACACATGATGTTATCGATTTTTCATGCTTAAGCCACCGTTTGGCTTAACTTCCTTTTATGGTAAGTTTAATATCATCGGATTGATTTCTATGTTCACATGTGTTAGAACCTGTGTTTTTGTGTTTAATCAATCACAACTAATTAATTACATAGGATTTAGGAAAATTTTCAGGATTTCAACGGGTTTCGGGTAGTTTCGTAGGCCCTCTGTTAAGAATTTTCATTCAGCGGATACGGCGGAACCAAGTTCTGGATTCCGTCTGTTGTATCTTTTGGCTCCGCCAATTCTCACCCTACGGATCCTGCGGAACCAAAATATTAGGTCCTCCTTTGTTATCGATTGGTGCCGCCCTCCAACAGTAACATTTTTCAAATCACTAGAATCCCACTAAACCTTGCATCTACTGCATATCTTCACCCTATTGCTTAATTCCAATTTCCATGAATTGACTTTCATTATATGACAAACTTCTTGTTCTTGTTCCAAGTCATTGGAAACCAACATATCTTTATGAATGAACAGCCAAACACACTAATTCATGACACTTAGACCCTATAAATTAGAAGCTTTAGATAATCACATCTCCACCTTCATACAACCTTCTTCCTCACAATGTCCTACTCAACCAACTTCTCAAAACCCAAACCACACAGAAGGACTGCAAGAATAAGTGTCAGACCATGTTGGTTGATCAATCCCAACTTAACTCCAACACCACCTATCACCACTTCACCATCTACTAGAACAGCCGTAGCTACAACACCACCATCCGCTCCATCTCAACCAACAAAATCTCCATCACCTACTCAAGTGACAAGATCACCACCCACACCATCATCAGTGGCTAACACACCACCACACATACCATCTCAAATGACGAAATCATTATCACCTCCTTATTTACCCAACCTTCAACCAAATGATTTATTTACCACACTCCAAGCCATTGATGAATCAATGTGGCTCAACCTACCAAACACTCAAGGCAATGAGGAACTTGATCCTCTCTACGCCTCTTCAAACATGATGAATTCTCACTTACATGATACTAAGGATTTAGAATCTATATGGCTTGCTTCCATCATGTCTTTACCAAATCTAACCAACCCTCCACAATAGATGCTAGGATCCTCTCCTTTGTTTGTTTTTCCAACACCCTTTAGGACTTGCCTCTACTAGGATATTTTCTTTGTACTTTGTAACTCCTTGTTTTGTGATTTTAATCGCAAACAATTTTCTAATTGAAGGATGTTACATTTATGCTTGTGGGTGATCACTACATATGCATTTTATTTTGGTTGATTCACTAACATTATATGGTTGGTTATAGTATTGACATTCCTTGAACTTTGTGATTGGTTTGAACAATTTTCGTTAGTTGACTTTTTTAGTCAAACGGGTTAAACTACATTGCTTGGTTGAACCTTTACATTTGCGTTATGCTACTTGGTTGGATTGATTCATATACAACTAACCTTTGTTTTGTAGCATTTCTCATCCTTGAATCAAATACGTTGGTACGCTAGCAACGAGGAGTATTGATCGAGGGGGAGCATATCATACACTAACTTTTGTTTTGTAGGATCATTCATACATCAAAACCTTGGCAATCCAATTTGGGGGAGTATTATCCAAGGGGGAGCTTTAAGTTCTCAAAATCATTGAATCATTATTGGTACTCCAAATTAGGGGGAGTTATAACCAAGAACCGTTCACCACATCCCGCTATGCATTTTTTCTTTTTGTTTCAAAAAAAATGAGGAGATAGGATTAAGTTCATACATCACTGTTAACATCACAGTACATGTTTTTATGCTTAAAATAGTTTTCACAACTTGCATAAAACTAACTTAATCCATATTTTTAAAAAGACTTTCAACTTACTTATTCCATTGCTTAAAAATAAACGTTATGTTTTGTCATCAACAAAAAGGGGGAGATTGTTAATACAAATATCGTCCTAAAAACGTTATTTATATTTTACGATCTTAGCTTTATTTTGTTAATGACAATTATAAGGTTTATCTTTAGCAAAGCCTAAGTATATGTTAAAGTCTTTTACATTTTAGTAACAAGCTTTTTAAACTCATTTACATATCACATGATCACTAGGAATTACACATTACATACATATATACACTTACACTTACATGTTTATTTTTATTTCTTAAAAATAGAAATATACATGACATCATGGCATGCATCATTTAGATAGCTTAGTTGACTTTACAATATATTTTGTAAAGATCTTGAAGCAAAGGAGTTGACTTTGTAAGATCTTGACAAGACTTGACAAAATATGAAAAGATTTGTAATGCTCTTAGCTGGCATGTTCCCGCGGAACCAAACTAGTGTATGGGCGGAACCCTTATTTTGGGTCCGCCAAATCCGCCAGTTGTCTGATCAGTTTTGCCTATAAATAGCAAGCTGATCATTCAAGGACATTCATCACTTACATAGCATAAAGTACATATTCATTCATACATTACTAACCTATTCATTTCATTCATAGTGATCTTCCTTTTGTAGCAAAGAGATCAAGCATCAAGGATCAACAAACTGTTGCTATCTTGTTAGTGTAGTTACTGTGTGATTTGCCAGTAGTTCACACATCATTGTTATACCATTCTTTCAGTAGTGATCGGTTAGTGTTTTAGTCCTCAAAACACATAGAGTGTCGGGAGTGGTTGAACCCTTGTAAAGAACTCGACATCTAGCTTAGTGTCGGAAATTGTATAGGCAACGTCAAGTTGGTTCTACCTTGAACTAGAACCCGGTATTTAGCTTTGTACCGGAAAAAGGTGTAAGCGACGTGTATAAAGGTTTTCTCCCCCGAGAAGGGAGCTTGTTTCTTAGTGAAGAAAAACTCTCGAGTTAGAGGCTTGAGGGGTGGAGTAGGGCAAGGAAAAGAGTCCTTGTAGCCGAACCACTATAAATCTCCGTGTTGTGGTTTGATTGTTCTTTTCCTTTCTTGCATTACTTATATTGTTTGTTTGTGTGCATTTACTTGAAATCACGTTAAGTCTCAAAGCGAATTAATTTTAGAAAACGGTAAAAACTATTCAACCCCCCCTTCTAGTTTTCCACACACATGCTCTTTTATGAAATGATATCGAAGTGCAATATGTTTTGACTTTGAGTGTTTAAATGTGTTGAATGAAATGGCAATGACACTCTTGGAGTCGCAGTACATGGGAATCTTATTGAACATGTAACCGTAGTCCATCAGCTGTGATCGCATCCAAATGACTTGAGCACAGCATGCTGACATGGCTACATATTCTGATTCTGTAGATGACAATGAGGTGCAATCCTGCTTCTTTGACTGCCAAGATACAAGTTTGTCACCTAGAAACTGCACTCCCCCAGATGTACTTTTGTATGTGTCAAAACATCCTGCATGATCAGCATTTGAAAAAGCTATTAGTTCAAAACCAGAATTCTTCGAATACCAGATCCCCAAATGGATGGTTCCCTTTATGTATCGAAGGATTCTTTTAACCTCAGAGATGTGTCTTTCAGTTGGTCGTGACTGATAACGGGAGCATAGATATACAACAAAAACTATATCTGGTCTGGTGGCTGTTAGATACATGAGGGACCCAATCATACTACGGTATTTTGTAGGGTCAACTGGTGTACCATGTAAATCAGCATCCAGCTTTGGGGATGATGCAGACATAGGTGTGTTATAGGTATCACAACTTGTCATGCCATGTTTCTTTAAAATTTCAAGAGCATAATTGGACTGACTTAGAAAAATTCTACGGGGAGATTGATGAACTTGAAGTCCTAAGAAGAACGTAAGTTCACCCATCATGGAAATTTCAAAATTTTGTTTCATTAATTTTGCAAAAGCATTTGAATATTTTTTGTTTGTTGACGCAAAAATAATGTCATCGACATAGATTTGAACAATTAAAATGTCCTCCCCGTGTTTTTGAGTAAACAAAGTCAAATCCACTGAACCTTTAGTAAAGTGATTAGCAAGCAAGAAAGCAGTTAGTTTATCGTACTATACCCTTGGGGCTTGTTTAAGTCCGTAAAGGGCTTTCTTGAGTCTGTACACATGATTGGGTTGGTCTGGATCAACGAATCCCTCTGGTTGACTAACATAAACTTCCTCACGTAATTGATCATTCAGAAATGTTGTTTTCACATCCATTTGATAAACGACCATATTCTTATGAGCAGCGTATGCCAGAAAGATTCGAACAGCCTCGAGCCTAGCAACTGGAGCAAAGGACTCTTCAAAATCAATTCCTTCTTGCTGAGTGAAACCTTTAGCTACCAGACGCGATTTGTTACGAATCACTGTGCCTTCTGCATCTAACTTGTTTTTCCAAATCCACTTCAGTCCGATGACATAGACCCCATCTGGTCTTTCTACCAATTCCCAGACTTCAAGATGTTTGAATTGATCGAGTTCTTCTTGCATTGATTCAATCCAATTGTCATAAGTCATGGCTTCTTTAATGTTCTTTGGTTCAGCTTGACTGACGGTAAGGGCATAAATGCATGTTTCACCATCCGTGTGAAGTCTTTGTCGTGTCATGACTGGATTCTTTGGATTACCAATCACATTTACTAAGAGGTGATCTTTTGTCCATTTGTGTGTTGAAGGGTAATGTTGAAAAAGATTGTGCATATTAGACGGATCCAAGTTGCGTGTAGACGACTCTACAATATCGAGAATGGTTGGAGCCGGAGCAAATGGATTAAAGAAGGCGTTTCCGTCATAATTTGCAAGTGCGGGTACTTCTTGTTGTTGTAGATCTTCAGCTGCATTTTCCGTATTAGAAGCGGTTTGTTCCGTTGTTGATGGAGATTCAATTGAAGGTGCATCTGTAGCAGCGGTTGTTGTTGTAATAACAGGTGTATCAGGTATTGGATTATGATCAGGTTGGGCAGCGGAAACTGGTGATACATCTAGTGCACGACATGCAATTGAATCATCAAACAGAGGAACAAACAAGGTTTCCAATTCCTTACGGTTGAGGGAAAGTGGTGCAGCTGATTGATCTGTAAAATTTAGACGGTTAGTTGCGGGTCCTAAGCTGTTTTACTCAAAAGCCATTTCTGTAAGCTCATCGAAATTGGCATGAATAGTCTCCTGAATTTCTCTAGTACGACGATTCCAGATTCGAAAACCTTTAGAGTTCTCACAATATCCAATGAAGATACCAATGTCAGCTTTGGCTTTGAGTTTTCCAAAATCATCACGATCATTATTTGGGTAACAAAGGGCACCAAATACATGAAAGTAATTTATATTCGGTTTTCGGTTGTGAACAATCTCATAAGGAGTTTTGTGATGCCGTTTGGTGATCATGCAACGGTTTTGGGTATAACATGCAGTTGAAACAGCTTTAGCCCATAGGTAATCTGTTAATTGAGCATTGATTAACATTGTTCTTGCAGCTTCCACTAACGTCCTATTGCGTCGTTCGACAACCCCATTCTGTTCTGGACTTTTGTAATGGATGTTTGATGTTTAATTCCCACTTTCTCAAAATAAGCTCGAAGAGTTTGATTCTTGAATTCAATTCCATTGTATGTTCTAACTTTTCTGACCGTATTACGAAGCTGAACTTGAATTTTGTGAGAAAGGTGATGATCATTGAAGGAGCTTAATCTTTGCTTCGGAGATGGTAGACCCAAGTCCATCTGGAGTAGTCATCAACAATTACCAAAATGTAGCGTTTACCATTTATCGTTTGAACACGCATAGGGCCACACAAATCCATATGAAGTAGTTGAAGAACGTGATCTGTACTGTGTTCTATTTTAGGAGGGAAATGTGCACGAGTACTTTTTCCTTGTTCACAAGCTGGACATAAGTGATCTTTTGCATATCAAAATCGTGGAAGACCATCGACTAATTTGTGACGTACAAGTTCAGTCATGGTTTTGAAATTCAGATGAGATAGTCGTTTGTGCCATAACCAGGATTTTGTCGAATGTGCTTTGGATAGTAGACATATGGGAGAAGAAGCGGTTATATCAGACATTGAGATGGTGTAAAGACTAGTTCCACGTTTGCCCGACATAAGATCATTTCCTTGTAAGTCACGAACGAAACAAGTTTTCTCCCGAAATGTTACTTCCAAATCCCCATCACAAAATTGACTGACTGAGAAAAGGTTGTGACCAAGGCCTTCAACATAATAGACATGAATAATTTCAATGTTGCCATTGACGTAATCTCCATAGCCCATGATAGCAGCAAAATGATCATTCCCATATGTGACAGTGCCGATGAACTTTGCAACAAAGTTTACTAAAAGTTTGAGATTGCCTGTCATATGTCGGGAACAGCCGCTATCAACAATCCATAGAACAATTTGAATCACATGCATCACATGAAGATGACGAATATGGAGTGATGGTAATGGTAGAACCCGTTGGGTTAGTAACACAGTTATTAATCACTTTAGGTAGCCATGTAAAACTAGGTTTCCTTTGTAACCAACGTTGCCATGTCCAACTAATTTTCGCTTTCTTCTTAGTGAATTCGCTAGGTGAAGGGATTGTCTTAGGAGTTGTATTCGAAACTATGGGTGTGTCTACGGCATCTGTAGAAACGACACTTGGTGGTTTTCCTAACACAGACTTAGAAGTAATAGTGGGCCTAGAGGGAATGCCAGATGTACGTTTCTTGTTACGAGATAAAAGATATTTTGCAACACATTTTGTATGATCACCAGATAACATGCTTTTACGACAAAACACACAAGATGCATTAACATTCAAAACATTCAAAGTCTTAGCATTCGTTACATCCATTTTAGAATTAAAAGTTTTTAAGTACGAATCTAAATCAGACACAACATGCGTTTTATTCAAATTCCTAAATTGATCTTCTACTTCTTGGGCTTCTAGTTTCTTGCTTCTACGTTGCCAGATCCTATTCTTTTGTTTATTGCTCTTACGCTTTGATCTGCTAACATTAGGAGTGGGGACTATTCCTGTAGAAGTGGAAGGATTCAAATTAGTGGTCTGAGGGGATGTTTGTCTAGGTGTTGTGTCCATTTTGTACATTCCTGGTGCAATCACATTTGTGTTGACAAACTTTCCTTTTTCTAGTAACTGAATTTTCTCTTTAAGTTCAATGATGATGTGATTCTTTTGTTGAATTTTTGAATCAAGTTCTCTATTTAAACGAATGGTGTCATTTCAATTTTGACAAACTTCATCAATGTCTTTTTCATATTTGAGAATTTGACTTTTTAAAACAGCACTTTTATTTTCAAGATTCTGAACTTTGGATGTGTGACTGTTCTAAAAGGACATTGTTTCTTTTTGACTTTGCAATTTTAACTCAAAATCAAGACTTTGAGTTTGACACCATTGTAACTTTTGATTGAGTTGAAAAATCTCTTTTGAAAGTTTATTTTGCACATCATCATTGAGTTGAATGATTCTATTATTTTCTCTTTTTAACGTCTCAATTTCATGTCTCAACGTTTCAGTGTCAGCAGTGTGAGCATCAACAAGCATAGCATTGCAAGACACATAAATGGAATTGATAAACACAAAGATAATATTAGAACTTAGAACATCTTCCAAGAGTCGATCAGCTTCATTTTGTAAAACGTTGTTTCGACGTTTTTGTTTCGAAATTGCATTTTCTGTTGCATTGAAAGTGTTCATCATGGATGTTACTTCTGTTTGGAGTTCCTGTTCCCAGTGTGTAGCACAAAGACGCAAATGTTGAACATATGGTAAAAATTGTTTTTGAAAAATTTCTCTCTTTTCTTTTTCGTAAGGAGATAGAAAAGTGGAAACTGTTATCTTAGAATTACGTTCAATTGCTTGTTCTAAAAATTTGATTTTTTCCATAAACGTGTCAAAATATCTAAGTACAAGACATCATTTAGGTAATGGTGCAATTACACCAGAAGTTGGTAAATGACCATTTATTTGTGCCACTGGTTTAACATGACCAACCTCAGAAGAAGATTCGTGAAATTGCATTACAAACCATGTTTGTTCTGATTTATCTTTTTGAGGAATGAAGGTGTCGGAGATATGAGGCACTTTTAAATAATCAAATGGTTTATTGAACTTAATATTGCTCATTTTTTATCGACTCTCTTCTTCCTGTTCCTGTTCTTCCTCACAGTTATGTACAACAACACGCATAATAGAATCATCAAAAAAAAAAATGGTCTGCACTATACAACTTTGGATTTTCCTTGAGTGCTTTGTGTAGAAAATGTGGTTTGTCATCACCAATAGCAAAACCATAACCTTGGGGATTTTGCTTTAAAGTAAACATTGGAATTGTTGTTACAGACTCACCAGTTTTATAAACAACTTTTTGAAACTCTTTTAATTTAATTTCCAAATCTACAATTTCATCAAGATAAGAATCAATTCGTTTCGTAGACACTTGTTTATGTACCGAAAAACTAGCTTGACAAGTTGACAACTCTGTTTTTGTTTTTGAAAGTTCAGAATTGAGGTGTTCAACCTGTTGTTTGAATTCTAATTTTTCTTGTTCCATTTGAGAAACCAAGTTGTTTTTGGAAGCAGCTAATTCTCGTATTTGATGTTGGAAATCTTGTTCTTTGACATAAGCGTTTTGGAATGCAACTTCAAAACTTTGTTCTCATTTTTCTTTTGTTTCAAAATTTGTGAGTTGTAATTTATAGCACTCAAGATCCTTAGTTAAGAATGCAACTTTTGCTTTTAAGTTTCTGTTAATCTCATTGCATTTTTCAATCTGATATTTTTGTGAGTCCAATTAGGATTGGGTGGTCAATAGTAAGGTCATGAGTTCTGGATCTGGACCGAGCGAAGGTTCATTTTGTTCAATTTAATCATTGTTATCGTCATCAATTGGATCATCAAATGTAACAACTGGGTTAATTTGATCATCATTAAATGTAACAACTGTGTTTATTTGTTCATCTTCTTGAGGAGATAATAATGAATAATTTTGAACAACTTGCTCCCCGTTTGATGCAGATGCAGATGGTGATACAATTTCACGTATTAGACATGTTGTTGGATCATGTACCTGAGACAGACCGTCAGTATCATATATTGGGCCTGTGTCACTCATATGAAGTTCCTGCATGTTGGCCATTAGCATCACATCTGCATTTTCTTCCAAATCCTCCATATCATCATCTGAATATGCATTTGCCATGAAGCTGTTTTCTTTCTCAGTGAGAGTTCCCCCAGATTCATCCTTGAGAGCTAGAAGTAGTGCCTGCTTATGAAATTCACTGCCTCTGACTCTAGGTTTAGGACATTCTGTGGAAAACTAGAAAGGGGGGTTGAATAGTTTTTACCGTTTTCAAATTAATTCTCTTTGTGACTTGATGAGTTGCCTTTTACTCATCATTTTATACCCGAAAACCTCACAAAAATGACCAAAAACACCCAAATATGCCAAATATTGTTGCAAATATCCTTGGATTGTGTTTTTATGTGTTTTAGGTACAAAATGATTGAAAACGGGGCAAAAACGGATAAAACAAAGCTTGGATGGGAAAAAGAGCAAATAGGAGCATTTTCGGATCGACTCGACACCATTTGAGCATTTAATGAAGAAAAGGAAAGTCAGAGTCAATCCCGGGAAAGGACATAGGGGTGAGCATGAAAAAACGAACCCGACACCAAAATCACATTTCACCCAAAACCCACTTTTCATCATTAATCCTAAACCTAATTATAAAATTAATCCTTAAACGTAATTCTATAACTATCCTTAAACTAAATCCTAAACCCTTTTACTAATTCTAAATCCTATAACCTAAAAACCCACCACAAGCCCATCCAAGCCCAACATCCTCAATCCAATATCCCTTTAACCCGTATCCCTAACCCGTTATTAATAAACCAGGGTCAAAGAATAAGTCAATCCCACACCCCTGTTTATCCCTAACCCCCAATATTACCCGCCAAATCACTGTTAATCCTTCCCTGTCCCTTTCTTCTTTCCAGCTCACCTTGCTACAGTCCAAGGGTATCACATGCCCATGTCTCCCCCCCCCTCCATGCCACCTTGGCAATCCAAGGCACAAAAAACCATCCACGGCTGAGATTAATTGAAGTGGTGGCCAAGGCAAGATCAAGGGCTCAAGATGAAGCTGAGAAAGCACAAAGATGCGCAAGAGCTGAATTCTCTCACAGAAGAAACACAGTACAGAGGAAAACCCTAGCTTACTGTAGTATAAATAGAATATGATGTAGCCAAAATTAAGGCAGTAGGATATAGCTTAATTTTTAGGTAATTTTAGTTTAATTTCTTTAAGCTTTTGTTATTGAATGTTCTTTAAGTTTTCTAGTATTGTAATTTCACTCTTAGTTTTATAAAAAATTTCAGCTTTCTAGTCAATCTTCAAAAATCCAAAAAATATCACTTTTAGCTTATTGCTTATTTACTGCTTATTTATAGTTTAGAATAGCTTATTTATGTCATTTATTGCTTTTCATGCTTACTTGTAGCCTTAGAACCCATAGTTTAAGTTTTCCTAAGTTTTTAGTCAAAATTAGCTTAAAACTGCTTAATCTTGTTTGCTTATTTAAACTGCTTATTCAGGGGTGATTTGTGCTTATTTAGTGCTTTCAAACTTAGTTAGCCATCTGTCTTTTAGAATCATAGCTTAAAAAGGTCCTTATTAGCTTTAAAACTCAAAAACAGCCCAGAAGGGAGTGTTTGGAACAAGCTTGAAAATGGGTCAAACCAGGTTCTACTGTTCATTGGCTTATTGGTGAACTTTAATCTGTCTTCATTAAGCTTATTTAAGATGTTTTCAATAGAATTTAATCTGTTTTGGAGGTTTTGATAGGTTTGGATTGGTTGTTAGTAGAATTAAGGTAGTAACTGTTCTAACAAGCTTATTATAGGATAAGGTAGCTTTAGTGCTTAATTGTCGTATCTCTAGGTTCTTTGCAGCTCACTAAGTGTAATTTCAAGAGTTGATAGTATTTCATTAGGATTTGAAGCATTTGTGGTCAACATATTGAAACTGCTGTCACAGAACATATAACTGCAGCAGTAGCTTCATTGTCCCAATCAGCCCATGTTTTTGATTTTTCATTGCTTCAATATAAGCCCATTTAAGCTGAAATTTGGAACTTAGAATCTTTGGTTGCTTATTTACTTGATCCACATTTTTCTGAATTTTTAGAGTAGCTTATAGGAAGCTTTTTCTTAGCATAAAAACACCTCAGAAGGGTATTTAAAACTGCACAACAGTAGCTACTTTTGCTTATTGTGATTTATAAGTGCTTTTCTGCTTTTGGATTGTAGCTTATTCTAGTTCTTTGCTTCATTGCTTTTTCCTAGTTTTCTTTTATAGCCAAACTGTTCTCTTTTCTCAAGCTTTTTCTGAGCTTATTTGGAGTTTTCAAAATTCAGTGTAGTTTTAAAAAGTGCTTATTTTTTAGTGCTTAATTAGTTTTAAAAAGAAAAAAAAAAAAAAAAAGAAAACAAAAAGAATTTACAAAAAGCCAGGACCAGGATTCAAACCCTTGTCTCTACCACACAAACACCTCACCACACACATTCACCATCTGCCCTAGGGACTTTTATCAGTAGATGCTTACATAATTTTCTACTTAACTATTGTTACCCCCTTTTTGCTTAATTATCCTAGTTAGCTTATTTATTGCTTATCTGATTAAGCAGTTAGGACCATTTTGATTTTTCTTACATTCTCTTTAGTATTAAGTATTTTTAGAAAAAGTTTCAGATTTATTTTTCAAAGTTTACTATTTTTAACCATTTAATTTCTTTAATTTAGTTTTTAATTCATAATTAATTAAATAATAATCAAAAAAATAAAATTCTATTTTCAAAAATTTTCTTTCATTAATTAGGACTTAGGAAAATTAGTTTGGCATTTCTAGGATTAGCATTTCTTAATTTCACCTTTAAAGCTCGGGATTAGCCCAGGTTTTGTGCGTTTTTTGATTTCCCTTACGTTTTTACTCACACGTGTTATAGATTATTGTTTTCCTTGCTCATTTAGTTGTTTTTAGTTTATATTTGAAAACTTTAGCTTAAAAATCCAAAATATCTCTTATTTCACCATTCACGACACGTTTCACGAACCGAAATCACATAATTCCATTCACACCTTCTTTTGGAACAAACACGACCCGGGTTACACATATTTCCTTTGTGTTTCCTTTGGAGAATATAAATTGAAATATATCAATTTTTGGCGCCGCTGCCGGGGAGGGTTGAAGTGAATTTTTGGTTTCCGTTTCGTCAATTCGTGTTTTGAAGACCCTTCTCCCGAGAAGTTATCGTTTTCTTTGTGAATATTTTCTAAAATCCAAAAACCAAAAAAAATTAAAAAACCAAACACTTTTCCTAAAGTGTTTAAAAATCCAAATATATTTTCATTTTCAAATTTTGTTTTTCTTTTTAAATTTTTGTTTCTTTTTTGTGTATGAACACCCGTTCTTCTTCAAACGATCTTCTTTCACCTCTTTCAAATCCAGAAAGAATTATTCGTCATAATCACCGTGTTGATTTTCCAAACGTTGAAGAAATGAACAAAAACGATCAACCCCCGCCGATGGGTGGTGGTAATGAAAATCCAATGCCGGCTCCCGATCTCCGAACGATGAAGGGGTTGTGCCAACCTACTATGCACGGACATGGTGGCCCGATTTCCCCCGTTAATATCCAAGCCGCGGATTTTGGACTTAAACATCACATGATCTAACAAGTCCAAAATTCTTTCCAATTTCACGGTTTGCCGGGTGACGATGCAAACAAGCATCTTGATAAATTCCTTACCGTCACCCAGAGCATGAGGCAAAATGGGGTCTCCGATGACGCCCTTCGCTTATATCTCTTCCCTTATTCTTTGACGCATCATGCCACCGCATGGTTTGATTGTCTTCCCAAGAATTCAATTCACAATTTTGATCAAATGGTTTCAAAATACTTGGCAAAATATCTTCCACCGTCGATGGTGACAAAATTGAGAAATGATATAAGTAACTTTCGTCAGCTTCCCGATGAATCATTATTCGAAGCATAGGAACGCTATAAGCTCTCGATTGATCGGTGTCCAAATCACAATATGTTACTTGTCACCATAATAGATATGTTCTATAATGGTTTAACATTGAGACACCGTGACACAATCAATGCTGCGGCTGGTGGTACCTTTATGAAAAGGCAACCCGAAGAGTGCTATGATCTAATCGAGAAAATGACTGCCCACCATAATTATTGGGATTCCTCTGTCGAGAGGAACGAGTCAACTAGATCTAGCACTACTTCCTCTTGTTCCCCCGAAATAGCCGCACTCACCAAAAAGTATGATGATTTGTCCACTGCTTTCTTGAGAATGTATCAAAATCAAAATCAGAGTCAAAATCAAAATACTCATCAAGTTAATGTTGTCAATCAAAGTTTTGAAACGTGTGGTGGTCCACATCCGTATTTTGAGTACCCAGCCTTCGGTGGCTTCACTCAAGAGAATGTGTATGCTACTACGGGAACCTTTAACACGGGAGGTAATGGTTACCAACCGCAAAGAGACCGTAATCTTCTCAGCTACCGTTCTAACAACTATCTCCGACCACCCGGTTTCAATCAAAATCAAAATCCGAATGTGCAAAACCGCAATGTTCAATATAATCAAAATCAAAATCGGATGAACCAGGGTTTTCAAGGAAATTATCAAGCCCCGAATCAAGGGAATTTTCAAAACCAAAACCAAAACCAAGGAAATTTTAACCAAAATCAAGGGAACTTTCAAAATCAAAATCAAGGTTTTGTTCAAAACAACCGAGGGCCAAATCTTAATCAAGGAAACAATATTCAAAATCAAGGATTTGTTCAAAATCAAACGGCCTCGGATGAGTTGTTGAAACAATTCATGAAAGCCCAAGAAGAAACAAATCGGTTGTTGGTTAATCAAATCACGGAATTTAAGAAGTCTTTAAATGATCGACCCTCGGGCTCAGGTACTCTTCCTAGCAATACGATCGCTAACCCGAGGGGCGATGTAAAAGCAATCACTATAAGGAGTGGTGTATCATATGATGGACCCACGGCTTCGACTACCTCTTCTTCTCTTCCTCCCAAGGTAGTGGAACGTGAGACCGAGGCGACAAAGGACATGGTGCTTCCTACTAATAATGGAAGTATCGAAGACGTCCAACCTCCGGTTGTCCAACCGTTTAAACCAAAAGTTGTTTTTGAGCCCGAAGAAGTTCCCGTCAAAACCAAACTTCCTTATCCGTCAAGATTAAACGATCAAAAGCTCTGTGAAAAAGCTTTAAATCAAATGGAGAAATTCTTTCAAATCTTCCAAGATTTTCATTTCGACATAAGCTTTGCGAATGCTTTACTTCTAATGCACAAATTTGCTTCCACCATTAAGGGTTTATTGAGCAACAAAGAAAAATTGTTTGAATTAGAAAAAACTCCTCTAAATGAGAATTGCTCAGAGGTTCTCCTCAAGAAGCTCCCCGAAAAGCTTGGTGATCCCGGAAAATTCCTTATCCTATGTGATTTTTCGGGGATGGTTGATTGCTACGCCTTGGCTGATCTCGGTGCAAGCATCAACCTAATGCTGCTTTCAGTTTGGAAAAAGCTTTCTCTCCCAGAACTCACCCCTACTTGCATGACCCTCGAGCTAGCGGACCGTTCTATAACTCGTCCACTCGAAATCGCCGAGGATGTCTTTGTCAAGGTGGGGAAGTTCCATTTCCCCGCCGATTTTGTGGTGGTAGATTTTGATGTTGACCCCCGAGTTCCTCTAATACTTGGGAGATCGTTCTTAAGAACCGGCCGTGCTTTGATTGACGTATATGGTGAAGAAATAACGCTACGGGTTAATAATGAGGCCGTGACCTTTAATCTTGATCGAACTTTCAAATACTCCTCCAATCATGTTTCTATTTCGGTTAATCGAATTGATGTTATTGATGTTGCTACGGAGGAGTATTCTCAAGAAGTTCTTGGATTTTCCGACAAATCTTCGAGTGGAAACTCCATCTTCTCAACCAATTCTTTCCGACTCTTCCCCTTCCCTCACTCTGTTTGAGGGAAGTGACTTCGCTTTGGAAGAGATCGATGCTTGTCTCAGGAATGAATCGATTTCATCAAAAATTGATGATACCGACTTTGATCCGGAGGTAGACATTCTCCTCCCTGAGAAATTACTTAATGATGATCCGTCATCTTCTCTCCCTTTGAAGGAAATTAAAAATGAAGAAATTAAACAAGTTAAACCGTCTAATCCTACGGAGCTCGAGCTCAAGGATTTACCTCCTCATCTCGAATATGCATTTTTAGAAGATGCCGACAAATTTCCCGTCATCATTTCTAAAGATCTAAAAGATGAGGAGAAGACCCAACTTCTAGCCGTGCTTAAAAATCACAAGAGTGCCATTGCTTGGAAACTCTCCGATATTAAGGGTATTGACCCTCGTTTTTGTACTCATAAGATTTTAATGGAGGATGACTTCAAACCCACGGTGCAACAACAAAGAAGGGTGAACCCGAAAATTCATGAGGTGATCAAAAAGGAAGTTCTTAAACTCCTTGATGCCGGAATGATTTACCCTATCTCCAATAGCTCGTGAGTTAGTCCCGTCCATTGGGTCCCTAAAATGGGGCGTATGACCGTTATTACAAATGAAGAAAATGAGTTGATTCCCACACGTCTCGTCACCGGATGGAGAGTATGTATTGATTATCGAAAACTCAATGATGCTACTCGTAAAGACCATTTTCCGCTTCCTTTTATGGATCAAATGCTTGACTGTTTAGCGGGAAATGAGTTCTATTGTTTTCTTTATGGATTTTCCGGGTATTTCCAAATACCAATTGACCCGCAAGATCAGGAAAAGACCACCTTCACTTGCCCTTATGGTACGTTTGCCTACCGACGTATGCCTTTCGGCTTATGCAATGCTCCGGGCACGTTCCAAAGGTGCATGATGTCCATATTTCATGATATTATCGAGAAAACAATGGAAGTGTTTATGGATGATTTTTCGGTCTATGGAAATTCTTTCTCATCTTGCCTCTCCCATTTAGACAAAATGCTAAAACGGTGCGAAGACACCAATATTATTCTAAATTGGGAGAAGTGCCATTTTATGGTTAAAGAGGCCATTGTCCTCGGCCATAAGATTTTCAATGCCGGGATTGAGGTCAATCAAGCTAAAGTCGATGTTATCGCTAAGCTACCTCATCCCACCACCGTCAAAGGAATTCGAAGGTTCCTTGGTCATGCCGGTTTCTACCGTCGATTTATTCAAGATTTTTCTAAAATCTCCCGACCTCTGACCTATCTTCTTGAAAAAGATACTCCATTCTTCTTCTCTCCCGAATGCATCGAAGCATTCAAGGTTCTTAAAAAGAAATTAACGGAAGCACCGATCTTAGTTGCCCCCGATTGGGACTTGCCCTTTGAATTAATGTATAATGCTAGTGATTTTGCTATTGGGGCAGTCCTGGGGCAACATAAGTCTAAGTATTTCCAACCGATACATTATGCGAGTAAGACAATGACTGATGCTCAATCTCATTATACCACTACTGAGAAAGAGTTATTGGCCGTTGTCTATGCTTTTGAGAAATTCAGACCATATCTCGTCCCATCCAAGACCATAGTGTATACGGACCATTCGGCTCTAAAGTATCTCCTTGCTAAACAAGATGCTAAGCCGAGATTACTTTGGTGGATTCTCCTACTCCAAGAATTTGATGTCATAATTCGTGATAAAAAAGGTGCGGAGAATCTCGCCGCCGATCATTTGTCTAGATTAAAGAACCCTCATCAAGGTGTTCTCGAGAGAAAGGAAATTACCGAAACATTTCCTCTCGAGATACTTGGGATGATTTCTCTAAAAGATTATCCTAGTACCCCATGGTTTGCCGACTTTGCAAATTACCATGCGGGGAATTTTATTATGAAAGGGATGTCGTCCCAGCAAAAGAAGAAATTCTTTAAAGATGTCAAACATTATTTTTGAGACGGCCCCTACTTGTTCAAAATCTGTGCCGATCAAGTGATTAGACGTTATGTTCACGGACAAGAAGCCATTGACATCATCACGGCTTGCCATAATGGACCCACCGGGGGACATCATGGTGCCAGCTACACCGCTAAAAAAGTCTTTGATTCCGGTTTCTATTGGCCTACTATTTACCGTGTTGCCCACGACTTGGTGAAGTCATGTGACTCTTGCCAACGTCAAGGAAAAAACTCGCAAAAGGATGAAATGCCTGAAAATGCAATTCAAGTTTGCGAGATCTTTGACGTGTGGGGCATCGATTTTATGGGTCCGTTCCCGTCTTCACGAAGGAACAAGTACATACTCGTGGCGGTCGACTATTTGTCTAAATGGGTTGAAGCGAAAGCGCTCCCCATCAACGACGCCCGAGTAGTTGTTAAATTTTTAAAATCTCTCTTTGCTCGGTTTGGAACACCCCGTGCTATCATTAGTGATCGCGGTACGCACTTTTGCAATGACCAATTCGCAAAGGTCATGCTTAAGTACGGTGTCACTCACCGTCTTACTACCGTGTATCACCCACAAACTAGTGGGCAAGTGGAAGTTTCCAACCGAGGTTTGAAAAGAATTCTGGAAAGGACCGTAGGCGAAAACCGTGCCTCTTGGTCGGACAAATTAGATGATGCACTATGGGCCTTCCGTACCGCATATAAAACACCCATCGGGTGCACTCCTTACAAGCTTGTGTACGAAAAGGCGTGTCATCTACCGATCGAGCTTGAGGACAAAGCCTATTGGGCCTTAAAGCATGCAAACTTTGACCTTAAGACCGCGGGTGATCACTGAAAAGTTCAAATGAATGAATTAAATGAGCTTAGGGATCAAGCCTATGAGAACTCTTTAATCTACAAAGAGAAAACAAAGAGGATTCATGACTCCAAAATTAAGAACCGCGTTTTTAACGTTGGCGATCGAGTCCTTCTCTTCAATTCTCGATTAAAGATTTTCAAGGACAAACTAAAAACCCGTTGGTCTGGGCCGTTCACCATTACTCAAGTTTTTCCATATGGAACCGTCGAGTTATCTCAACCCGACGGCCCCAACTTCAAGGTGAACGGTCATAGGTTGAAGCATTATTTTGGAGGGGACATACCATCCATGGTTGTCCCGGATCTCCAAATGTTCCCCATGGACCAATGAATTCGGGGCGAGTCAAGCTACGTGACTCGTTAATAAACAAAGCGCTTCGTGGGTGGCAACCTATGCCTATCCTTCTATCTTCTTTCCATTTTCTAACACTAAGTGTGGGGGAATTCCTCTACTTGTTGTGTGTGTTTTCCTTTGTTTTCAGGATTCCCGTAGATCGTGATGATTGATGCGCCTGTTTTCAATCCAGCTGCCCAATATACGATCTTTTTACTAACATACAGGGATATCTTATTAATCCTTTTTGTGAAAAAGATTTCATTTCCACACTTAGCTAGTAGTATTACCTTTTTACGTTCTATAGTGTCGACATAATAGCCGGTACTTTGAATATTGAGGGCAATATTCAATTCTAAGTGTGGGGGGGAATTCTTGCGATTTTGACCCAAAATTTTAAAAATTTTCACATGTTGTACCTACTAGTACCCTAGCACCCCCGTTTTGACCAAAATTTTAAAAATTTTATCGTCTTTTAATTAAAAATTGCATGAAAAAGAAGTGCTTTGCACATTAAATAATAATTTGCTATACATTAATGCTTCGGTATTAGTGAAAGTTTAGACTTGATTAGGCTAGAACAAGGCGAATCCCGACTCTGCCAAAGTGTTGATTTGGCTGCTACCCTTAACTTTTAGGCTAAGTTTTTACGAATTGTGCAAATGAAAATGCTAAGCGTGGAGTAGTTGGTTCTCTTTAGAGCTTATGTAAGTAATCTATGGCTTTTCCTCCCAGGAGCTCCTAATCTAACTAAATAAGTGCTATTTTCAAACCTTTGAGCGTTAAAAACCGTTTTTTTAAGCAAAAATAAATTTTTATACAATCTTGATATAGAGTACTAGTTCAAATTTTTATTTAAATTTTGGAACAAGCATACTTTCTTAAAATTGGAATAAATGTTGCAAAATGAAGTAAGTAATATTGCTTGAATATTGCAAATGTGAAATTGCAAGTATGATGTTGCCAAAAAAAATGAAATGAAAAATGAAAAAATGAAAAATGAAGAAAAAAATAATAATGTGTTGGTTGAATGAAAAATGTTTATGTTGCTTATTAATAAATGTGCGAAACTTGCTATTTCTTAAATTTAAATCGGAAGTTGAACTAGTATTCGTCAAAATTGTCTAAAGGTTGGACGGTAATTTAGGAATTTTTGACTTCAAAGATCCCGTGAGCTCCGATACTATTCTCGAGGGTGTAAAAACCTAGCCTCCTAAGTTTACTAAGGACAAGCTGAGAAGAAAGTCGCTACATGGAGTGATCTCACCTTTGAATCTCTAATTTCTACATCATCGTCGGTTGCTATCTATTTAAGCTTAATATTACCTTAGCGGTAGCCTCGTAAATCTTTGGAATCGAATTCCCGCTAATTCCGGTACTATTCTCCGTGAGGTGTCAAAAGCCCGGTCACCTAAAACCAACTGGTTTGGGATGTGCCGAGAAGAAAGCCACTACATGGAAAAGCCCCATTCGATTCTTAGATTTCGTGGTTTCCGGTGAATTAATATTAACTTAAATAAATAGCAACCCTAATAAATGTCGATTTTTACGATCAAAATTTTGAAAACTAGCACACTCACCTAAGTATTTAATTAATTGTGGGAGTGAAAAGTTAAGTCTCGGCTTGACCGGATCTACACACACTCCTTGTGTTAGATGTATACTTTGAATGATGTCTAGTCTAGCACGCAGAATTTACTAGCTAGCACTTAGAAGATTTGTTTGTTTGTGTTTTGTATGAACGAATCAACAATGAATGAACAAGGAACACGATATACTTCAACTTCAACGATTCAATATTATTAATGAATAATACGAGTACTCTTAATTAGTACTAGGGTTTACAACCTTGAATCTTAACAAAACAATACGTACTAACTCGTACCTAAACTTTAACCTAGGCAATCCTTTTATAGACTAAGGATTCCTTTACAAGATAACTATCAACCTAATCGTATAAGATATACACAATATCTTTTCTATAATTATCTTACACAAAGTCATAATCCGTACTAACTTCTATATTCAACCGTATGAACTGCTCTTTGTCTTCAAAACTCATCAGCAGTACTAACTTCCATCTTCAGCCGGACTAACTGCTTAAGCTTAATTCCTAACAATCCTCCCCTAAACTTATGATTTCTTCCCAAATCACTAAGTTTCTTCAAATTAAGCTTCATCTCCTATATGAGGGGGATTCTTCCAAACACCTTTCATAACTGTCTCTTACTACTGATCTTTCTTTGTTCTGCAAGGTTGAAAATCTTTGAGTTTTTCTGACTTTTCTTCTTCACTTACTTCCTTTTCTTTAAGAATCATTCCAGCATGAGCTCTCACAATCAAATCAGAATCCAACAAATATTGCAGTTGCTCATTGAACTCCTCTTGATTAATTTCTTCAGATCTTGTTCTATCCATGAATTCAGCTATATTCCTTACATCATCTGCAGCTATCTTCCTTGCTAATTCTGCATCTTGAGCTATCTGAGCTTGTTCATCAGCTAAATCCTTTTCTAGAATCTCTCTTGCTACTTCTGCATCAAAGTCTATTTGAGCTTGAGTTCTTGGTTTTGTTTTCTTGAGCTTTTCTAATACTTAAGCAGCTTCTTGTTCTTGAGCAGCTTCTTCTAGTGTCATAGGCTTTTTACCCTTATCTTCCCTTTTTCTAGCATATTCCTCTTCAGCCGTAGTATCACTAGTTGGAACTGTCTCATGCTCTGTATCAGCAGTTGGAACTGCTTCGACAGTTGGAACTTCTTCAGCTTCTTGAATACCATTCTAAACTGCTTCATGTGTCTGTTCTTCTATTTCCATATCAACATTACCAGAACTCATATCAAATTGTTCCTCTTCTTCATCATTTTGCCTCTCCTGAGAACCTTATCCATCTCCCTTACCTTTATCTGATTTCCTCCTCTATTTGGGAGAATCACCATCATCACCATCAAAATCATCTGATTCATCATCATCAAAAGAATCCAAAACTACCTTTGCCTGTTTCATCTTTAACTGCTCTTCAAGTTTCTTCACCCTAAGAGTCAATTTGGTGTAGACCTTGGCAAAATTCCTTTTGTGAGCTTTGAGTTCCTCATTGTTCTTCTTTAATTCTTCCTCCAAAGTTTCTACCTTCTCAACTAGTTTGGTACACATTTCCATCAATTCAGTATGTGAAGTACTACCCTCATCACGTCTAGCTGTGTTACCTGCTAGGAGAGGTGAATCGTGGGGAAAGGATCTAGGAATCACTCTGGGTGTTTCCCTTCTCCTATAAGTGATGTGAATATGGGATGTTTGGGTTCTTTCAGTAGCTGAAGTAGATGTGTGATGGGGATCAGTTGGTGGTACTGAACCTTTACCCACTTCAGTTTGAAGCATTTCAGGAAACAATGGAACTATTTCACCTTGAAAAAGCCTACTAGCCATAGCCATGTTTTGAAAAAATTTTGATTGAAGGCTAGGAGTAGCAAAAGTTTCTGTTGGTTTTGTAAGCAGGTATGTCTTTTTATTCAAAAGAGTTTGAACAAACCTTGGATACATTAGAAACTTGGTTTTGCTGTTTACATTAGATGCCATACCCTCAAAAATAAATATTGAAAAGTTAAAAACCTTGTTTGTAGACAAACAAATGTGAGCAATAGCAATATTGCTACTGAACTGCTCTCAAGCAGTCTTTTTAGGACTTAAACAATGTAAAAGGGTATGTATCAAAAATCTCCATTGAGGTGAGAAACATCCTTTTTGAAAAGTTAATTTGTGTTCGGATGTATCATACCCCATTTTGGTAAGTTCTTGCCATATTTCAGTGTTGTGCATAGTGTTGATACCATCTGAGTCTTTTAATTTAAGATGTCTCCTAAGTATAGACTCAGTAACAACAAAAGATACACCATCCACTTCAGAATGAATTTCTAAGTATCCATCTTCACTAGTCAAGACAGAAGCATTCTGCCAGAACTATGTGATGTGCGAGGCATAAAGAGTAGGAGAAACAGTTAGAGCATACCTTATGTGAGAGTGGTTTAGAAAGTCCACAATCTCATAAAATTTTGGTCCATCTCCTTCTTCTGTTTTCTCAAGAAACGCAACCTGATTGTGACGCTTAACAAATTCCAAATTAGCCATTTTTATTGATGAAAAGTGAATGATTATAGCAATAAGATGATCGTATAAAGTGGAATTGAGGTTTAATGTAGCCTATTGGAGTTTATAGGTACTGTTTAGGGTTTTGCGAAATATGCGTATGAGATAAATTATCTTGAAAAATAGAATAAATAAATTTATGGTAAAAAGATAATTATCTTCTAGAAAAATCCCTATAAGTACCTTAAGAATAACGGTTTTACCCCAACGGCTATAAAATTAATTACTGATAGATTTTTACAACGGCTAGTTGAGCCGTACTAACTTTGTACTAACCGTACCAACTGTTGGAAAAATTTTGTTGAGCCGTATGAACTTTTTGAAAAGGATTTTAAAATACCATGGCTCAAACATAGTTTTTAGCAAACTATCAGCTATCAACGGATTTGATATGTCTTTACCAATAGCCGTTTGCTTTGGACTAGCCAACTTTTCACAGTTAGATATGGTGAGCTGATAACCATACAATTTTTGGTAAATTGTCAACCATTAACGGATTTGATTAGTCTTTACCAGAAACCATTTGCTCCAGACTAGTTGGTTCTAATGTGGGTTAGACATGGTGAACCAATAACCATTTTTTGTGTGCAAAGAGCACACACTCAGCTCCAAATCACCATATAGTCCAAAACATATTAATTCCTTGATGCTTTTCATCCAAAACCTGCAAGTGTTAGTCCAAAAACAAAGAAACAAGCCACAAAGAACTTGTCTCACAATATAAAAGTATATGACTAACATTTCACTCAAAAAGAAAAATTAATTTCCTTGTGGAACCCAAGCCAAAACAGACTTAGGCTTTCCTCTTGCATCAACATAATTCATTCTTTTCAAAACAATTTTAGCACCATTGGGTTTGATGGGTCTCCAAACCCAACATGCTGATGCATTCACTCCAGTACCCATATTTCCCTTGGCAGTGTTTTTATTAACACCAGTACCAATTACTCTGCTAGCAGTTGGAACTGTTGGCTTGGTAGTTGTTACCTTGGGTTTCCAAACTTGGTTTTTCACTACTTGTCTGTTTTGAAATGGTCTCTTAGCAGTTGTTGGTGCTGATTTGGAAAACATTTTTGCACCTTGAACTGTTGGCCTTGAGTGAATAGGTCTAATTGGTCTGACAGGCTGAACTGCTGGTCTAGCAGTTTGAATTGGTCTTTGGCCAGACTTTAATAGAACTGATTTGGGTATCATTCTATCATTCCTAGGAAGAGTTTGAAGTCTTGCTATGCTCAACCTATGGTTTGAATATCCACTCAACCATTTATCATAAAAATCTGCAAGATGGTCAAAGCTACCACACGAGTAACAAGCTTTCCTATAGCAGACAAAATCATACCCTAATTGGTGAGATTTGTGGCCATTCCAATTCCTTTGGTTACCTCTTGGCTTGTTTGTGGTTCTATACATTTCTGCATACCTAACTGTTGGTCTAAAAGGTTTGGCATTTGATCTAGGCCTAACAGTCTCAAGTTTAACCATCTTTGGAACTTTTGGTTCCTCCACTTTAACACTAACAGGCTTAACCACAGTCTGATAACCCTCATCATCAGAAGTCCATTCTTCTATGGTTGGAGAATCTGATTCCTTACTTGAGAACCTATCAAAGGTCACCTTGTCCTCAGATAGTGATTTATCACTAGCACTCTCATACACAGGTTTATCAACTACATTCTCTTTAGGTTGAGGACCATATTTAAGCTCAGGTAGTTGAAATTCAGGTAGTCCTGTGTGTTCTAAGTCTATGCCTGGGGGTGTTGGAATTCCTCTATAGGGAGGTGGAACTGACTTATAACCTAGGCCTGACTTAGCTTTATTGAGGATCTGACACTCAACAATCTTGCTAACACCCTGAGTTGCAAATTCTAGTGTGTCAACAGTCATTTGAATGTTCTCTTTTGCTTTCTTAACCTGTTCTAGCTCATGTTTCAACACACTAATTTCAATCTCTCTAAACATTAAGTCTCTCTTAACAATAATCATATCATCAGAAAACTTTGACTCATTACTTTTATAATGAAAATTTTGTTCTTCTAACACAGATAAAGCCCTCTTATGATTTGCTAAGTTAAAAGCAGTTTGGGTTAGCTCTTTTCTCTGATCCTCATATCTTTTCTTAAGAGTTTCTAGATCTTTTAAAGCTTCACAAGATTTAGAACATTTAGAAACTTGTACCTCAGAGTCTGAAAATGCCATGAGAGCAATCTCTGTAGATGCTTCTGCTTCCTCCTCTGCAATGTAGCTCCAGTCAAACCCTAAGCCATCAATGGCAACCATGGCTTTTGAGCTTGAGTCAGTAACTTCCACCACTCTTGACTTGCTTCCAAATCCTCTACTCTTGCCATCCTGTTGTCTTGGCAATCTGCACTCCCTTGAATAATGACCTTTCTTGTGGCAATTGAAACACTCAATCTTGGACTTGTCATACCCTGCAACATCATTGCTGTTTTCCAGTCTTCTTCAAAAATCTCTTAGCTCTCAAGCTGAGAAGAGAGAGCTGCCACTTGATATCCATCTTTTCAATATCATCTTCATCAATCTCTTGAAGATCTACATGAGTCAACATACTTCCATTGTGCTGAGTAGTCAAGAAAGCACAATAAGTATTCTCATCCAAGAGTCCATTAGTACTGCTTGAAGTGCTAGCAGTACCAATATTGGAACTAGCAGTACCAACTGCTCCAGTCACTTGAACTTCTTCATCTGGACTTGAGGTACTGGGAGTTGATACAAAGGCCAAATTCCCTGAGCTTGAGCTTGAGCTTGATCCAGCAAACTTCTTAACATCATGTTCAACTATCTTGAAGTTGCTATAGAGATCCATTAAGCTCATGGAATCAATATCAGGCTTGTTTTTCCATACAACCACATGCATAGCCCATTCAGTTGGTAGACTCCTCAGAAATTTGGAGTTGAGATCTTCCTGAGGCATCTCAATTCCTAGAACAGCCAGTTGACTCACTAGTTTTTGAAGTCTAATAAACATATGATCTAGTGACTCGTTGCTTGTTGCTGAAAAATTCTCAAACTGTTGCTTGAGAAGGGTCTTCTGAGTTTTCTTGGTGGCTTCATTCCCACCATATCTTGCAACAGTAGCTTCAAAAAGGGTTTTAGCACACTTAAACTTGCTAAAATTCAACAACTGATCATTGGGAATAGTCATCAGAAGCAAACTTCTCGCATTAACATCATTCTTGTGCTGTGCCTTCTCTTCAGTAGTGGTTGGCTTAGTTTGCACCTTAGTTTCAGTGACACCCTCAATAACGGTTGTTGTAGTTGTAGGTTTGAACGAATTCCCATCCTCAATAATCTCCCAGAGAGTATAATCTTGAACTTGGAAGAACTGCTCAATTCTTAATTGCCACATATCGAACTCATTGGGTTTAAGCATTGGAAGCTTAGCAGCAATATTAGTCTGACTTGTTGTTGTCTCCATGTCCATCTTCTTCTTAAACAAATTCGTCTGGATCTTCTAAACCAAAGTATCAGTAACCTGTCTCTGATACCACTTGACCGGATCTACACACACTCCTTGTGTTAGATGTATACTGTGAATGATGTCTAGTCTAGCACGCGGAATTTACTAGCTAGCACTTAGAAGATTTGTTTGTTTCTGTTTTGTATGAACGAATCAACAATGAATGAACAAGGAACACGATATACTTCAACTTCAACGATTCAATATTATTAATGAATAATACGAGTACTCTTAATTAGTACTAGGGTTTACAACCTTGAGTCTTAACAAAACAATACGTACTAACTCGTACCTACACTTTAACCTAGGCAATCCTTTTATAGACTAAGGATTCCTTTACAAGATAACTATCAACCTAATCGTATAAGATATACACAATATCTTTTCTATAATTATCTTACACAAAGTCATAATCCGTACTAACTTCTATATTCAACCATACGAACTGCTTAAGCTTAATTTCTAACACGGCTTACATAGATTACTAATATAAGTAGTGTTAGCATTTTACAAAAACGTTTGCATAGCGGTTTTAAACTTAGTTGGAGAGTATAAAAAAGAGGATGACGATTACAATTCCTGGGAGACACCCAATTTTTGTGATTCCCGTTCCATGAAGTCATTTTTGAAAATCAAGCATGTTATTTACGTTTGTTCTTGTTTAAATTACTTGCATTACATAATAAGTCAGAATGGGGTATTTTTGGTAATCTTGATATTCTTTTGATCCTTTCATTACTTTATATGATCGGATTGCTAGGGACTAGCAATTGAATAGTGTGGGGGGATGATGAGTGGCCTTTTACTCATCATTTTATACTCGAAAAACCCACAAAAATGACCAAAAACACCCAAATATGCCAAATATTGTTGTAAATATCCTTGGATTGTGTGTTTTATGTGTTTTAGGTACAAAAGGATTGAAAACGGGGCAAAAACGGACAAAACCAAGCTTGGATGGGAAAAAGAGCAAATAGGAGCATTTTCGGATTGACTCGACACCATTTGAGCATTTAATGAAGAAAAGGAAAGTCAAAGTCAATCCCAGGAAAGGACATGGGGGTGAGCATGGAAAAATGAACCCGACACCAAAATCACATTTCACCCAAAACCCACTTTTCATCATTAATCCTAAACCTAATTATAAAATTAATCCTTAAACCTAATTCTATAACTATCCGTAAACTAAATCCTAAACCTTTTTACTAATTCTAAATCCTATAACCCAAAAACCCATCACCAGCCCATCCAAGCCCAACATCCTCAATCCAATATCCCTTTAACCTGTATCCCTAAACCGTTATTAATAAACCAGGGTAAAAGAATAAGTCAATCCCACACCCCTGTTTATCCCTAACCCCCAATATTACCCGCCAAATCACTGTTAATCCTTCCATGTCCCTTTCTTCTTTCTAGCTCACCTTGCTACAGTCCAAGGGTATCACATGCCCATGTCTCCCCCCCCTCCATGCCACCTTGGCAATCCAAGGCACAAAAACCATCCACGGTTGAGATTAATTGAAGTGGTGGCCAAGGCAAGATCAAGGGCTCAAGATGAAGCCGAGAAAGCACAAAGATGAGCAAGAGCTGAACTCTCTCATAGAAGAAACACAACACAGAGGAAAACCCTAGCTTAGTGTAGTATAAATAGAATATGATGTAGCCAAAATTAAGGCAGTAGGATATAGCTTAATTTTTAGGTAATTTTAGTTTAATTCCTTTAAGCTTTTGTTATAGAATGTTCTTTAAGTTTTCTAGTATTATAATTTCACTCTTAGTTTTATAAAAATTTTCAGCTTTCTAGTCAATCTTCAAAAATCCAAAAAATAGCACTTTTAGCTTATTGCTTATTTACTGCTTATTTATAGTTTAGAATAGCTTATTTATGTCCTTTATTGCTTTTCATGCTTACTTGTAGCCTTAGAACCCATAGTTTAAGTTTCCCTAAGTTTTTTGTAAAAATTAGCTCAAAACTGCCTAATCTTGTTTGCTTATTTAAACTGCTTATTCAGGGGTGATTTGTGCTTATTTAGTGCTTTCAAAATTAGTTAGCCATCTGTCTTTTAGAATCATAGCTTAAAAAGGTCCTTATTAGCTTTAAAACTCAAAAACAGCCCCATAAGGGAGTGTTTGGAACAAGCTTGAAAATAGGTCAAACCAGGTTCTACTGTTCATTGGCTTATTGGTGAACTTTAATATGTCTTCATTAAGCTTATTTAAGATGTTTTCAGGAGAATTTAATCTGTTTTGGAGGTTTTGATAGGTTTGGATTGGTTGTTAGTAGAATTAAGGTAGTAATTGTTCTAACAAGCTTATTATAGGATAAGGTAGCTTTAGTGCTTAATTGTCGTATCTCTAGGTTCTTTGCAGCTCACTAAGTGTAATTTCAAGAGTTGATAGTATTTCATTAGGATTTGAAGCATTTGTGGTCAACATATTGAAACTGCTGTCACAGAACATATAACTGCAGCAGTAGCTTCATTGTCCCAATCAGCCCATATTTTTTATTTTTCATTGCTTCAATATAAGCCCATTTAAGCTAAAATTTGGAACTTAGAATCTTTGGTTGCTTATTTACTTGATCCACATTTTTCTGAATTTTTAGAGTAGCTTATAGGAAGCTTTTTCTTAGCTTAAAAACACCTCAGTAGGGTATTTTAAAACTGCACAACAGTAGCTACTTTTGCTTATTGTGATTTATAAGTGCTTTTCTGCTTTTGGATTGTAGCTTATTCTGAAGTTGTTGGATAATTTAGATTAGATTTTGTTTAATTAGCCTATTTTAGTTACCATTTAGCTTATATTTAGCTTATTCTAGTTCTTTGCTTTATTGCTTTTTCCTAGTTTTCTTTTATAGCCAAACTGTTCTCTTTTCTAAAGCTTTTTCTGAGCTTATTTGGAGTTTTCAAAATTCAGTGTAGTTTTAAAAAGTGCTTATTTTTTAGTGCTTAATTAGTTTTAAAAAGAAAAAAAAAAGAAAACAAAAAGAATTTACAAAAAGCCAGGACCAGGATTCGAACCCTGGTCTCTACCACACAAACACCTCACCACACACACTCACCATCTGCCCTAGGGACTTTTATCAGTAGATGCTTACATAATTTTCTACTTAACCATTGTTACCCCCTTTTTGTTTAATTATCCTAGTTAGCTTATTTACTGCTTATCTGATTAAGCAGTTAGGACCATTTCATTTTTCTTACATTCTCTTTAGTATTAAGTATTTTTATAAAAAGTTTCAGATTTATTTTTCAAAGTTTACTATTTTTAACAATTTAATTTCTTTAATTTAGTTTTTAATTCATAATTAATTAAATAAAAATGAAAAAATAAAATACTTTTTTCTATAATTTTCTTTCATTAATTAGGACTTAGGAAAATTAGTTTGGCATTTCTAGGATTAGTATTTCTTAATCTCACCTTTAAGGCTCGGGATTAGCCCGAGTTTTGTGCGTTTTTAGATTTCCCTTACGTTTTTGCTCACACGTGTTTTAGATTATTGTTTTCCTTGCTCATTTAGTTGTTTTTAGTTTATATTTGAAAACTTTAGCTTAAAAATCCAAAATATCTCTTATTTCACCATTCACGACACGTTTCACGAACCGAAATCACATAATTCCATTCACACCTTCTTTTGGAACAAACACGACCCGGGTTACACATATTTCCTTTGTGTTTCCTTTGGAGAATATAAATTGAAATATATCATGATTTAACGTGATTTCAAAGTAAATACTCACAAACAAGCAATATAAGTAAAGTAAGTAAGGATAGGAACAATCAAACCACAACACAGAGATTTATAGTGGTTCGGCTACAAGGACTCTCTTCCTTGCCCTACTCCACTCCTCGAGCCTCTAACTCAAGAGTTTTTCTTCACTAAGAATCAAACTCCCTTCTCGGCAGAGAAAACCTTTATACACGTCGCTTACACTTTATCCGGTACTAAGCTAAACACCGGGTTCTTTACAAGGGTACAACCACTCCCGTTAGTTCTTTCACAAGGGTACAACCACTCCCGTTGGTTCTTTCACAAGGGTACAACCACTCCCGACACTCTTTGTGTTTTAAGGACTAAAACACTAACCAAACTCTACTGAATGAAAGGTATAACAATGATGTGTGAACTAATGCAAAATCACACAGAACCTAATTAATGAAACTTGCAACAGTAAGTATGTTGAAGCTTGTATGCTTGATCTTCTTTGCTACAAAAGTGAGATCAACAAGAATGAAATGAATGATATGGGTTAGTGATATGTAAATGAATGATTATATATTTTAATCTATATGAGTGATAAATGTGCCTGAATGATCAGCTTGCTATTTATAGGCAAACTGATAAAACAGTTGGCGGATTTGGCGGATCCCTTAAATTGGATCCGCCCTTGTACTGGTTTGGATCCGCCAGTGCAGGACAGCTAAGAGATTCTCAAATCTTTCCATATCTTGCACAATCTTTCCATATCTTCAAATATCAACTCTTTAGCTTGAAGATCTATACAAGATATCTCACAAATCTTTCTAAGATTATGTTCATGATGCATGCCATGATGTCATCCTAAATATTTCTAATTTAAAAAATAAAAATGTAAATGTATATAATGTTATTCCTAGTAATCTTGTAATGTGTAAATGTGTTTTAAAAGACTTATCACTATAAATGTAAAAGACTTAATCTTATATTTATGCTTTGCTTAAAGATAAACTTTATAATTGTCATTAACAAAATTAAGCAAAGATCGTAAAATATAAATAACGTTTTTATGACGATATTTGTATTAACAATCTCCCCCTTTTTATTGATGACAAAACATAAAGTGTATTTTTAAGCAATGAAATAAATAAAGTATGAGTCTTTTAAAAATATAGATTAAGTTTGTTTTATGCAAGTTTTGAAAACAATTTTAAGTATAAAAACATGTACTGTGATGTTAACAATTTTAAGTATAATCCTATCTCCCCCTTTTTGTTGAAACAAAAAGAAGATATGCGTAGCAGAATGTGGTAAACAAATCTTGGTTATTACTCCCCCTAAATTGGAGTACCAAGATTGTTTCAATGATTTTGAGAACTTTAAAAGCTCCCCCATAGATAATACTTCCCCTAATTGGAGTGCCAAGGTTAAGATGCATAATTCTACAAAACAAATGGTTAGAATATGATATGGTCCCCCTCGATGTATACTCCCCATTACTAGGGTACCAACGTATACGTTTCAAGGATGAGAAATGCTAAAATAATGAGTTAGTATATAATATACTCCCCCTTGATCTATACTCCCCGTTGCTAGGGTACCAACGTATATGATTCAAGGTTGAAAGAAGCTACAAAACAAATGTTAGTTGTGAATCAATCCAACCAAGTAGCATAATGCATATGTATAGGTCAAACAAACATAAGAGTTTAACCCATTTGACTTTAAAAAGTCAAAATATGTGTCTGATAAAAAATGCTCCTAAGTACAAGTGGTCAAATCATTATGAGAATTCAAACCAACCATACAATAATGTTAGTAAATCAAACAAACTAAGATATTATGCCAAATAGTGATCACCCATAAGCATAAATATAACATTCATTACATGAAAATTGTTTGTAACATAAGTCACAAACCATGATGTTACATAAAAAGAAAAAGTTCCTAAAAATAGAGAATTCCTAAAACAATCCTATGAAATCCTATAAAAGGAAACTAGGAAGAAACTAAAATTTGCCTATTGCGGAGGATGAGAGATTGCATTTAGGCGTTCGAGAATATGGTTCAAAATGAATCTCATCTCATTTTAAAGCTCATGGACCAAGATGTTGGTCCTTTGGGCCAAGTGAGCAGTCCTCTCGCATTGTGAGCAATCATGCCTTGGAAAGTTAGGAGGAAGAGTGGGCTCAATGGCTTGTGGTGGTGGTGGTGGTTCGTTGTTTGGTGGTGGTGGTTGTGGTTGGTTGTTTGGTGGTGGTGGTGGTGGTGTTTGGTTGTTTGATGTTGGAGTTGTGAGGGAGTTAAGCAAGATGGATTGAAGATCCATGGCTTCATCAAGGCGGAAATCCACCATATTGGAGAGAGTATAGAGGCGGGTGAGCTCCTCATTGATCTCTTCATGGGTTTGTGGTTGATTGATCCACATTGCCTCATAAATGGCAATGAGTGTAGATGTAGGTGAGAGAGGTTGTGGTGGTGGTGGATCATGGTAAAGTGGTCCATGGATATCCCGATAAATGGGATGGAAGAGCATAGGTGTTTGACCTTCAAAGGTCATGGGAGGTGGATTGGTTGACCTTGGTGGAAGGTCTTCCAAATCATCCAAGTATGGATGAGGTGATAAAGGTGGAGTTCTAAACAACACTAAGGGATGAAGTTGTGGTGAATGTTGTGGTGAAGGTGATCTATTAGGTTGTGATGGAGCGGGTGGTGGTGTGGTTGCTACAGGAGTGATTGTTGGAGGTGGTGTGTTGATAATGGTGTTAGATGGTGTTGGAGTAGCAAGGTTGAGAAAATTCTCATTGGCAATTGGTGAGGATATGTTAAGTGGAGATGACTCCTCAGATGAATTAGCTAAGTTCACGAAGCAACAAGGACGGACACTCATACGAGCTGTCCTTCGTGCGGGTCTGCTTGTAGATGAGTTATTTGATTTTGGCATTGTTGATATGTGAGAATAGTGGCTCTAAGGTACAGGAATGATAGTTAGTAGTGATGGTTGTTGTGTGATTTGTGATGATCCAGAGGTTCTAATTTATAGATAGAAGGTTTGTTGATCTGTGTGTTTGGATTTGATGTGAATCCAATGAGGAATGTAGGTTCCTAATGATTTGGAACAAAAATTTGTGCTAGTCACATCATTTAAGTCAAACCATAAAGCTTAAGTTGAGTGAATTTTAGAAGATTTGCAGTAAATGCAAGGAATGAGTGGAAATTCAGTTGATGTGATGTTCCCACGGATTTCAAGGAACCAATTTGAGGGTTCCTTGCTTTTTACAGAAAGGTAACTCACATGGAAAATTTAAATATTCAAATTTTGGTGGGAAATGGATTTCTTATGATTCTAAGTGTTCCTAAATAATCCTAATGAGTTTAATGATCAGTAGAAGAATTCTAAAGACTAGAATCAATAATATAAGGATCGGGATTAGTCGGGAATTTTTGAAAAAGTTACTGTTGAAGCATGTGGATCCAATCGACAACAAAGGCGGAACCAAATTTTTGGTTCCGTGGAATCCGCAGGTTCATGACTGGCGGAGCCAAAGGATACAACAAACGGATCCAAAATATGGGATCCGCCATATCCGCCATATGAAGATTCAGTTTCTTAACAGAACATATGTCAAAATTTTCGTTACTCGTTCAAATCTCGAAAATTGTTCATAATCATATGTAACTACTAATATGTGATAGAAAAATACTAAATACATAGGTTCTAACACACGTTTACACATAGATTAATCCGATCATAATATCTTACCATAAAAGTGGTTAAGCCAAACAGTGGCTTAATCTCGGAAAATTGATAACAACAAGTGTTATCGACCTACAATGTTGAGTTAGTCCACGTACAAGTTAAGTACTAGCATAATATCCTAAGAAACATACAAGTTCAACACATCATTGTTTGAAAATATCTAATGCCAAACACTCCCAATACTTCACTTCTTGCTCATTTTCTTGTGAAGCTTCATGATCCAACGGCCCAAATTCTTCACCATTACTTTGGTTTGTTTAAACTCCGCTGATTCGTTCGGGATTGGAGGAAGTTGACTCAGGTACTCGGGTGGTGAGATCCTTGAGTTTGGCAAACCATCCTCTTCACTCATGGATGATGATGATGATGATGTAGGAGGATGTGGACGTTTTCCTTTTGCCACTGCTACCCTATGATCACTTAGAGGAAAAAAGGTGTGTGGAATCTCGAGGTAGTCAGGAACGAATCCTAAAGAATTTCGAGGAATGGGTGCAAAGGCTCTATAGAGACGGGTCAAAAGTATCCCGTAAGGCATTGCGATGGTACCTTGAACTGGAATATCGGCCATTCTTTTGGCGATATAGTAAGCGAGGTTGAAGGGTTGATGGTTTGACACGCAATACATCATGCAACAAAGGCTAGCGTTAACATGATCCCTATTCCCTATGGTGCTTATGACATTAGCCCTTAGAAGCTCTTCAAGTTTCTTAAATTGGGGCATAAGTTCATTTAGTTCCATGGCAAATGGATCCCTATCCACTTGACGACCTCGATGCAACCTAGTTTGGTTGTTTCTAGGCAAAAAGAGATGCTCACGAATGGCTTCTTTTATGGTTAAAGGTGTAGCATATGGTGCCGAACGTTCATGGTTGGTTTCTAGAATGGTCAACGACCACTTGTCAGAATAGAAACATGTTCCTTGATTTGGAACTCCTAAGACATCTCCAAATTGATCTAAAGGAATATTGAATTGGGTTTCGTTGACTTTGAAGTGGACATTCATATATCCATAGTCATTTGAACTAAGTCCTACACTAGCATAGAACTCGAGAATGAACCTAGGGATGATGGGCTCATCGATGTCTAGAAGGCTATCGAAATGAATCGCGGCTAATTGTTCTCGGAGAACGGTACCTTCATAGAATGAGGGGTCTACAGTTCTACCCTCGTGGACATAGCGTTTTTCTAACGCTTTGAAGATTTTGATTTGAGCTTCGGAGAGACCTTTGGTTTTGTGGTGTTTGGGTAGGTATTTAACGGTTTCTTTGTGATCATAATTTGTAGCGGGAGGCATGATTATCCTAGACACAAGAATTTCATAATTTAGTTAAAATTATCGAAAATACGTATATTAATTTCTAGTGTGTGCCTACATGGGGACAATGTGGAGGTGCGGTTATCTCGACTCCTTTTGATGCAAGAAAATTTTGTTAATGCAAGTTTTATGATAAAATGAGAGATAACCCAAACGCTCCTACTTCAATGTAGCTACATTTGAATGAACCCGAAAATACATATTAGTTATGTATTTCCTTTAGCATTCAAGAGACATTACGCAAGTGATGTTTTAAAACATAACCTTTTTGTATTTTTATGAACAATGTCTAAAAAACCGTTTTTCCTAGTCGTGAGAAGATTTTAGCAAAAATTTCTCATCGGGTTTTTGATGAATTATGATAATGCCTTATGATGTGCAATTCCTATCTATGAAAAACATGATTTGTTATGCAATTCAGTAAATATGCTTCATGATTTTACAAGAATTATGCATAAACCCCATGTTTTGATTTTGTGCATGAAATAGAAATCCTAGACGCAGATCAGGAATGTAGACATGATAAGAATACTTACACTGATGATTAGAGCACAAATTGGTTGTGAAAGATGGCCTAAATTGTGAATTTGGTGTGATAATAGTCGAGTTCCAGTAGCTAATATGTTTTTGGGAAGTGTGATGAATAGTACATGGATTTTATTTAATATAGAAATTTTGCTCAGTAGGCCACGGATCCGGCGGATCCAAAACAAGGGATCCGCCCTTGATGTCGTTTGGATCCTCAGGATCAGAACATAAAATTGGGTTATTGCCGTGTTTGGTTAATCTAAGGTTTGAGCTAATGTTTTATCTACTCACTAGGTTCCATTAATCCTAAACCTAGTCTAAGATAGTTGAAAGGTTCTCTCTTAAGGGGTTTTGTGAGGATGTCGGCAATGTTTTCCTCTGAGGATACTTTCTCGATTGAGATGTTTCCCTTCTGAACATTTTCGCGTAGGAAGTGGTGTCGTATTTCTATGTGTTTGGTTCTAGCGTGTTGAACTGGATTTTTGCTGAGGTCGATAGCTCCTTTGTTGTCGCAAAGAATGGGAATGTCATTGAGTTTAATTCCATAGTCGACGAGAGCTTGTTTTATCCACAGTGCTTGTTGACAAGCTTTTCCTGCTAACACGTACTCTGCTTCAATTGTTGATATTGCGAGGGTTGTTTGTTTCTTAGCAAACCATGAGGTGAGACAATGTCCTACAAAAGTACAAATACCGCTTGTACTTTTCCTATCAACATAATCACCGGCATGGTCTGAGTTGGCATACACTATGGTTTCCATTCCCGTTCCTTTGGGATACCATAATCCTAAATGTGTAGTGCCTTTTATGTACCTAAAGATTGGTTTAACGGCTTCAAGACGGGATATTTTGGGATCTTCTTGAAAGCGTGCACATAGACAAACACTAAACATAATGTCCGGTCTACTAGCCGTTAGGTAAAGTAAACTACCAATCATCCCTCTATATTTAGTGCTATCTACGGATTCACTTTCGTCATCCTTGGTAAGTTTGGTTTCGAAAGACATTGGTGTTTTCATGGGTTTGGAATCTTCAAGACCAAATTTCTTAAGCATATCCTTGATATACTTAGATTGGTTGAAGAATATCCCATCTTCTAATTGTTTAATTTATAGACCTAAGAAAAAGTTTAGTTCCCCCATCATACTCATTTCAAACTCATCATGCATGATTTTTGAAAATTCATCGCATAACTCTTGACAAGTTGTACCGAATATAATGTCATCCACATATATCTGGACTATGATAATATGTGATCCCTTTTTCTTGGTGAAATGAGTATTGCCTACTAGGCCCATGGTATACTTATGGTCAACTAGGAAATTCTTAGGTCGATCATACCAAGCTTTTGGTGCTTGCTTAAGTCTGTATAAAGCTTTCTTAAGTTTGTAGACATGATTTGGTTTTTCAAAATGGGCAAAGCCAGGAGGTTGTGCTACATACACTTCCTCATTTATAAAACCATTAAGAAATGCACTTTTGACATCCATTTGAAATAGTTTAAAGTCATGTGCACATGCATATGCAAGTAGTATCCAAATTGACTCAAGTCTAGCGACGGGTGCAAATGTGATTTAACGCAACAATCAATTGTAATAATCCGGATAAGCGTATACCCGGGTCGTAGTCCCAACGAGGTGTGAAATTGAGGATATCGTATGAGGTTCGGAATTAAAATGCTTGAAAATAACGAGGGTCACTTGGTTATTAATATCTAATAAAACGAAAATCAAATAACGTAAACCGGTAACTAAAAACGTGCTTAAACGTCAAATACTATAAAAACTAACCCTACGGATACCAAAATAATTTTCCTACGTCCTAAATGACAAAATAAAATTTTAAAAAAAAAGAATTATATTTTTTTGATTTTTTAATAATTAAATACTAATTAAAAACTAATTAAAAGAAAATAAATAATTAAAAATACTAAATGAAAAGAGAAAATTCTGAAAATTTTTGTAAAAATACTTTATGTTAAACTGAAGCTAGGAAAAATGATCCCAACTTATTTCAATAAGCTGGGAAAAATCTATAAGGTTCGGATAAGCTAAAAAGAAAAGGGTGTTATAAATTAAATGGTGCAAGCCATAACTGAAATAAGACCCAAGGGCAGTTGGTTTGGTGTTTGTGTTGTGAACTAGAAGGCTCAGGTTCGATTCCCAGTCATGGCATATTTTTGCAAACTTATTATTATTATTATTATTATTATTATTATTATTATTATTATTATTATTATTATTATTATTATTATTATTATTATTATTATTATTATTACTATTATTATTATTTATCTTTATTATTATTATTATTATTATTATTATTATTATTATATTATTATTATTATTATTATTTTTTTGTACCTCAGCCTATGCAAGACCAAATGGAACTTAACCAAATCTTAGAACAAGTAAAGTGAACAAAAAAGAAGTGCAAAAAGTAGGAAAAACAAGCTCAGCTTAACATGAGCTTATAAGGAGCAGCTTAATGGCTCAATTTCCACTATCCTACACAAAAACCTCAAAAGATTCAAAAGAAGCTTGAGGCTTCTGAAAACAGCTTCTACAGACTTCAATAAGCTCAAGTAAACTTAAAGGAATTGCATATGAATAGTACCTAGCTATTTGGTCCAAAAATAAGCTTAAACCAAACAGCCCCTTAAAACTGAGATTTGCAATAAATAAGCTAAAACAGAACAAAAAAGCTAAGATTCTGAAATAATAGTGCTACACTAACTATTTTATACCTTAATAAGCTATACTGAAGAACTGATAAGTATTAAATAAGTTACAACCTAATAAGCTGTTTTTTGGCTTTTTCTAATTTTTTAGCAAAAACTAAAACTTAAGCCATAGGAACTGATAAAAAGCTATGCTAAGCACTACTGAACAGAAAACTAACTAAAGACAAGGAAATAAGCAACAATTAAGCAATAAGCAGTAAAGTAAGAAATAAGCTAAAAACTATATTTTTGGATTTTTAAAATAAAGACTGAATTTAAATTAAAATAAGAGTAAATTACAATGCTGTGAAATAGAAATAAGCTCAAAAATACAAGTACCTTAGAAAAATAAGCTTAAGTTAAAAAAAAAAAAAAAAAAAAAAAAAAAAAAAAAAAAAAAAAAACTAAGCTACTGTAGCACAACTCCTATTTATACTAAAAAAAATAACTAGGGTTTCTATCTTCTTGTGCTTCTTCTGTTTCAATCTTGGCCCTTGGATATTTCTTGATGCCCACAACTTAGAATTTGATCCGTAGACGGGTATGCTTGTACTTAGGATCGATGAGGTGGCAAAGAGGTGGGGGAAACATGATCATGTGGGTTTCTTTGGACTGGGGTGAGGGTGAAAGTGATGGATTGGTGATTAAGGTTAATGGCGGGGAAGCATGGTTAAGAAGGAGGATGAACAGTGATTATAAACGGGGTTTGACTTTTTCTTGGTTGTTTGACCCGGTTTTGTTTAACTAAGGAATAAGGGGTTGGGCCTTTGTTTAGTGGTGATGGGCTTGTGTGGTAATAAGGGTTTAATGGGTTAAGGTTATTGATCCGGTTTGTATTTTTAAGATAGAAATGGTTTAAACACAAGGACCATTGTTGTAATTGTTGAAACTTCAAGGACCAAAACTGCTAATTTAGCGAAGTTAATCAAGGGACCAATATTGCCAAATGAGAATAATCCAAGGGCCGTTTTGGGATTTCCGAGCTTGAATTTAATCCGAATGAATAATGTCTTTTCCGGCTTCGATTTTCGGCTCTTTTCCATTCCACGCTCGGTTTTGTCCATATTTGCCCCGTTTTCAATCCTTTTGTACCTGAAACACATAAAACACAATCCAAGGATATATGTAACAATATAGGGTCTATTTGGGTGTTTTTGGTCGTTTTTGTGGGGTTTTTCGGGTGTAAAATGATGAGTAAAAGGCCACTCATCAATCCCCCTCACTAATCAATTGCTAGTCCCTAGCAATCCGATCATATAAAGTAATGAAAGGATCAAAAGAATATCAAGGTTTCCAAAAAAATATCACCCCGTTTTGACTTATTATAAAATGCAAGTAACTAAAACGAGAACAAACGTAAATAACATGCTTGATTTTCAAAAATGGCATCATGGAACGGGAATCACACAAAGTGGGTGATTCCGGGGAATTGTAATCGTCATCCTCTTTTTTTATACTTCCCAACTAAGTTTAAAACCCTTGTGCAAACGTTTTTGTAAAATGCTAACACTACTTATATTAGCAATCTATGTAAGCCGAGACTTAACTTTTCACTCCCACAATTATTTAAGTTAGGTGTGTGTGCTCGTTTTCAAAATTTTGACCGTAAAAATCGACATTTATTAGGGTTGTTATTTATCTAAGTTAATATTATAAGGTAATATTAGGCTTAAATAGATAGCAACCGAAAATGATTTAGAGATTAGAGATTCAAAGGTGAGATCACTCCATGTAGCGACTTTCTTCTCAACTTGTCCTTAGTAAACTTAGGAGGCTAGGTTTTTACACCCTCGAGAATAGTATCGGAGCTCACGGGATCTTTGAAGTCAAAAATTTCTAAATCACCGTCCAACCTTTAGACAATTTTGACGAATACTAGTTCAACTTTCGATTTAAATTTAAGAAAAAGCAAGTTTCGCACATTTATTCATAAGCAACATAAACAAACATTTTCCATACATTTTTTTTTTTTCATTTTTCATCACTTTTTCACTTTTTTTTTTTTTTTTTTTTTTTTTTTTTTTTTTTGACAACTTAACTTCTTATTGTACCATAAACTATGGAGCTTCACGGGGAAATTCCAAGACCTTATACCTTAGGAATAAAGGATCCAAGGGCCGTTACAACGGAGAGTTCCAAGACTCTAGACATTCCGAAAATGAGGTTCCAAGGGTGTTAGACCAAGACCTCACACCTTCCTGAATAAAGATCCAAGGGCCGGTGTAAGAGGGTAGCCAAGACCTAAACGCCTTTTGGAAATAAGGATCCAAGGACCGATCTCGAACCGTAGCTTAGGACTTATTTATTCATACTCAAAACTTTAATTTTTGCAACTTTCAAGCAATGTCTCACTTTCATTTAGCATTCTTATTATGTTTTTACGAAAGTATGCTTGTTCCGAAATTTAAATAAAACTTTGAACTAGTATTCTAAATCAAGATTGTATAAAAATTTATTTGCTTAACAAAACGGTTTTTGCGTTCAAAAGTTTGAAAATAGCACTTATTTAGTCAGATTAGGAGCTCCTGGGAGGAAAAGCCATAGATTACTTATATAAGCTCTAAAGAGAACCAACTACTCCACGCTTAGCATTTTTATTTGCATAATTCGTAAAAACTTAGCCTAAACGTTAAGGGTAGCAGCCAAATCAACACTTTGGCAGAGTCGGGATTCCCCTTGTTCTAGCCTAATCAGATCTAAACTTTCACTAATACCGAAGCATTAATGTATAGAAAATTATTATTTAATGTGCAAAGCACTTCTTTTTCATGCAATATTTAATTAAAAGACGATAAAATTTTTAAAATTTTGGTCAAAACGAGGGTGCTAGGGGACTAGTAGTTACAAAATGTGAAAATTTTAAAATTTGGGTCAAAAATAAGAATTCCCCCCACACTTAGAATTGAATATTGCCCTCAATATTCAAAGTACCGGCTATTATGCCGACACTATAGAACGTAAAAAGGTAATGTTGTCATCTAATTGTGGAAACGAAATCTTTTTTTTCACAAAAAATGATTAATAAGATATCCCTAGATGTTAGTAAAAAGATCGGATATTGGGCGGCTGGATTGAAAACAGGCGCATCAATCATCACGATCTACGGGAATCCTGAAAACAAAGGCAAACACATAACAACAAAGCAACAAGTAGAGGAATTCCCCCACTCTTAGTGTCAGAAAATAGAAAGAAGATAGAAGATAGGCATGGGTTGCCACCTACGAAGCACTTGTTTTTGATCGAGTCGCTAAGCTTGACTCGCCCTGAATTCATTTGTTCTTGGGGGAGCATGTGGAAAAGATAATCTCCATTGGACTTTTTTTCAAGAGGTTTGGATAAACATTGAAACATGTGAAAGTTCCACTCCGATGAGATACCCACGGTTTTAAGAAAGAGAAACCATAAATGGTGATACCGGGGTCAAAGATGATGTCCTCACTCCCGAAGGAGTGAAAGAGATGAGAAATCACAACAAATGTGATGAAGAGAAGAAATATTTTTATGATTATCATGAAAAACTCTTCATCATCAAAGACAAATTTGTCATTAAAGATTTTAGTTCCATTTTTACCAAAAATCTTGGGCGGGAGGGTCGGGATGAAATCTTCAATAAGTAAATTCTTATGATCAATAACACCTCCCCCCAGACTAGTATCTTCCTCAAGATCAAAATAGAAATGATCATATTCCGGAGGAGATATAATATGAAAGAGTTCACCGGAGAACTCCTCATGATAAAGATCATTCATATCAAAATGAAATGAATCATACTCGGGAAGAGAGAGATAAGAGTGAGAAGTGGTACTGCCACTACCCGTCTCTTCCGAATGATCGATATCAAAGCAAAAGGCTTCATAAGCCGAGAGAGAATAATCAGGATGAGAAGTGGGATTGCCACTACTCTCCTCTTTTTCATCAAAAATGAAACTCTCATATACGGGAAAAGCATCCTTGAGCTCGTGCTCCGAAGGATCTGACGGCTTTTCCTCAATATTAACTTCTTTCATAACTTCATTCGGGGGGAGGAAAAATAAAGGTTCATCAAATATCATTTTTTCTAGTAACGGAGCATCTCCCCCCAGATCACAATCGGGCTCAACAATTTACGGCGAAATTGGAGCATCAATAAAGAAAACCTCAAGCTCTTCCATAGAGATATAACTTCCCTCAATCGGAGGAGAATGATGGGAAGAGTCGAAAATGATTGGTTCAGAAATAGGAGTGGGATTGCCACTCGCGGGATTTTCAGAAAACTTTTGAGCATACTCCTCAAAATCAATTACATCGATTCGGTTAACAGAGGATTTATCAGAAGCGGAGGAGTAGCTCGCAGTTTGGTCAAGTTTAAACGTTACGGCTTGATCATCAACTCGTAGAGTAATTTCTTCGCCGTAAACGTCTATCAAAGCACGCCCCGTTCTTAAAAACGATCTCCCTAAAATTAGGGGAACTCGGGGGTCGGCATCGAACTCTACTACAACGAAATCAACCGGGAAATGAAACTTTCCTACTTTCACGAAAACATCTTCGGCTATACCCTTTGGATAAGTTTTTGACCTATCGGCTAGCTCAAGAGCATATGTGTAGGGGTAAGTTCTGGAAGGCCAAGCTTTTTCCATATGGAATGTGGCATGAGATTAATGCTAGCACCAAGATCGGCTAAGGCGTAACACTCAATCAATCCCGGGAAATCGCAAGGAATGAGAAACTTGCCGGGGTCTCCTAATTTTTCTAGAAGTTTCTTAAGGATAACCGCCGAGCAATTCTCATTCAATGGTGTATTTGCTAGTTCAAACAACTTTTCTTTGTTATTCAATAAGCTCTTGAAAGTTGAAGCAAACTTAGGCATATGAAGCAAAGCATTCCGCAAAGCTCAAATCGAAATGAAGCTTTTGGAAGAGTTGGAGAAATTTCAACATTTGTTGATTGTTCTTCTCGCGGAGCTTTGGATTAGTCGGATAAGGTATCGACTTTTTAAACTTTGGAGCACTTTGGACAACCGGGGGTAGGACGTATCCGCTACTTCCGTTATTAGTAGGAAGTTCCGTATCCTTGGTCACCCGATCTCACGGTCAACTACTTTAGGAGAGGAAGAAGTAGTAGCTTGACCCGTGGGTCCATCATAAGCTAAACCACTTTGGGTGGTTATTGCTTTCAACTCTCCCTTTGGGTTAAGAATTGTATTAGCTGGGAGAGTTCCTGAAGTAGAAGCTTGATTAGCTTGATTAGCTAGATTAGCTTGCTGAAACTGATTGATGAGAGTATCAAACATGTTTTCAATTTTGGTCTGTGATTAATCAATTTTGATGTTTGTAGCTCTCAAATCATTCTTAAGCTCATTACCCTGTTTTGTAAAATCATTTTTCAAAGTTGTGATTTGATTCTGCATAGACCTCATGTTCGCCTCATTTATCTTAATGTAATTTGCAAGATCATTTGAGGGAACAATCGGGGCAGGGTAATTAGGAGCTTGATACCCTTGAGTGAAATTGACCCCTTGGGTCGGGTATTGATTAATTCGGGCTTGATATGGAACATTTTGCCCTCTTGTTTGGTTTTGATTAAACCTATTTTGATTGTTTGGTTGAGAAAAACCGGGTTGTCCTGCTTGATAGTTAGCACGATAGCTCGGGTCAACTTGAGGACGGTATTGAGTACGTCCTTGATTTAAAGACCCGGCTACGGCATTGCTTTTAAAAGGACGGCCATCGGTGGCGGTACAATTGTAATAAGCATGAGGACCACCACAAGTGACACAACTTTCCTCCACCGCTTTGACTTGAGCTGGTGGAGAAGCTTGTGGGGTAGAAGAAGAATTTTTCTGAGTGGAGAGAACCAAAGTTTGGATTAAATCCGTGAGCTTTTCAATCTTAGCATCCGTGCTAGAAGTATTCATCGTATGTGAACAAGGAGGCGAAGCACTCACTTGGGAAACCACCGGCTTGCTTCGTGAAGTGCGAACCTTTGACTTGTTCTCGATGATGGACAAAGCATCTCCCGTAGTCCGATTCAATATATAACCACCGGAGGCGGCGTTTAGAGAATCTTGGTCGGTTTGGTTCAATCCATTGTAAAAGGTATCAATTTGGTGCAACTCAGAAAAACCGTGGTGAGGACATTTACGAAGTAATTCTTTAAAACGGTCCCACGCTTCACTAAATGATTCATCAAATTTTTGAATAAATTTGGTAATTTCATTTTTTAGACTTATAGTTCTTGAAGGGGGAAAGAATTCATTCACAAATTTCGACACCAAATCTTCCCAAGTTAAGATAGAATGAGGGGGTTGTTTTTCAAGCCAAGTCCGGGCTGCCTCCTCGAGAGAGAAAGGAAAGAGAAGCAATTTGATTGCTTCTTGAGGAACATTCCTACATTTGATGGTAGATGAAATTTTGTTAAACCATCGAATGTGGGAATGAGGGTCATCCCTCTCGAAACCGTAAAATTGATTCGACGTTACTAAGGATAGTAATGCCGGTTTAAGTTCGAAATTATCGGCAACGATCGGGGGAACAACAATAGCATCTCCGTAACCCTCGGTGGGTGCTTGGAGAGGCTCAAGCATGGTGCGATTATCCGCCATCATGTCAATGGGAGGATCGGGATTAGTACGAATCTCGGGTTCGACTAATTGGGCAGCACGTCTATGATTACGTCTTCACGGAATTGCGACGAGTTCAAGTAAGGGACTCGATGACGAAGAAGAACGTGTGCGCATGCCCCAAGAACATTAGGGTTAAAGAAGAATATTTTTGGGTTTTTTTTTTTTTTTTTTTTTTTTTTTTTGGTTTTTTCAATTTTTTTGGATTTTTTGATAAAAAATATTCACATGATAAAAACGTAACTTCACGAGGAAGGATCTTCAAGTCACTAATCGTCAAACCGTAATGATATTGTCGCAACACAACCTCCCCGGTAACGGCGCCAAAAATTGATTTGAGTCAAAGTAGTCACAAGCCAAAACCTCTCACGAAGAAAAGTCAACTCGCGACGATTTAACGCAACAATCAATTGTAATAATCCGGATAAGCGTATACCCGGGTCGTAGTCCCAACGAGGTGTGAAATTGAGGATATCGTTTGAGGTTCGGAATTAAAATGCTTGAAAATAACGAGGGTCACTTGGTTATTAATATCTAATAAAACGAAAATCAAATAACGTAAACCGGTAACTAAAAACGTGCTTAAATGTCAAATACTATAAAAACTAACCCTACGGATACCAAAATAATTTTCCTACGTCCTAAATGACAAAATAAAATTTTGAAAAAAAGAATTATATTTTTTTGACTTTTTACTAATTAAAAACTAATTAAAATAAAATAAATAATTAAAAATAATAAATGAAAAGAAAAAATTCTGAAAATTTTTGTAAAAATACTTTATGTTAAACTGAAGCTAGGAAAAATATAAAAATGGTCCCAGCTGATTTCAATAAACTGGGAAAAAGCTATAAGGTTCGGATAAGCTAAAAAGAAAAGGGTGTTATAAATTAAATGGTGCAAGCCATAACTGAAATAAGACCCAAGGGCAGTTGGTTTGGTGTTTGTGTTGTGAACTAGAAGGCTCAGGTTCGATTCCCAATCATGGCATATTTTTGCAAACTTATTATTATTATTATTATTATTATTATTATTATTATTATTATTATTATTATTATTATTATTATTATTATTATTATTATTATTATTTTATTTTATTATTATTATTATTATTATTATTATTATTATTTATTATTATTATTATTATTATTATTATTATTATTATTATTATTATTTTGTACCTCAGCCTATGCAAGACCAAATGGATCTTAACCAAATCTTAGAACAAGTAAAGTGAACAAAAAAGAAGTGCAAAAAGTAGGAAAAACAAGCTCAGCTTAATATGAGCTTATAGGGAGCAGCTTAATGGCTCAATTTCCACTATCCTACACAAAAACCTCAAAAGATTCAGAAGAAGCTTGAGGCTTCTGAAAACAGCTTCTACAGACTTCAATAAGCTCAAGTAAACTTAAAGGAATTGCATATGAATAGTACCTAGCTATTTGGTCCAAAAATAAGCTTAAACCAAACAGCCCCTTAAAACTGAGATTTGCAATAAATAAGCTAAAACAGAACAAAAAAGCTAAGATTCTGAAATAATAGTGCTACACTAACTATTTTATACCTTAATAAGCTATACTGAAGAACTGATAAGTATTAAATAAGTTACAACCTAATAAGCTGTTTTTTGGCTTTTTCTAATTTTTTAGCAAAAACTAAAACTTAAGCCATAGGAACTGATAAAAAGCTATGCTAAGCACTACTGAACAGAAAACTAACTAAAGACAAGGAAATAAGCAATAATTAAGCAATAAGCAGTAAAGTAAGAAATAAGCTAAAAACTATATTTTTGGATTTTTAAAATAAAGACTGAATTTAAATTAAAATAAGAGTAAATTACAATGCTGTGAAATAGAAATAAGCTCAAAAATACAAGTACCTTAGAAAAATAAGCTAAAGTTAAAAAAAAAACTAAGCTACTGTAGCACAACTCCTATTTATACTAAAAAAATAACTAGGGTTTCTATCTTCTTGTGCTTCTTCTGTGAGACAATCCCAGTTTTGCTTCTTCTGTTTCAATCTTGGCCCTTGAATATTTCTTGATGCCCACAACTTAGAATTTGATCCGTAGATGGGTTTGCTTGTACTTAGGATCGATGAGGTGGCAAAGAGGTGGGGGAAACATGATCATGTGGGTTTCTTTGGACTGGGGTGAGGGTGAAAGTTATGGATTGGTGATTAAGGTTAATGGCGGGGAAGCATGGTTAAGAAGGAGGATGAACAGTGATTATAAACGGGGTTTGACTTTTTCTTGGTTGTTTGACCCGGTTTTGTTTAACTAAGGGATAAGGGGTTGGGCCTTTGTTTAGTGGTGATGGGCTTGTGTGGTAAAAAGGGTTTAATGGGTTAAGGTTATTGATCCGGTTTGTATTTTTAAGATAGAAATGGTTTAAACACAAGGACCATTGTTGTAATTGTTGAAACTTCAAGGACCAAAACTTCTAATTTAGCAAAGTTAATCAAGGGACCAATATTGCCAAATGAGAATAATCCAAGGGCCGTTTTGGGATTTCCGAGCTTGAATTTAATCCGAATGAATAATGTCTTTTCCGGCTTCGGTTTTCGGCTCTTTTCCATTCCATGCTCGGTTTTGTCCATATTTTGCCCCGTTTTCAATCCTTTTGTACCTGAAACACATAAAACACAATCCAAGGATATATGTAACATTATAGGGTCTATTTGGGTGTTTTTGGTCGTTTTTGTGAGGTTTTTCGGGTGTAAAATGATGAGTAAAAGGCCACTCATCAAAATATTTCATCGTAATCTATACCTTCTTGTTGATTGTAGCCTTGTGCTACTAGCCTAGCTTTGTTTCTAGATACTACGCCATTTTCATCCATTTTGTTTCTAAAAACCCATTTTGTACCTATTATGGTTTGATTTTTAGGTTGTGGGACTAATGTCCAAACGTCATTCCTAACAAATTGATTTAATTCCTCTTGCATCGCAATGACCCATGATTCATCTTTTATGGCTTCATTAACATTTTTAGGTTCAATTGTTGAAACAAAACAAAAGAAATTACTTTCGTTTTGAGCTTTAGACCTTAATGTTCTTTCATTGATTTTTCCTATGACGTTTTCTAATGGATGACTTTTGGTTTCTTTGATATTAACTATTTCTCTTTTTACCGGTTCATCTTCTTTGTCACTTTCAATATTTTTCTGATTTTCAACCATTTGACTTTCAACAAAGTCATTATCTACCAAAGGTGATGTCTTAGAGGGAGGTGGACTTTCGTCGAATGTTACGTTCAACGATTCCTCGACTCTAGAGGTTTCTTTGTTTAGAACTATGTAGGCTTTACTATTTTGCGAATACCCAAGAAATATACCTTAATACGACTTTAGGTCAAATTTGGTAAGATAGTCCTTAGTGTTTAAAATGAAGCACTTGCTTCCAAAAACTCTAAAGTATCCTAAAGTAGGCTTTTTGCCTCTATATAACTCATATGAGGTCTTTTTCAGGAATGGTCTAATTAGAACTCGATTTAGGATATATGTGGATGTATCTACAGCGTGACACCAAAACTTTTGAGGTATGTTTTGTTCATTTAACATAGTTCTACTCATTTCTTGAATTGTCCTATTTTTGCGTTCTACTACACCATTAGATTGAGGAGTTCGAGGAGCTGAAAAATTATGTGTTATGCCATTATCATCACAAAAAGCTCCGAATTGGATTTCGATGTCAAATTCACGACCATGGTCAATTCTTATTGACACTATGTTACTTCCTATTTGATTTTGAATTTTCTTACTTAAGATTTCAAATTTATCAAACGCTTCATTTTTAGTTTTCAAAAAATTAGTCCATGTATACCTAGAGTAATCATCTACTATTACCAAAGTATAGAAGTTTCCCCCATAACTTTGTATAGCGGATGGACCAAATAAATCCATATGTAACAATTCTAGACAACTAGATGTATACACCATGTTTTTAGCCTTATGGCTATTATGAACTTGTTTTCCTATTTTGCAAGCATCACAAAAGTGTTGGTCATATTTCAACTTGGGCAGGTTCCTAACGAGTTCCTTAGATGATAAGGATTGAATTAACCTCATATTGGCATGACCTAAGCGTCGATGCCATAGAGTTGAGTTTTCGTCTAAAGAAGTGAGACAAAGTTTGTCTTTAGGTGTTTTGTCTAATTTCATAACGTAAACGTTATTCTTCAAAACACCTTTTCCTACGGTTATGCCATCTTTTAGTATTTTACTTCCATTTTCACTGAAAATGACGTTATACTTTTTGCGGCATAATTGACTAATACTAAGCAAGTTAAATCCTAAATTATCTACATGAGCAACATCATCAATAGTGAGAGAGTCATGAGAGATTGTACCTTTTCCGATGATTTTACTTTTAAGCTTGCTACCGAATGTGACATTACCTCCGTCGTACACTTAGTAGGATGAGAAAAGGCTTTTGTTCCCCGTCATGTGTCTTGAACACCCACTATCTTTAATCCACTCATCTGGTTCTAACTCAACTTTTAAGCACACCTAAGTTAAAGACAAACTCAAGCATTTGGTCCCCAATATCTTATGGGTCCGTTTGGGTTAAACATAACATTATCATGGTTCATGTATGGAAATGGTGGTCACGTATTCCATGGCATGTAATTGGGATCTCTATAATTCCGAGACATGTTTTGGTTCCAATTATTTTAATAATGATGTTGTGAGTTAAAGTTACTCTTAGGAAAGGGGTGTTTAGGAAAACTAGTTTTAGGTTTCTGTTGAACCGTTTTAATCCTAAACTCATTATTAACTTGACCTTTTCCTATAGTAACTACTGGTTTTTGTTTGTTAACTGTTGTACTAGTGCTAGTTTTTCTAGTGACCTTAACGAATACAGTACGATCCGAATTACGAACCTTCTATTCATCAACTGTACCTACGGATCCTTTTGGTACAACTGGCGGAACCAAATTTTTGGATCCGCCAGATCCATGGGCATCTGACTCAGTTGGAACAGGTTCTTGTACTTTCACTGTTTGTTTCGTAAAGTCATTTAAGTTTCCTGATTTCATGAATCCTAGTCCAGTTTTATCATGAGGCAACTTTTGAATTGCATTAACTTATCTGCTAAACAAATGTTTTTATCAAACCTCCTAAACTTAGAGTTTTGTTTGATAAGATCTTCCTGTGTGGTTTTAAGTGTTTCTATTTCTAGTTTAAGTTCCTGACATGAGATACATGTTTCTTTCACACTTTTACTCTTTCCTGATCGTATTTCTTTTTCTTTTAACCAATGGACTTCATTTTCTAAGAGTGTTGTTTTGGTTTTTAAGAACTTATTTTTGTTTATGATTTTTAAAGTGATATCACACAGTTTGTTATATTCTACTTCTAAGGTTTCATCATCTATAGAAGAATATGACGAGTCAGAATGTACCTCTTCTGTGTTATGAGCCATGAGAGCAACTTCGTTGTTCTTAGGCTCGTCGTCATCACCTTCACTATCACTCCAAGCTCCACTAACAAATGCTCTTTGAGACTTGTTCTTTGGAGGCTTTGGACATTCTCCTATTAGGTGACTAGAATCCCCGCACCTATAACATTTCCTATCTACCTTTCCTTTCCTATCATCACGGTCTTTCCGGATGGATTTCTTTTCTTCACGAGGTGGTCTTACGAACTTTCCTTGTCTCCTAAAGAATTTCTTGAAATCTCTTACGGCCATGGCATATTCTTCGTCTTCACTACTAGAACAAGACTCTTCATCATCACTTGATTCTACCCTAGCTTTCAAGGCAATGGACTTCATCTTCTCCTTTTTGCCTTTAACTATTTCTGAGTCTTTTTCCATCACCATCTCGTGAACTTTGAGATTTTCAATGAGCTCGTCCAGTGTCATGCTTGAAAGATCCTTAGATTCTTCAATAGCCGTCACCTTTGCTCTCCACTTCGGATGGAGTGCTCTTAGAAATTTCCTGACAAAATTCTTACTAGAAAAAGATTCATCAAGTGCTTTAAGAGATGTAATAATAGTATTAAACCTAGCAAATGCACTATCAATGGTCTCATCTTCAGAGATAATAAATTGTTCATATTGTTGAACAAGAAGATCAATTTTGTTATCTTTGACTTGTGAGTTCCCTTGATGAGTGATAATCAATGATTGCCAAATATCCTTAGTCGTTTTACACATGAAAACTCTTTCATATTCTTTCTTAGGTAAAGCATTGTAAAGCATCATTTTGGCTTCGTTATTTTTGGCAATCAACTTCTTTTGCTCATCATTGTGACGAGTAAGAGAAGCACCTTCATCCCCGACCACCTGAAATATTATTACTTATGGGCTTGTAATCACCCTCTACAATTATATATCATAGATCTATGTCCTTTGACTTCACATATGCCTCAAAGCGGTTTTTCCAGTATATGAAACAATTTGATTCAAATAGTGGTGGTCTTTGCATAGATTGCCCTTCTTTAAAGTTTTCAAAATCCATTGATCGTTTCAAGTTTTAAAATACAATATATTTGAAAATCTTGAGTAACGTAGCTCTGATACCAATTGTGGAAAACTAGAAGGGGGTTGAATAGTTTTTACCGTTTTCAAATTAATTCGCTTTGTGACTTAACGTGATTTCAAAGTAAATACTCACAAACAAGCAATATAAGTAAAGTAAGTAAGGATAGGAACAATCAAACCACAACACGGAGATTTATAGTGGTTCGGCTACAAGGACTCTCTTCCTTGCCCTACTCCACTCCTTGAGCCTCTAACTCGAGAGTTTTTCTTCACTAAGAAACAAACTCCCTCTCGGCGGAGAAAACCTTTATACACGTCGCTTACACTTTATCCGGTACTAAGCTAAACACCGGGTTCTTTACAAGGGTACAACCACTCCCGACACTCTTTGTGTTTTAAGGACTAAAACACTAACCAAACTCTACTGAATGAAAGGTATAACAATGATGTGTGAACTAATACAAAATCACACAGAACCTAACTAATGAAACTTGCAACAGTAAGTATGTCGAAGCTTGTATGCTTGATCTTCTTTGCTACAAAAGTGAGATCAACAAGAATGAAATGAATGATATGGGTTAGTGATATGCAAATGAATGATTATATATTTTAAGCTATATGAGTGATAAATGTGCCTGAATGATCAGCTTGCTATTTATAGGCAAACTGATAAAACAGTTGGCGGATCCCTTAAATTGGATCCGCCCTTGTACTGGTTTGGATCCACCAGTGCAGGACAGCTAATAGATTCTCAAATCTTTCCGTATGTTGCACAATCTTTCCATATCTTCAAATGTCAACTCTTTAGCTTGAAGATCTATACAAGATATCTCACAAATCTTTCTAAGATTATGTTCATGATGCATGTCATGATGTCATCCTAAATATTTCTAATTTAAGAAATAAAAATGTAAATGTATATAATGTTATTCCTAGTAATCTTGTAATGTGTAAATGTGTTTTAAAAGACTTATCACTATAAATGTAAAAGACTTAATCTTATATTTATGCTTTGCTTAAAGATAAACTTTGTAATTGTCATTAACAAAATTAAGTAAAGATCATAAAATATAAATAACGTTTTTATGACGATATTTGTATTAACACATTCATTTGTCAGATGACCTTTCCCATTGTAGTTGTAACACTTAACCATTGTATTTCCAGTCCTTGTGTTCCCAGTTTCAACAATTTCCACCCTTTTCTAAGGAGCACCTACATTGTTCCTACTTCCACTAGCTGTATTAAACCGTTGTCCACTTCCTGAATTTCCCATATAACCTCCTGTTCCAGGTCTTCCATAAGCACGATTATGAATTTCAACCCGTCCATCTTGTACAACAGCTTGATTCCTTGTGTTTGATGAAGTGCGGAGACGATTGTTGGATTTGTTAGAGAATTTGCTGAAAGCACGAGCAATGAGTGCAAATCCTTCATTCAAAGAGTTGAATGCATCATCTTCGTCACTGTTTGTATTTGTGTAGAACATGGTATCCGTGTTGTCATAGGGAACAAGTTGATTTTCAGTTGTTTGCTGTGTCGAATCATATGGAATGAGTTGGGTGGAAGAGGTTTGTTGAGGATAGTTAAAGTGATGTTGCTGTTGGACATAAGCATGGTTTGACTGTGGAGGTGGAGCAAAGTGAGATTGAGCTAGCAGTGCCAATGAATTTGGAGTTGTAGACGGTGAATAATTACCACGAAGAGCTCGATCTTTGTCAACTTCAGATTGATGGTGCTTCAGATAATCATACAACAAACCATAAGATGCATTGTGTAGATTTTTGGCTTGACGAACAAACGTGACATATTTTTGCCAATCTGGACCAAGACAGCTGAGAAACTTTGTGTTGACTGCAATCCTGGGTAAAACAATGTTGTGCCTGTCCAAGTCATTGATGATGTTTGTGAACCGATGGTAATAAGACTCCAGTGACTCCCCTGATTCAATCATGAACATTGTATATTCGAGGTAGAGTTTGGATTCCATGTCTTCTTGGTTCATTTCAGTGCCTTCCATTAAGAGATGAACATGTTCCCACATATCCTTAGCAGTTTTCTGAGCATCAATGCTTTGGAAAATCGAATTAGGTATTCCCTGAAGAATGTATGACATTGCAAGTTCATTTGCTTCACGATGAAGTAATTGCTCTGCAGTAAGTTGAGCATCAGGAATAGGGATCACAGTTGTTTCTCTTAGAGGAATAGCATTTGGATCTACAGGAACCGTTGTAGTTGGCATTTGGAATGGACCTTCAATTATAGCCTTTTTCATATATTTGCCATGTGGTTTCTTGAGTTCTATGAACCTTAAGAATCGACTTGCCCATTGAACATAATTACCAGGAGTGAGCATAGGAGGTGTGTCAAGTGATCCAGATTCATGTCTCGATTGTTGACTGCTGATGGCCTCACACATTTGATCAAACCAATGTGGTTGTTTTGCAGGAAGTGGAAGGATTGCATTGGTTGTTGTTGATATGGTTGTTGTTGAGGGGATTGCTGTTGTGGAAAGAATTGATGTTGTTGCATGAATAGTTGTTGTTAAGGATACTGCGGTTGCTGAGGATACTGCTGTTGCTAAGGATACTGTTGTTTATAGTAGTTAAAATAAGGTGGTTGAGACATGATTGTGATTAGTTAACTTTTGTTGTTATGGATCTTGTAGAAAATTGAGAAGTGTGTTGTGAGTTATAAAGTTTGGTTTTGGTTAAGTTTGAATTAAGATGTTTACTGTTCACTTTCAATTTCGACAAAACACTGTTCACATCTAAATCCGACAAACACTTTTCACAGGTTACCAATTGCGATGGATTAGCTGAATTGCGACAATTTCGATGGATTTATTCAATTCCGAAAAAAGTAGCTGAATTCTGATGGACTTTTCAATTTCGATGGAGCTTGGGAATTGCGATGGACTTTGCAATTGCGACAGAACTTTGCAATTTCGATAACTTATCTGAATTGCGATGGAACTTGGCAATACCGATGATTTCTCACTAACTTATACAAGATAGGAGATTTTCACAAAGTCGAAGTATTTTCACAAGCTTGTACAAGCAAGGAATCTACTGAGTATACAAATCCGATAAACCCTTATTCTTCAAATCCGATAAACCCTTTATGTCCAATTCCGATAAACCCTTATGTCCAATTCCGATAAACCCTCTTTTCCAATTCCGATAAACCCTCTTATCAAATTCCGATAGAAAAACAGTTTTTTCAAAACACTTTCTTTCAATAAAAAACGATGTTTAAACTGATTCTCTTTGGATAAAAACGTTTAAAAACACTTAAATGATGAGAAAGTTTCAAGCTTTAATGTTTTAAACGAAATTTGAGCAATTTCGATGAAGTGGAAATAAGTAAACCGAATGTAAAACTAGTGTAAATCGAAAAAGATCTAAACTTTTGACTATAAATCAAACTTCTAAACACTATAGAAACCTTAACACTTTACAAGCGCAAAGGAGAAATGCTAGAAATGAGATTTTGTCACTAAATAACTACAAAACCACTCGTAAACTATAGAGAAGCTATGAACTAAACAAAATCACACAACTCAATGATCTTTAGGCGAATGATACCACTTGTTAGGTCACTCAATAACTATAACACAAGTAATATAATACGTAAGAGATGAGAGAAAGAGATAGGAGAAAGGTCAGAATTAATCACACGATATAGTAACAAAACCTTGCTTGCAATAGTGAATAAAACCCAACAATATAAAGAGTATAATACACGAGTATTTATAGGGATGCTTGCTAGGGCATCACCTTAAGTCTTTCTAGAAGCAAAATTCAAGGTCACGGCCCATAGGCCTTCTAATAGGGCCGAGACACTTAAACAAACATAAAGACCTTATACTTAGCAACCTATTACAAATGATATGACCAAGAGTTGATATAAATGAAATGAGTTCCCAACAGTATACCCCAACGTCCTTGAAGCACACCAAAAGCACGTTCGACATCATTTCGTGCACTTTCTTGTTTCCTTTTAAAATAACCATGTTTATCGTCAGTTGTTGCCGAGAAGGATTTGACGAAAGTTGCCCACTATGGGTAAATTCCGTCAGCTAAGTAATATCCCTGTTCATACCTGGTTCCATTTACCATATAAGGTGCTACAAGGGCGACGTCATCAAGAATGTCGTCAAATAACGGAGAGTTATCTAAAACATTAATATCGTTATTTGCCCTCGCCACCCCGAAAAATGCATGTCAAATCCATAAATTTTGCGAAGCAACAACTTCAAGCATTATTGTTGGGTATTTTTTATCACCCCTACCAAATTGCCCTTGCCAAGCCACCGGACAATTTTTCCACTCCCAATGCATGCAATCAATGCTACCAAGCATTCCCGAAAAACCATGCCACCCCTCATGTCTTTCATAAATACTTTGAATGTCGGACCATGTTGGTTTTCTTAAATACTCCGGCATATTTCTAGAAATAGTTTCCGGCTCATACGAAATCTTCTTCAAAAATTCCGGTGCGGATACTTACAACGGTGATTGAAATAGTCGTTACGCAAACATTCTTCGGCAAGCTCACGTTCACGATAGATCGGATTACGGGACATGCGAGGTTGAGCTGCTGCTTGTTCCAACTGTTGCTGATATTCGTACGCGGCTATCATAAACTCTAAGTCAGTTTCGTCATCTACATCTGACCAGTTCGTAAATTCTTCGTCACTTTGATTCGGATCCATTATGAATGAACAAGGTTTTTTTTGTTAGAGAGGAAGTACATAAATTTGAGTTTGAGTTGTGCAAGTGTGAAAAAAAGTTGTGTGTTAATTGGTTATTTATAGTGGTGGAAAAAAGGTTTTGAAAATATATCTATATATATATATATATATTTAATTCAAACTAGCCTTTTTTAAACATTAGGGGGTAAAATGATTTTTTTTTTTTTGAAGACCAACGGTCACAAAGGGGGTAAAATGATTTTTTTTTTTCTTTTTTTTTTTTGTTTTTACCTTTAATGCTGCGTTAAGGCTTTAACGCAGCCTTTTAACGCAATACCCCGGTGTGGTTAACGTGTGTTTTAACTCACGAAAATGAAAGTTTCAGTCAGTTCAAAAGTGGGTGCTATTAATAGGTCATGACTGCATAGTATCCTTTGACTAGATATATCACTTTGGGAACATCACAATCATCTTTCTTTTTCTAGGATCTTTCTTAAAAATACACCACCACTCGCCACCATTTAGGAACCCAATTTTGATCCTACCTCTATTTCATACCAATTATTTTTCAGTCACTAATTTCAAAGCACATCAACAAAAAATATGAATCTTTTCATACCAATAACAATCTTAACACTTCTTACATATTCATCACAAACCATTTCCCAAAAAACCACCAACCAATCTTGCCCAATGGATTTCAGCTACGTTACGCGAATCCCGTGGCCGAAAGCGGTTTGCAAACGCTCTAGCGACACAAAACAACCAGTCACTAACTCCACAGGCTGCTGTTCTACATTACTTAACCTCTACGGTATCAGCATAGCACAAAACCTTAAGCAAACATCATTATTCAACTTACCTGATCTCGAAACTTCGAAAGCATGTTTGCATGATTTTCAACTAAAGCTAGATACCCTTTTGCTCCCTAGTGATTTAGCGACCTTTTGTTTCGATCCTATGCAGTTTGTTATCATGCCGAATACTTGTGCTGGCATACAGACTGTTAGCGATTGGCGTAAGAAGCTAGGGAATAATACGGCTCTAGATACGTCATGTAAGAGTGATCTTAGTGATGATACTGCTTGTGCTGATTGTGTTGCTGCTGGATTAAGTGTTCATAGTATATTAAATGGTTTAGATGGTAATGTCTCGCATTCAAATGATTGTTTTTATTTTGCGGTTTTATATGCTGCTGGAATTGCTAATGATTTTGGTCCGGAAAGTAAAGGTGCTGTTGGTTGTACTTTTGGTTTTAATATTTTGCCGAAAAATGGTAAAAGTGGGCGGTCGAATTTGATATTTGGATTGATTGGTGGACTTGTTGCTGTTGTGGTTATGTCGGGTTTTATTGGGATTTATTTTTGGTGGGATAGGAAGAAGAAAAAAGAGAAGATTAATGAACTAGAAACTGGTATTGATGAGATGGATGATTATGAATCGGGTAGGTTAAGGAGGCGTCCAAATACTGGTTCTATATGGTTTAAACTTCATGAGCTTGAAAAGGCGACAGATAATTTTTCGCCTAAAAATTTCATAGGTAGAGGTGGATTTGGGGTTGTTTACAAAGGGGTTTTACCCGATGGATCTGTGGTTGCGGTTAAAAGGATTTTAGACTCTGAGTTTGAACGGAATGACGAATTTTGTAACGAGGTTGAGATTATAAGTAATTTAAGGCATAGGAATCTTGTTCCGCTTAAAGGGTGTTGTATTCATGGTGAAGATGAGGAGTATGAACGGAGAGATGATCAGCGTTACCTTGTTTATGAGTATATGTCAAATGGGAATCTTGAGGATCATTTGTTTCCGGCAATGAGTCGAAAAGCACCATTGACTTGGCCTCAAAGAAAGGCGATAATTTTAGATGTAGCGAAAGGTTTAGAGTATCTTCACTATGGAGTAAAGCCGGCGATTTATCATAGAGATATTAAAGCTACAAATATTCTTTTAGATGTAAATATGAGAGCTAGAGTGGCGGATTTTGGGTTAGCTAAACAAAGTAGAGAAGGTCAATCTCATCTTACCACTAGAGTAGCCGGGACACACGGGTATTTAGCCCCTGAATACGCTCTATATGGTCAACTGACTGAAAAAAGTGATGTTTATAGTTTTGGTGTTGTGATTTTGGAAATTATGTGTGGGAGAAAAGCTCTTGATTTGAATTCAGGGTCACCTCTTGGGTTCTTGATTACTGATTGGGCTTGGTCACTAACAAAAGAAGGGAAATTCGGGCAGGTTTTGGATCGTTCATTACTGGGACACGAGGCTAGTAATGAGGCTATGAACCCAAAAGGGATTATGGAAAGATTTGTGCTTGTGGGAATTTTGTGTGCTCATGTTATGGTGGCTTTACGGCCTACAATTATGGACGTATTGAAGATGTTGGAAGGTGATATTGAAGTTCCTGCAATTCCTGATAGGCCAACACCTCTCGGCCACCCTACGTTCACTGGAGATGGAAGTACTTTTAGCATTTCGCCGGTGCTGAGCGGGCTGCATTTGCAAGCCAATTATATGCTTAGGTAGGTTGGGTAAAGCAAGTAATACTTAGAATCATGCATTGGTTCGAGTCTAATCCTTGACAAATTTGCAGACCAAGAGAGTACCTTCAGCTGATTCTATTTTAAGTAACATTCTTTCAAAATCGACGATTATGTTAAATACACAAAAGGGGTCAAATTACCTGTTAGGGGTTACGTTCCTTGTTTGGTATATAACATAAGCATTTGAATGTCGATTTATAAAGTATGTTCTGAAATAGAAATCGACTCAAATAAACAACTCAGGTTATGTGCCATTCGACATGCAAACTGAGATGCTGGTCGATATTTTTAGATGTCCCACGAAAAATGTTGTATATGGGAGTTTAATCATTTGGTAAGAGCCAAGATAACAAGATTGTATTAATTTTTTTGTTGTTTTTGGTAGGCCATAAACGGCTGGATATCCTGGAATCAACTCGTGACTTGTAAGGGGCCGTTTGGTTTGTTGCTAGGAATCACAATGGGTATAGGATTTGGTATGGATTGAAAGAAATAAAAATTAAATGATAGTATTAATGTTGTTTGTTTTATAAAATGTAATTGGGATTTGGATTTGATATAGGAGAGAGAAAAAAATATAATTAATTGATAAAGAATATTTTAAAAATTAATTAAAGTATTTATTAAATTATTATTTAATTAAATTAACTACATCTTACACAAGTTCCAAGATTGAATATTACACGAGGCAAAGTTTTTTAATGCACAATGTCAGAAAAGTAAACACAATGTCATAAAAGATATATTAGGAGGGTGGTTTCGTGGATACCCTCTGCAAGGGGTGTCAACCACTTTTTGAAACCCAAAAGTGCAAACCAAACATTTATTATTTCTATGATAGGATTACCCGAATCCGAAAAGGCTCAAACAAACGCACCCTAAATTGTATTTATATGTACAGTTTTCTACTTATTTATAGAATTATTTAATCATTATATTTTTAGTTCAAATGTATCTAAGGAATTTGGATTTACCTGTTATTCTTGATTTTTTATTGACTTTTGTTGAAACCCCTACGTGGTCATTATAAACCTACGCTATATTTGGCAAAAGTAGCAGTGAGCTGTGAGCTGCTCACCGCTCACAGCTTTTTAAAGAGGCATTGGAAAAATGAGCTTTCATAAAAAATAGCAAAGCTCACCGCTCTTTTGCCAAACGAACATTAAAAATCAAAAAGCTCATTGCTCACCGTTCATCGCCTCAAAAAGCTATTAAAAGCTATGCACCAAATATAGCCGATGGGACTTTTGCCTTTCTAAGCTACCTGTTATTCTTTATTTTTTTATTGAATTTTTATTGAATTTTGTTGACTTTTGTTGAAGCCCCAGACGTGGTCATTATAAACTTAATAACCAATGGAACTTTAGCCTTTCTAATGCCGTAGTTACCATGCTATATCTGACAGTGTTATAACAAAAAGTGATGCCACTTTATTTTATTTTTTTATTGTAACTTAACTCAAAAATACTCTCATCACTTAAGTTATAGAAACTCTCGGGTCCGACACTTAACCTAATAAAACACAAATACGAAACAAAAACAAAAATGAGAACAAAATAATAATAATAATAATAATAATAATAATAATAATAATAATAATAACAAAAAAAATTCACCCGATTATAGGTCGGGTCAAGTTTTGCTTTGATCTCGTGCCATAGGGTCGTTTTATAACTTGGGGTCTAAATTGGTCTCGTGCCCTATAACTTGGGGTCTAGTATGGTCTCGTGCCATAGGGTCGTTGTTATATGGCTATAACGCACCCTATGTGGAGACGAAAAAATCATCTGATTATGGGTCGGGTCGGGTCGAGTTTTGCTTTGATCCAAAAATTTAAATCACGGGCCATGCAAAACAATATCACCAATTTGACGGGTTAAAATTGGTTCAAGTTGAAGTGAGCTGTAAAAACTAATATATCTACACGCTTATATCACATATGATACAACAAAACCTCTAGTGGGGACTTTTACATTTCAAAAAAATCAAATCATACTATATTAAGTAATAATCAAATTATTATTATTATAATTATTTTAAATAATAAATAAAAAAAGCTTAAATATTTCTAAATTTATCCATATTCTATAAAAGACGAATTTGATTTGTGATCATTCAAAAAAAACTTACAAAAATATATGTGTCAAAAACTAAAAAAATAAAACTTTAAAAAAGGTGGAGCAAGTTTTTCAAAGATTTGGGCTAAATATATGTGTCAAAAACTAAAAAAATAAAACTTGAAAACGGTGGAGCAAGTTTTTCAAAGATTTGGGCTGAAACTTAAAATTCAATATCATTCCCACTAAAAATCCTGAAGTCCCAACATTCTCAAATTCCTCTTCCATCAATCAAACTCAATCTCTTATCAATCATCCACGCACAATCATTGACACAATAACATCTCCTCCAAATCTAATTAATATTAAAACCCACTACATTCGTAAATAACCCTAATTCAATAACTCAATCAAATTACACTGGTTTTGAAGGTCCTGTTATAATAATTAAAACCCGAAATTAAAATAATAATTTATTTAAAAGTTTAGAAAAAACCCCGCGCGTGCGCGGGCATTATAGCTTAACGCTTATATCACATATGATGAAAAAGTTATATACGTGGTAAACCAAGTTAAGGTGTATTTAAATTTACTTGCTAGCTTCTTTTGGTAACTAACGAAACTACTTATTACACAGCTCCATCTCAACAAATAATTAATTACACTAGCTTGTAAACCCATTTTAAACATTCCATTATCACGTGTAAAAACAAATAAAGCATTTGTTTTTTATGATTTTCAAAAACCAAAGAACTTTGAATGATTTGTAATTATCAAAAACTTTCAGAGGCTCAATTGAATAGTTTAATGAGCTATTTTCAACCATACACGCATTAAATAAATACTAGCAGGCTAATCGATTGTTGCGCCGGCGATTATCATGCAATACAAATTACAACAAAAATAACTCCTTAATTTTATATTTTTTATTACAATATCTTTATGGATAACAAGAATTTTATGTTTGAGTAACTTTAAGTAATATTAAACTAATTCGTATAAAAACTGTAAAATACTCGCACGATGTTGCGGTAATGTAAAAGTGGTAGTGTGTAATATTATTGAGTCATGAAATCAAAGTATGTCGAGAGTTGGTAGAATACAATGTGCTTTCGTTACATTTATACGATATAAAAATCTAAACATCCTAATCATTGATTGTGATATTTTCTTTTAAATACTCGACATCTTTGCTTTTTACATATTAGTCACATTATTTTCATAGTTTTCCGTTGAAAACATAGAACTTATGTTTTTTATATTTAAATGATGTAACTTTATATATTACAGATAATATAGCTTAAGTTAAAATTGAGAGGTTCAGTTGAATTTTTAAATAGGTTATGACTGAAATCGTTAAATGCCCAATATCTCAAGTAAATACATACACAGCCAAAAAAAGCTTTGACAATTTTTTTTACACATAATCACAAAACACTACCTTTCCCGTTCTCTAAACCTAGTCATTAGCCAACACAAGTATAAGCCATCACGAATGCCACCGCCATCCACAACATATACCACCCTATAACCACCACCTTAATCTGGAACACTATAACCACCGAAAGCACTCACTACACACAAACATATGACATATAGTTATTTCTATCCAAATGTTTTATATTCTACATATAATTTTTTTCCAGTGAATTTATTTGTTGTCTTGTCAGATCTACAACTTTTTAGTGTTGGTTGTAAGATCTAAAGAGTTTTTGATTTTGATACTGTTTGCTAGATGGATCTTCAAAAACAAGTTGATACTACATATTTCCAGTTAATATGCAAATCGTTTTCTATACATTTTTAGCTTAGCATGACAAACTAAATGTATGCTTTGTAAGAGGGTGCATGTATAATACCCTCAATCTCTATTTAAGCAAATTATATATATATATATATATATATATATATAAGTGTGTGTGTGTGTGTGTGTGTGTGTGTGTGTGTGTGTGTTAATATTTTATATTGAGATAAAAGTCGTAAATAAAAATGTTGATGATTGTGTTGAACTGTTATTTTATGGTGTGTTCTCTTAAATTGTACAACAAGCAATAGTATGAGTACTAGAGAGTGTGTGTGTGTGCGCCTTGAGGGTGATGAGCCAAAGAGAAAATGAGGGAAGCCAAGATGGTCTAGTTATCAATTTGATGGTGTTTAGTGTTCTCAATCATGATATAGGTCCCTAGCTATGATTCTATACAAGTAAATAATCTTTAATCTTCAATTAAATGGTGATTTGATAAGTTAGGGTTTATAAGTTAAATAGGGAGTTCTTGGGTAAATGATGATATTATGTTTTGGGTTAAATATCTTAATAAGTTTTGAATAAATAAGAGTTGATTTTAAGGGTTTTAGTTATATGACCATGGTGATGATCATATGAGGATTTGAGGTGATTTGGGTATGTTATTAGGTTGTATAAACCCTTGCTATGGCTTAATGTGTTAATAGATGCATGTGATAATCTTGCTAGGACCCTAGTGATGATGATGATTGTTAATACAAATAAACCTTGAAAACGTTTATTTATAGTTTACGATCTTCTAATATATTATCGATAACAAACGTAAAATCATTTTAACGAGATAGATAAAATACGTAAACGCTTTAAGCCAAAAGCTTACTAACTCATTTCACTAAAACCTTAAACATATTTAGTTAAACAAGTTTACATAAAGCCAAAACCATTTTATAAAAACACTTAAGTAAAATAGTTACTTACATTTTTTTATAAAATACATGTTACTTGTAAATTAGATAGAAAAAGACTTAGACTATCCATGACCCAAAACCAAGTCCATAACCCATAACCCATGGAGCTTGATCCATAACCCATAACCCATTTGCATGACATCATGCATGACTTCATAATGGGTAAAATCCATGATCCATGACCCAAAGTCCATAACCCATAAACCAAAGTCCATAACCCATGACCCAAGATCTCTTTGACATCACTTGACCCACGGACCTTGACCCATAACCCAAAACCCGAAATTGTAACCCAAAATCCGAACTGGTACTACCAGATAGCCGGATCCCTTGGATTACACTGGCCGGATCCCTTTGGGAAAGGATCCGCCGGATCCGGGTGAACAGTGGTCACTTTGCCTATAATAGTGAGCCATTTCTCTCTTACCCCTCACCGCTTTTAGACATTCCTTCTCTCTATGTTCTAAACTCTCTAACCACAGATCCAAGGATCTTCCTATGTAGTCTTTCTTTGTGATTCTCTAGGTTCCTTCTAAAAGGCGAGATCACGACCTCTCGAAGACTTGCAAGCTCGTGATATGAGTTGCTAGGATTCTTCTCTTCCAAGATCACAGAAGTGCATCTTGTTCTTTCTTCTTCTCAAAAGGGTGTTGTAGATGTGTTGAGTCGTTAGGTGTAAAAGGACGTTGGATCCTTTAGTATTGTTGTGCTAGGTGTATTGGTTTGGTCCGCCGTGCTAAGGACCCGGTATCTAGCCTTGTATCGGATAAAGTGTTGGCGACGAAGGTTTTGCTTTACCTCGTGGAAAAGCCCGGTATCTAGCTTTGTACCGGATAAAGTGTAAGCGACATTGTGAAGGCTTCTCCACCAAGTGAAAGGAGTTTGTGTTGTGAAGTGTTTACGAACTCTCGAGTAGGTGACTCGGGGAGTGGAGTAGGGCAAGGAAGGTGACCTTGTAGCTGAACCACTATAAATACTTGTGTTATGGTTGTGTCTCTCTATCTCTCTCTCGTAGCTTAGTTTTATATGTTTTAATACTATCAATGTCCAACACGTCAAAACTAGATTGAAATAAATCGATCTATAAGTTTTAAAAAGAGCTTTTAATAGGTAAAACTATTCAACCCCTCCTTCCAGTTTTCTACAATTGGCATCAGAGCTTCGTTACCAAGTTTCGTAGAGTATATTGTACTTTAAAAACTTGATAAGATCCGTGTATGTTTTGAAAACTACAATGAAGGAAAAACTTTTGTAAAGATTAACAAATAACTCATTTTACAAAAAAGAACAAAACTTCTATTTTTTTTGGATATTGATATTCCATCTTGTCTCTAACAAATTCCTCTTGAGAAATCTCCAGTTTAGGTTTCTTCGAAAACTTCATCATCTTAAAGGAAAAATGGAGTTTACAAACTAAAGAAGAATCCATAGTGTCGCTTGACTCCTTTGCTAACAAGGGTAAAGGTAGCTTTAAAAAGGCTTCTGAAGTACTTCGCATCTATGGTTTCAAAAACCATATAAATAGATTATACGAAAGGTATGTTTTCTTAGTTAAAATTAGTTCTCTAAAATGTCCTAATTGATTATGGTTAAAAGATGGATTCATACTTTTTTTTTCTGTTAAAATGTGTTAACATATACATAACCTCTTTTCTAAAAAGACATCTCTGATGATTATAAAGTTTGGTGTGCATCACCTAAGTATCATACCTTCATGGATTATGTGTTATACACCTAATCACATTTTTTTAAGACCTCTCTTCACAAACTCTCGTGTCTTTTCAAATGGTCGGGAATAGTATTCCTTTCTGTCAATCCATTCCTAGTCAAAACCTTTTACATACATTTTTCAATAAAAAGGTTAAGTCATCACAAGAAATTTTTTTCACATCAATCAAAGTTGTGATATTCATCCTCATCCCAAATTATCTCGCAAAAAATTATCTCCTCTCATATTTCTCTACTTCTCGTCTATTCATCCTTTTCAGTTATTTGTCTCGTGCACTAAAGAAAATGGAATAAAAAGAATTCTCTCGCCTAAACTTCTCAAACTCTCGCTCTAGTTACTTATGATCAAAAACCATATATTCTTAAAGCATATATCTCCAAGACATCTCTATATCTGCAGTCTTCCCCGGATCCCTTTATTATAACGGGCTGGATCCATTTTAGAATGGATCCGGAAGAACCGGTTTAAAAGACATCAGTCTATCATCTCACGTTATTTGTCTCTTTTCAAAACAACCAAATAAACATATTCTTTCAATTTAGGATCTCATCTTCATTAATCTCAGAATCCTAAAACCATTCTTTTTAAATAATTACATCTTTTTAAAAAAACTTTCTAAAAAGTTTAGCTTTTTATCAAAATATCAATATACAAGGGTGTTAATATAAATATCGTCTAAAAACATTATTTATATTTTACGATCTTTGCTATATTTTGTTAACGACAATTATAAACTTTATTTTAGCAAAACATAAATATAGTTAAGTCTTTTACATATATAGTCACAAGTCTTTCATAAACACAAATTAAACATCACTTAGGTAATATATACATTTTACAAAGTATACTTTCATAAACTAGTTAATCTAAAATGGAAATGTATTTTTACATCATGGCATGCATCATCTTTGAGATCTTTGCAAGATATGATGAATATCTTGTTTAGATTGTTACTCAAAGAATCATGGAAAGATATGGTAAATATTTTGGTTAGATTTGATAAAGATTTGGATGATTCTCTGTCAGGTCCTCGCAGAACCAAACGACTACACGGACGGAACCCTCATTTTGGTTCCGTCCCATCCGTGGTTTGCTGGCACTTGTTGCCTATAAATAGCAAGCCACACATTGATGTTTTCTCATCACTTACAAGCATAACAACAACATACATTCTCTCATTCATCTTTCCTTACATCTAACTCATTCATATTTCATTTTAGTGAGCTTCTTTTGTAGCAAGAAGATCAAAGCATTACATAAAGACATACAAGCTTCAACAGTGTATTGCAAAGTCTTGTTTGTTCATCACAGTGTGAATTGTTGTTATTCATACATCATTGTTTGTACCAAACCATCATAAACCTCTTAGTCCTCAAAATACTTAGTGTGACGGGAATGGGAATGGTGTACCCTTGTAAAAGAACTCGACATCTAGCTTTGTGTCGGAAATAGTATAAGCGATGTGTAAAGGTTTTCTCTACCGGATAAAGGAGCTTGTTGACTAGTGAAGAAAACTCTCGAGTTGGATACTCGGGGAGTGGAGTAGGGCAAATAAAAAGAGTCCTTGTAGACCGAACCACTATAAACACTCGTGTTGTGTTTGATCGTTTCTTTCTTGCACTTTACTTATTTGTTATTTTGTTTGCATACATTATGTCATTTCATACAAGCATAACAAAGAAAAAGAAATTAAAAACGGTAAAACTATTCAACCCCCGTTCTAGTTTTCCACAAAGGGTAATCTTCATCACATAAGATTTATCTAGCATAAATCACAAACACTCAAACTAATGGGATTTTATATCTATACGTATACATGTATACTTATCAAACTTTGTACAAACAAAAGATTTTTTCAACATCTCATATTTTCAAAAGATCTTCTCACATGTAGGACACTCACAACATTACATTGTTAATACAAAAATAAGTTTAAACCTCGTGGTTATCTCAACTCTTAACGGAAGTATGAAATACTCTTAAAATTTTTACTAAATTCTTCAAAGATATAGATATTATTTTAATACATAATTAATCCTCTTAAAACACTTTCATAGGTCTCAATATGTCTCACGAATATGATTTCGACTTTCGAGACACCAGCATCTACATCCCAGATATATCTCATGAACCAGACACTCCAAACAACCATGTTCGTGGGTTTAATAATCTTGAAACCCGTTCCTTTATGAGGGTCGTGTTGTTGACTCTTCTCTTATCTTCGACAGAGACATCAACACATGTTTTCGCACCATAGGCTTTGATTGTCTCCTCACCATTAACGAACCAATTTGTCCACGGTTTGTGCTAGAATTCTTCCATCAAGTCGAACTCGTACGTAACGAGGATCGTTTTCTCTCACTTTGGTTTTCAATAAAAAACCATAAGGTTGTTCTAACTCTTCAGCAATTTGCTAACATCCTTCGAATCCCAGGATATGCGCAATGTGCCTACACTGAAGATTGGTCTTTTGAATCCTTCTTTAACTACCGTGAAGAAAATAGTCCATACTGTTCATACATACCTTCTACACAAGAACTAACTCATCTTATTCGTACTCCTCAACATTTCGACTTTCTTCATCCAGACATAATTGACACACTTAAGATTCGCTATGAGCTGAAATCTATGGCGGTTATCTTACGTGAAAATGTTTGGAGTATTAAGGGAAATCGTGAGAAACTTCCGGCGTGTTGTGCTCATATGATCTACTATCTTCTAACTCAATAACCATACAATCTCGCTTACTACTTCGCTAAGCGAATTGTACATCACAATAGGAATAAGAACAAACTTATACCCTATGGGATGTTCCTAACTCGCCTCTATAATCACTTCATAAACTTTCATCCACACTTTCAAGGGCCTCAATATTCTCTTGTCAATAAAGTGATGATGCCTTTAGACAAGGCCTATATATCATCCTTCATTATTCCAAAATCTGCTTCCAACTATGCACCGTTTGATGATCCAACAAATGAAGAAAATGAGCAAAATAACGGAATTTAGATATAAGTTAGGAATAAAATCTTAACTCAGTATGATCGTTCTTTAAACATACTTGTCTTACTCCTTTTTAACAAAATTTCATGAATAATAGTAAGCTTGGTCTCACTTAAATGCTTATATGAGTTTCATATGTGCTCTACTTGCTATACCAGACGTATATCCTTATATAAATGTTTCCCGAATAGTTAGATTTCATATTCGACCTATGAGCAAACTTCTACGAGCCCACTGTGAAAGAAATAGTCTCAGAAGCCGGATCCCTTAGTTATAACTAGCCGGATCCTTTTTAGAAAGGATCCAGAGGATCCGGTCATACAGAGGAAGATTTATATAACTTTTTATCACCCTCAACCATTCTAAACCTTAGTACACTAGTTATCCATCTCCTATTAGTCACATTTCAGTTGATCTTAAGGTTAGTAACTCCTTTTATCTCTTAGGATTTACTTAAGTTTCTTCCAAGATGTTTATAATTTATCATCTTCAAAATAACCATCATTTCTTAGTACCACTTCTTGCATCACCTCCCTCTGATCATTATACACTTATCTATAATTTAAATGAATTTTTAACAAATTTATTTCCACCAACTCTACCTCAAAATGCTCTAAAACCAATCTTTTAATTCTTATGATTTTTAAAGAATTTTTAAATTTTTCATACAACCTTTCCCTGAAACCTACAAACAATTAACACTTAGTGGTATAATTTTCTTAACTCATATTCACTTGTTGACCTACTTTAGATCTCTTCTCCTCACTAAAGACCATTAATGGCAACCTCTCATCGTTAGTCTTAAACCACTCAGGATTTTCTCATTTAAGACACTCTCTCACACTCATTACACCAGGAAACATAGGGCTTATATAGCTTAATCATAATCATTTTTCCCTCACACATGATCTGTTAGCCGGATCCCTCAGCTAAAGCTAGCCGGATCCCTGTTGAAAAGGATTCGCTGGATCTGGGTAAACAGACACAGGTTTGATCATCTAAAACCTTCTAAAACTCAACTTTATCCACTCAAACACTCCACATTGCCTTTAATATATCTCCTAGAAGATTGTATCACTGTAGTTGACCTTCGTGCATGCATATCATTGCAATTCAAAGGATTTTAGTGGTTTAGGCTTTAATTAACATACTTGATCCTTCACTATTTAAACCACTTGTGTTTGTGCTTCCAAACCACACCTAAACAACCCATCTTGTACTGTAAACTCACCTTCTAAACTTACGTGTGTCTGTGCTTCCAAATCATAACACTTAGTGGTATGATTTTCTTAACTCATATTCACTTATTGACCTACTTTAGATCTCTTCTCCTCACTAAAAACCATTAATGGCAACCTCTCATTATTAGTCTTAAACCACTCAGGATTTTCTCATTTAAGACATCCTCTCACACTCATTACACCAGGAAACATAGGGCTGCTATAGCTTAATCATAATCATTTTTCCCTCACACCTGATCTGTTAGCCGAATCCCTCAACTAAAGCTAGCTGGATCCCTGTTGAAAAGGATTCGCTGGATCCAGGCAAACAGACAAAGGTTTGATCATCTAAAACCTTCCAAAACTCAACTTTATCCACTTAAACACTCCACATTGCCTTTAATATATCTCCTAGAAGATTGTATCACTGTAGTTGACCTTGGTGCATGCATATCATTGCAATTCAAAGGATTTTAGTGGTTTAGGCTTTAATTACCATACTTGATCCTTCACTATTTAAACCACTTGTGTTTGTGCTTCCAAACCACACCTAAACAAACCATCTTCTACTGTAAACTCACCTTCTAAACTTACCTAAAAACATGACTAAGGCACCAAGTGCAAGATCATCCACTAGGAGTCCACCAAGAAAAACCACACAAATTGTGTATGATATATCCTCAGTCGAAGCCTCACCCATCAAAGCATCTTCTAGTAGAACACCTCTCTCAAACTACATCCAAACTCCTCCTTCAAATGAGCCAACTCCACCACAACTTGCTTCCACCAAAACAACCTCACCACAACCTATTCCAATTGAACCAACACCTCCCATTGAACCTACATTACCAAGCACTCCTATCTCCACTCAAACGACAAAACCTTCACCTCTTGAACCTAGAATCCTTTCTTTCACCACACCTCATTCATCACCTCACCTCTACTTTAACTCATTGGAGGACTTACCTCCTAGACCTTCTAATCCACCACCATTGCCCACATTCTCATCTATTGAGAGAATGTCAACTCAACCACCATCCCACCACCTAAATGTTGACATAAACATACCACCACCTATAGCAAACTTGCCTTCCTCTCCTCCACCTTCAAATGGCCTATTTTGGGTTATGAGAAGATATCAACCATCTCAACCAACTCAACCAACTCAACCACCACATATACTTCCTCCCACACATACTTCTCAACCAACACCCGTGGTACATCCACAATCTATCCACCTAGGTGCTTCCACCTAAAACATACCTCAACAACCCTCTACCTTAGGTCCTCAACAAACAAACCACGATGATACTTGTGATCATTGTCAACATGTCCAAACCTTAGTTCATGAACTACGTGATGAAGTACATTTCATGTTCTACCATCTCCTTGAACGTCTTGACGACGTCACCAAACCTAACCTTCCCGAAAAACCTTGAAGTACAAGCACAAGTGGTCTCCCTATTCTTAGTCTTAGGCCTAATTTTAGTCAGTAGGAATTTTTCATGTTAGATCATTTTCTTAGTTTTTAGAGATTTGACCTTTGTTGTATCATTTCTCTTATGTCTATTAAATGATTCTTCATGACTATGTGCTTATGTGAACATGTTTGGTGTGTATATTACTTGTCTTCATACCCATTTCTACTGCTAACAAAATTGCAGGTAATCGGATCCCTAAGTTTATGCTTGGCGAATCCTTTCTGAAAAGGATCCGTGGGATCCGGGCAAATAGAGGACTAACAAAATTTTTATGCATCTAAATTTTCGACAAAGGGGTGACATATAATTGTTTTCTAACCATTGTTTTATAGATTTTCAAAAATACACATGGAGCACTCGACACCCTCAATGAGGGGGAGCTTTCTTCAAAGCAAAAACATTGCAAATAATTTGCAATGATCATGTTTAGTCTTCCTAATTACTTGACGCCCTCATCAAGGGGGAGCAAACGTCGAGGGGGAGCAACTAAGCACCTTTTTACCCTCTTTGCTCCATATTTACATCTTTATGCTTCTTAAAACTTGCACTCGGGTTAGTTTCTTTTCGACACTCTTTTTGTTTCGACAAAAAGGGGGAGAAAAGTGTAAAAGCTTAAATTCAAACTTACGAATTTTATTCTTTTACTTAAAATAATGATTGTTAATACAAATAAACCTTAAAAACGTTTATTTATATTTTATGATCTTCTAATGTTTTGTCGATAACAAACGTAAAATCATTTTAATGATATAGATAAAATACGTAAACGCTTTGAGCCAAAAGCTTACTAACTCATTTCATTAAAACCTTAAACATATTTAGTTAAACAAGTTTACATAAAGCCAAAACCATTTTATAAAAACACTTAAGTAAAATAGTTACTTACATTTTTATAAAATACATGTTACTTGTAAATTAACTAGGAAAAGACTTGGACTATCCATGACCAAAAAACCAAGTCCATAACCCATAACCCATGAAGCTTGATCCATAACCCATAACCCATTTGCATGACATCATGTATGACTTCATAATGGGTAAAATCCATGACCCATGACCCAAAGTCCATAACTGTAACAACCGGTAAATTTAACCTTATATTAAATTAATATAATATTCTAATGAAAGAATAGTTATCCATTTTTTTACGTCTAAATCTTTTTTTTAAACATTATCAGTTTATCTGATCACAACAACCAACTAATGTGACGTAATTCACGTTCTTAATAAACATACTCACACGCAGACCGACACCGCATTAATAATGAATTTAAAATTTGATAATCATTATTCGGAGTCAATAATTTCGTTTATATATTAATATTATAAAACGCTTCCAAAAATATATTTCTCGCAATTACCAAACCGAGGTATCGCGTTTACGCTTAAGCTCAACGGGACATGAGGTGCACCAAATACACACTATATCATTAATACTTATCTTTTTACATACCAAAACTTAACCATCAACTCATCATTTACTTATCTGCTTATCTGATTCTTACCTGTTTATTTTCCTTTTATACTTGTGCTATATGTTTTATGCTTTGGCGTGCGTTTTGTCTGAGTCTATGACTTCATACCACCACACGAATGAGATACTAAACCTTTTTACGAACATTGATACGAATATTCCACGAAAACTAAAACGCTCTATCTTTTGAAACTCATACGCATCGATTACTTTCCACATGTCATATTTTGAGACAAGCTTATATTCATTAGGTTATGCCGATTCTGTATCGTTGAGCTATACTTCTTTACACTGTTATGCTATACTTCTTGGCACCGTTGTGTTACTTACGTCACTACACACAAAGGTGAGTCATAGCCCCTTTTTTACTTATTTTGAACTATTTGGGGGAGATACATGCTCGTTTTACTTACAAATCTTACTCGTTTACCTTAAACGATGTACTCAGTTGATGACACACTCTATTCGTTTATTGAAACATAATACTTGCTTTTACTTACACAAGTACCTTAGACTTTTACGAATTACCATGAGTTCATATACCCACTTTTATACGTTTTTCTATCTCATAAGGAGATACATGCTACAAACATGAACACAAGTACTATTTTTTGTATGCTATACCTGATTGATATTGCCCAAGTTACCGCTATTTCCAAAAGCCCCTCACATCATGAACCATTAATCACTTGCGAGTGAACGCGAATATAGTGAATAGATCTATTGGAGGTTGACAGCCTATTTGTACTAGTCAGATGGATAGCCTTAGTTGCTAGCCGGATTAGTCAAATGCACTTTATTTGAAGGGAAATAGGAAGATGACAATCTCCTACATGAGGGCCTCATACTTACACCATTTCGATGGTGTATTTTATTTATATCATTTCTATGATGCACGTTAACGTTTGAGTGTCATGAGACTTAGAGCAATAATACGGTACCGTAGTCATGATACGGTACTGTCACTACTGAATTTATGGGTGTATAACAACGTAACCCACTGTTTATTAAACTTGTAACTTGTGTTCAACTGATTAGCATACAAACCCTATGGATTCACTCAACCTTTGACCCGGTTAGGGCAAACGAACGAACTACTTTTGTGTTGACCCGGTTAGGGCAAACAAACGAACTATGGGTGTATAACAACATAATCCACAGCTTATTTTATCAATATTTGTATTTATTACAATTATCACCCACACTTGAAACTATTGGAATCGACTGTTTTACTTATAAACTCTATGAACTCACCAACCTTTGTGTTGACATTTTTAGCATGTTTATCTCAGGTCCATAATGAACGAGGATGGCACGGAGGAGCACGGATACATCAAGAAGGCTATAAATTTTATTATCATTCGAAAACTTATTTTGTAAACCTTGAAACCACTGGGACCTCATTTTGTAAACTTTGATATTCGAATGGTAAATCTTTTAAAATGACTCAATTAGAGATCGTTTTCTATTATTATAACTGTTGTGCCATGAGGTAACACCCAGTTTGAATTCCGCTGCGTATCGCGAAATTGGGGGTGTTACAATAACCCATAACCCAAAGTCCATAACGCATGACCCAAGATGTCTATGACATCACTCATGACATCACTTGACCCATAACCCAAAATCCGGAATTGTAACCCAAAATCCGAACTGGTACTACCAGATAGCCGGATCCCTTGGATTACACTGGCCGAATCCCTTTGGGAAGGGATCCACCGGATCCCGGTGAACAGTGGACAGTTTTCCTATAATAGTGAGCGATTTCTCTCTTACCCCTCACCCCTTTTAGACATTCCTTCTCTCTATGTTCTAAACTCTCTAACCACATATCTAAGGATCTTCCTATGTAGTCTTTCTTTGTGATTCTCTAGGTTCCTTCTAAAAGGCGAGATCACGACCTCTCGAGGACTTGCAGGCTCGTGATATGAGTTGCTAGGATTCTTCTCTTCCAAGATCACAGAAGTGCATCTTGTTCTTTCTTCTTCTCAAAAGGGTGTTGTAGATGTGTTAAGTCGTTAGGTGTAAAAGGACGTTGGATCCTTTAGTATTGTTGTGCTAGGTGTATTGGATTGGTCCGCCGTGCTAAGGACCCGGTATCTAGCCTTGTATCGGATAAAGTATAGGCGACGAAGGTTTTGCTTTTCCTCGTGGAAAAGCCCGGTATCTAGCTTTGTACCGGATAAAGTGTAAGCGATATTGTGAAGGCTTCTCCACCAAGTGAAAGGAGTTTGTGTTGTGAAGTGTTTACGAACTCTCGAGTAGGTGACTCGTGGAGTGGAGTAGGGCAAGGAAGGTGACCTTGTAGTCGAACCACTATAAATACTTGTGTTATGGTTATGTCTCTCTATCTCTCTCTCGTAGCTTAGTTTTATATGCTTTCATACTATCAATATCCAACACGTCAAAACTAGATTGACATAAGTCAATCTATAAGTTTTAAAAAGAGCTTTTAATAGGTAAAACTATTCAACCCCCCCTTCTAGTTTTCTACAATGATGTTTTGGATTCAAAGTAAGTAAAATGGTAATAATGTATTATTGTATTGAGTTAATCATATTAAGTGTTATGTGCTATGTGTTAGTAATATGTGTAGATGATTTATGGACTTGGAAAGTGTTGGTCTAATGAGCTTTGATTAAGGTGGAATGAGAGCTAGTTTGACATAACTAGCCAAGGATGCGATTAGGTTGGTTACGGATTTGTAAGGTACGTGAAGTTGTGATTATTACGAAAGGCTGGTTTTTATGTGCTATGCAAGAGATGGTGTAAGCAATTCTTGTGGTTAGGTTGTATGTATGTGAAACTTATATGATTGATGAAGTATAATGTCATGTTATTTCCCGTTTTACTTACTAACCGTTTTCGCTTATGTGTTATAGTTGACATGTTTTGTAGGTTTTATGCGGAGAAGGTAATGCGATTGGTAAAGGCTTAGGATTTGGCACGAGTTGGAAAGCTTATTGGTTATGTGTGCAAGTATAGTTAGAATATTGAGCTCAATCATGTTGAACCCCGATCGTTATAAATGTGTTTTAAATGTTGTTTTGAAGTGTCCAAGTCCAGGTCTTGTTTATTGAGAAATGGTTTTGTAAGTTGTGTAAAAATTTTGTATGCAAGCGAGTCAAAACGGGTGTTTGGAAAAACACCCATACACTTGTAAAATATATATTTATGGGTTTAGTCATAAAAATGATGTATTATGATGTTAATATGATTTCTGGAAGTCTTTGTGAAGTATCAGGTCATGGGTTTCATGTTTTGGGTCAAAAAGACAAGTTGGAAAGTCTTATGTTGGTTCTGATGGCCACAGCTGTGGCTTTCGAGCACACTCATGCAGCTGTGGAGGCTCTGAGGCCTCTAGCCGCGGTTAAGGTGCGGCTAAGTGTAGTTTGGGGTTTTTCCAATGTTCGAAAAATCATATCTTTTAATCCGTAAGTCGTTAGAAGTCGTGTCACCCGTAGTTCGAAGGTAATTGAGTCTAGTTTCATTTAAAAATATTCTCAAGGGCTGGCTTGTAATAGATTTTATCAGTTTATAAAAGATTAATAGAAGGTCTGTTATAGTCTTGTCGTTTCCGCGAAAAGTTTTAATTTTTTGCCAAATCAGGAAAGGGGTGTTTCACTATCCAGGATCTATCAAATGGACACATAAATGTTGGAATAAGGAGTGGGGAAGAAATCGATATAAGCGTTTTCTATGATGCTTCAGTGGAGAGATTGGGTCATGAGAGGTCATTATCCGAGCCATTTTATGACAAAACATCTCCTTGCACGCTTACTAGAAAATTCTTATATCGATTTCTTCCAGGCTCCTTACATCAATGTTAGTATGCCCATTTAACATATCGTGTATATTCTAAATAGAAGGTGATCAATGTCTTAGGTGGCATTCTTGTTGGTTGGAGCAAACTTATTACATCAGGATCACATACATGGTTCGTTTGATGTCGAGTTGTTGGAACATCTAGCAGCCAACTGTGCTTTAGGAAATGGATAGTCCTAAATAACTTCCTGGTAATCATGGTTTTCTGAATTTATATTCTCTGTGTATTTCTATATTTTCAGCTGTATTGTTGAATCTGAAAGAGCGGAGGTTGTTTGGTTGTTTCAGATATTGACGTTGAGGTGTTTCTATATGTTTTCTTTTTCAATATTTTGGGTGATGTTAAACAGACTAAATTGGCAGTTGTAGAGGGTATGTTTTATGTTGTTATTGGTTTGTGTCAGTTTAATTTTCTTGAATGGATGTGTTGTGTTGGGGTGGCTGGAGCTGCGTTTAGATTTTTTTTTTACCTAATTCAGTTTGCTTCTAGGTTTGTTTGACCTAATTTTGTTAAATTGTTGCAAGCAGAAGTTACGGTTACATGTTCTTGGTTCCCGATAGGTAAATGATGTTTATTTTTTCCTCTATTTTGCATAATATGTGAATCATGAATATAATACATTTTATCTACACTTTTTAAGGCATTGTGATGTTGCACAATTTCTGATAGGCAACGAATTTCAAGGTAACCCGTACTTGTAATGAAAGGACCCTATGGTACGCCTCAGTGCCACAATCCTCATCTAAGGAGCGAAAGCTTGTTACTATTGAGTAGAATTAATCAGAATTTTTCTAAGTTTTTGAAAATTCTGCTCAATAGAACAAGTATTCCCTTGTCAAGGGGGAGTATTTGAAACTTAAAATCTTTGTTCCACAAACAAAAGTTCTTGAAATTCTTCCCGTAAACCTCGAAAAGCATATTTTAATCAAAAGTTTATCAAAAACAACATGAATATGCTATTTTTGAGGGGGAGAATAAAGATATGATTAAAATACGGTAATAAAAAGTTAAAATCTCATATGAGCTCGACTCAGAATTGAACCCTCGAATTGACGATATCAAAAGTCAGTAATCGAAAAGACATGTCCGGGACGGGTAATAATTTCAAGCCGGTTTATCCGGTGATGTAAACGTGTCTCGCAAAGGACGTGTCTGAGTAGAATGTACCGATTTCGAGAGATTTTCCTTGAATATGATCTCGACGGGTAATAATTTCAAGCTAGTTCTACTAGTGACGTAAACGTCTCTCGCAACGATCATGTTCATTGAAAATCAATCAATTCAAAAAGTTCCAATTCTTCCCGACATGTGCAAATTTACCTTAAATACTTATGAGCACATGTTAAGGGGGAGTATTTCTGAAAATCACAAAACTCTCAAAGTGTTAACAAAATATGCTTTTACAATCATAAGCACTTTGAGAGATTTTCAAAAAGATTGGTTTATGGCAACAATAGGATAGTCATGGAGATATAAGGTGACTAAGGTTAGGGAAAACCGTCATATGATCCGCCAGAGCTGGAGGGATCTACCCAAGGACAATACCAATACTTTAGAGCTAGAAAGTCCTAGGTATGATGAAAAAAGGAGAAAAGAAATGAAAGGAGAAAGAAGGGGGTGAAGAATAAAAAAGAAAAGTAAAGAAAATGGTGAAAAGAAATAGCCCTCCATTTGATCAACCTTAGGGCAGACACCGGGTTCAATACATATGCTACTGCTTGTTACTACGGTAACACCGGTATTGAAGATTAATCCGTCATGGACCCAGTGACGCACTGCACTAAACCTTCTAGCCACTCAGGTGTCTCTCAAAAGACAATTGTTTCATTTCTCACGGAGAACCCTTCATTATCTATCAACCTCTCACTCCGAGATGTGTTGATATTGAAAAGGAGGCAATCTGCTGCATGCCTCCGACGATTAAAAACCAATAAGCACTTGATCGAGTCTAGAGCCACGAGATACATAAAAGATCTCATAGGTACACTTAGTATTTCTACACTGGTTGTTCAACAAAAGGAACACCAGTTGTAAATTATAAGAGTATCCTTCGCAGATCTTAGCAATCTGCCGAGAACATTCATGAGAGAATTCATAAATTATGATTCTCAGTGATTGAATGGAAATCCTGCCAGGGTCAACATCAAACAGCTGTGACACCAGGTCACTTCGGTATTCCCTTGTGGATTACGCTTAGTGTTAGCTCCAAAACGGTCTACAGTCGTGGAGTGATACTTCGGTATACTTCAACGGCTCACTGAATTGCTGATACACTTCGGTGTATCTATGTAAGCCCTTTCGGGGGTATCCGGTTCAGAACGGCCTTGGCTAGGATTAGAGAAAGTCTTCACACTATGCTGTTGACAATCTCAAAGTCCGAATCTGTAAGTGCGGGATGATTTATTGCTAACTGTTTACACTGCAGGTAATCATGGAGACCAGGAGTTCCACCACCACCATTATTCCATCATGCTCATATCCTGAAGATAAAGTTCTCACCAAAACATAGAAATAACAAAAGTTCAAAGAAATTAATGAAAAGTCAAAGATCAAGCATGTTAAACTTTCACAAATCAAAGATTGAAGCTTATGAAGTGAGAACTACGTGAGATATGAAGAACAAAAGTCAAAAGACATATGAGCATGGTGGAAAGGACGTAAAGACATCAAGATGAAAGAACGTCGGTGGAAGGAAGATCGAGACAATACCATATCGTATCACAACAAGAACGAAGAACAAAGATTCTAAAGACGTCAAAAGCCAAAGAAGCAAAGATGACGTCAAGCAACCTAGATGACCAAGCCTTAGGGGGAGATTGTTGGGAACACGTTTAAATATAATTCAAATCTTGGTCATATTCATTGTATTTAGGTTGCACGAATGGGTTCTATATTAGTGTTAAAGCCCACGGCTCATTAGGAGCCCATGGACCGTAGGATCCAATGAATTGTTTCTAGAAATTGTCATGCATATGTCGCCCTAGTATTCCTCTATAAATAGAAGACATATGCATGCATTTTACTTGTTGGTTTATTCTCTATTGTACCGAAACTATTGCTTATTGTTTATGTGAATGAATCATCCGCCTCTTATTCTCTTCTACTCATTTCTCTCTTGTTAATATTACTTATACGATCTAAGGTTATTAGCTATATAGTTGTACGTGGTATTAGTGTTGAGTAGATCTTGTGTTAAAGCTTAAATAGGACCTATCACTATATAAGGCATCTGTAGTGACAGAAGAAAACATGATTGTTTGGAATTGGAGCCATGAAGAAATGAAAATCATTCTATGTGATTTTATATGTATCTTGCATAAAAAACTGAAACCAAAGAGAATTAGAATTGATTTTTTTGTAATTGTTGTTTTCTCTTCTACTTTTTCATTGCCAAAGGCACTCTTCTTCGGCAATAGTATCGTATAATAGCCTATTGTTTTTCATATTTTACAAAACTTAATACACGAATTTGTAGTTTTTTTGCTTGTGGTTCGAGAAAAGTAAGATCGGATCGATCAAGATCTTAAGATCCTATTGTAAAAATCGGGATCTTATTAAGGTTCTATCTCGTAAAGATCATACGCATGATCGAGATCTTTTTTGCTTTGTAGTATTGTAAAATCATACGATCATCATATCTTAATAACCATGGTTTTATCTATAGGTTTTTACAAAAAGGCAATGCTCGTTCGTAAAAGGTCAATAATTATCTAAAAAGGAGATTTGCATAGTTTTCAAAAGAATAAAAAAAATGACAAACAAAATCAACTTTATTTATCAAAATTTGGTTTTAGTATAGAAAACTTTTCTTAGAAAGGAAATGTTTTTCCTCGGGTGAACATGAAAAAAGGCCAAAAACAAATTTTAAAAGGCTAAAAGTCACACATCATGTATTAAGAAATACTCCCCAATAGTATATGTTAGCCATGTTAATTGGTTATATTTAATTAATGTGATGATTTGGTTTACGGTTTTCTGAAATTTTGTCTTTTAACGTGTTATCAGCGTTTATTAGTCAAGATCTTTGTGCCAACTTTTATAACACATGGTAACCTTTTGGGCTTTTGGTTATACCAACATCTTGCCGGCCCGACAACTCCTTTTCCTAACGACTCGTGATTATGACACACATTAATGCGTAGACAGGAACCAATATTCTAAAGGCATTCACTATGACAAACTTATTAAAAGATTTATAAAATTATCACCTTTTATAATGTCACTAATTTATAAAACTTTTCATGTTATGAACTTATTTCCACTATATTTAAAGCTTTTGAGGTTTATAAACTGTTCCGACATTAATTTCTTGAACCTATCCAAAATCCTAAATCTTTTTTCAAGCCACCTAAGCATGAAAAAAATTCTTAAACATTTTCATAAGTTTTTAGACCTATTATTAAACATCCTTAGTGGATGCTCTAAGGCGTTGTTTGTGTATTAAAAAGCTCTAAATTTGAATTCGATTTATACATCTGAATCTGAATCTGAGACATGAATATTTGAATATGAATAAAATAACATTGTTTTTTTTTAAATGTTTAAATAATATAAATATAAAGCAATTTCATTCTTACGGTATATGAACGTTTATAATAGTTTAATACCTAATAATAAAGTAACAAAAAAAAAAAAAAAAAAAAAAAATCAATATATGCATTTTCGAATTTAAAGTGAAACCAAAATAGCAAACAATTTTAAAAAATAGGTGGGAGAAGGTATTGGCCACTTGAACTCATCTTAATTTACTAAATATGACATCCATTAGACTAACAACACATTTATGTTATAACACTTGTTCTTAGCAAGGTTTTCAAAATCGGGATCCTAATTAGGATCGATTTTATCTTTGCAATATCAAGATCGTAAGATCGGATCGGGATCTTAAGATCCTACTATAATGTCATTTTTTTAATAGTTTTTGTAATATTATACAAATTTATAAATTAATATATATCATAAACACAAATTATGTAAATATTTCATAGAAATCTTGTCTTCAATTATGATTATGAAATTTTTAGGAATATTAACATGTTGTTTTTTTTTTTAATTCTACAAAATACATTCCATAAATTTTTAGTTTTTTTAGTTTGTGGTTCGAGAAAAGTAAGATCAAATCGTATTAGATCTTAAGATCCTATGGTAAAGATCGGGATCCTATAAGATCTTAAGCTTTTAAAGATCCTTTGTAAGATCCGGATCGTTTTTACTTTGCAGTATCGTAAAATCGTAAGATCCTAAGATGAGGATCGGGATCCTGACAACCATGGTTCTTAGCATATTTACACCGTGTTTGTTGAAGTTTATATGTGGCTTATAGGCTTATCTGTTTTTGGCTTATAATTTATAATTTTCCGGCTTATTTTAAAATTTGTGGTTGTATATAAGTTTATTATAATATGATAAACTTATAAAAGTCAATAAGTTTCAAAATAAGTCAGAAAATTAAGACTTATTAAATATAACTCGAAATAATAGTTATGTGTTAAGTAATTTTTTAATAATATCTTTATGATAGTAAAATGAGGTTGGTGATTGTATAATACCAAAAACAAAAATTCAAAAACTCCCTTCAAGTTTGTTAAAATACTAAATAGTCCTTACACAAATTCACTGTTATATTTTTACTATTTTCATACCCCTTTTAAGTTTACAATTCTAAAATACTCCTTTTACCTATTGTGCTTTATATTTTAACACTCATATTAGTTTAGTATTATAATACTCTTTTTAATCACTTTCCTTATTAGTTTTGTATTGTGTTTTTCCAAATATTTTAACATTTTTTTCATTATTACTTAAAAACTACAAACATATTCGTATTATATTAGAAGTGACTTTCTATGTATACAAGTACGAACAGGGGTCAAACCCTACCCGATGTAACACCCCGAAAACCGTAATGAAGCAGAGGAAGTCTAATTAGGGTATTACATCTCAGATCATAGTCACAATTATAGAAAATGACTCGAAAGAGAAGTTTTGAGAAAATTTAGTTATCATTTATCAAATAAAATCAGAGTTTGCAACAACGGTTCCATAACATTTAATAGTACATAATGAAAATGTTTAAGTTAAAATGAATGATGACATTATTTTGAACGTCGTCCAAAAGGGGCCCTAATCCACTCCGTGCCATTTATGCTTCTTAGATACCTGAGATAAAACATGCTAAAAGGGTCAACACAAAGGTTGAGTGAATCCATAGTGTTTTATTTGTAATAGTTTGGACACAAGTCAGATAGTAGTAAAATTAATGATATCGTAGTGTAATATATTACCCTAAGCCTCATGACACGCAAACCTTAACATCGGGTGATATCATAAATGATATAAATAGCCCACATCATAAAATGATGTAGGTGATAGTGCCCTCGTCGTAGGAGTTTGCCAAACTCTTAGTTAATTCGAATAAAGTGCATTTGGTTACCATCCCAGGCTAACTTCAAATGGGGCGTCAACTTCCAATAGATCTATTCACTAAATTCGCGTTCACTCGCAAGTGGTTAATGGTTCATGATATGAGGGACATTTGGCAAGGGTGGTAACTTAGGCAATATTAACTTAGCAATATCAATCAGGATATCATACAGAAAATACTTGTGTTCAGATTTATAGCATGTATCTCCCCACGGGATTTGAAAACATAGTAAAAAGTGGGACTATGAACTCACCTCAGTGTAGTAGTAGTAGTCTGAAATGCAATAGAGTCAAATGGTAGGTGGTAGTCCCGACGCGTGACCTAGATTAGTATGGCATAATTTAGTTTGCAGTTCTGATTTAAGACTCGATGAACGTAAATAAGTTTAAAAGTTTTCAAAACGTTTTTGTTATTGTTGCTGTGTGGCAGCATTTAAATTCAAAAGTCTTTTCTGAGTTATTTGAAAATATTGGCTCTCGAGAGTACTCACAAATTACAAGGATGGAAATCTTTAGTTTGGAAAATAACTGAAAGGTTACGAATGGAACGATCAATAATTGTATGACGTCGGTGGTATGACGGAGAATTAGTATAATCGGGTGTAAATGAATATTGCCAAATGTGTGTAATTATGAGAGATAACATAAAAGTTATGTGTGTACATATATATATGTATAAATGTGGCGTTGACAAAGTATATAGCGAGATGTAGTAATATGTTTAGTGGCGTCGTTTATCTAAGTAATTCATGGAGTTTTAAAATATAAAATTGTCATGTTTTATTATATGACGAGTTGTGACGATGGTGTATATATACGGAACGAGTAACGTAACATGTTTTGATGTCGACAGTGGGTTGCGGCCCAAGTACTTTCCAACCGATTGGACATGTATCCTATTAACAGATTTTTAGTCCTTTTACTAGGATATATGGGCTGGAGTGGGTTATGAAAGAGTTTTACACATGGCCTGCTTGGTGGGCTGTGGCCCAACCAAGGTTTCACATCAGCGATCCTTTCACAAAACAAAGGAATGAGTGTGTGGTGTGTTCTGTTAACGTAGAGCAACAGAAGGAACAAACAAAAATAAAATTTGCATTTCCAGGTCGACTCTAATATCGAATTCTTAGACTCACAAGGACTGGTACAATGTATTTTTCCCAGTTCTTACCAACACGACATTAATACACGACTTAGAGCTCACCTTAACGCAAGCTAGGAGAGTCTTTAAGACTCGAAAGCAAAATGGTTTGTAGAGACTTTTTGTACAATTTACCAAGTTTTATGAAGATAATACAAGCTTCTAAAAATTTCGAGCAGTAGTATACTTATAGGTGTCTTTTAGAGGCTTATATAACCGAACAATGAAACACCCAACGGGGTGGTTTTACCGCAACTTAACACCCAAAACAACTCCTCGTTTGTGACCACAACATCCTTCGGGATGAAAGGGCAAACTAGGCTACCATGAATACTCACCCTAGGTGAATCCGAGTACCCTCTCGGCTCACTTGATGACACACGTATTCGCAACCCATCCTACCTTTTTATCAAAGATTTTGACTCGGACAAAGCTAGTCATTAGACTATAGATTATGACCACACATTCCACCAAAGCAACTCGAATTTTTAGAGTAACCAAGACTCTATTTCCTCATTCGAGCATCATCAAGAGACGACCAATATTGAGTACAACTCAAATTTGTGACTTCATTCGGCAAACACAAACCAACTTAGCCTCGACACAAGATCACAACTTAACCAAATCTATACTTGGGCACTAATTTACTCGAATCACACTCTACTTTATTCATCACAACAGTTTAGACCCGAGATGGCGTACGAATCAAGAACAATAAGAAAAGGACCAAACATTTTCAAACCGAGCCAAGATAAATCTTAATATAAATTTTTCATTAACATTAACCACACCAACAACAACAAATCGAATGTGTTTAGCAACTTAAACCAAATGACACTAAATCAACATATCATAAACATAATTACATTCGAATGGAACAAAAAATCAAAAGAAGGAAAAAGGTTTAGAACCCTTACAACAATGGGTCGATTTAACAGGAGGCCAACTGGGATCAAAGGAAACCCGAATCCAAATCAAGCAAACCACACTCCTCTTCCACAGAAAACTTTCCCTTCACCACTTATGAGACTGTGTTGATAGTTTTTCTTTTGAGAGTGAGTGGGTTCACTGTGGATCGATTGGGTGTTTTAAAAGATATTCAGAGGGTTGTTTGACCCTTTCTTTTGGTGATGAGAGATTCAGAAGAACAGAGGAAAAGTGGGGATGGAGAGAGAGAGGCGTGGGTTTGTGGGGATAAGAAAAGTTAAGTATAATTATAATAAGAAATGGTAAAGGTTAATTTAATAAAAGGTTAGTGTTAGGTTTTTAAATAAGGGTAAGTGTTAAATTAATAGGTTTAAGTGTATCCCGGGTTTCGCTGAGATCCGGTTTGATTTGTGTTTTAATGACTCTCGGTATTAAATTATTAGACCTATGCCATACTATCACGGTGTCAGAACGCGTGCGGTTCCAGTAAAAATGGAACATGAGTTTTGCCACATTGTTCGTTTGGCAATATCATTTGTTGTTTCTCAGTTTAAACAGAGCAAAACTTTAAATGCGAAGATGAATAAAATGACTTGAATAAAAGTTCATAATTGATTACTTCGAGTTTACAGGAAATTAATAACTTGAAAAGTTACGGGTTATTACAGTACCTACCCCTAATTCTGAATTCCGTCCCGGAATTCTTATTCCGTGGTAGTGGTCGGTGTTGTCTCGGCGTAAAGGTGTGGATATTTGGCACGAATTCGGTCTACACGTTCCCATGTGTACTCTGGCCCTCTATTAGAATTCCATCGAACCTTGACGATGGGAATGCGGCTTAGTTTTAATTGCTTTACATCCCGGTCCATGTTTTCTACTGGCTCTTCTATAAAGTTGAGCTTCTCGTCGAGCCAAAGTTCTTTGAATGGAATGATAAGGGTTTCATCTGATAGGCACTTCTTCAGGTTTGATACGTGAAAGGTATTGTGTACTCTACTGAGCTCCTCAGGGAGTTCAAGTTTGTACGCCACTGGACCAACCCTTTCTAGGATCTTGAATGGTCCAACGTATCTAGGATTTAACTTTCCACGCTTCCCAAATCTAATCATTCCTTTCCAAGGGGATACCTTCAACATGACTCTATCCCCAACTTGAAACTCCATGGGTTTTCGTCTCACATCGGCATAGCTCTTTTGTCGGTCACGGGCAGCTTGCAAGCGTTGCCTGATTTGTACAATTTTCTCGGTTGTTTCGTGGATAAGCTCGGGTCCTGAAAGCTGAACATCTCCAACCTCTGCCCAACAAACCGGTGATCGGCAGTTCCGACCATAAAGTGCTTCAAATGGCGCTGCCTTGATGCTAGCATGGTAACTGTTGTTGTAAGAAAACTCTGCTAATGGTAAGTGCTTATCCCAACCTTTCCCGAAATCGATCACACATGCTCGTAGCATGTCCTCCAAGGTTTGGATAGTTCTCTCACTCTGGCCATCAGTCTGCGGGTGGTATGCGGTGCTCATATCTAACCGGGTACCCAAAGCTTTCTGCAATGACTGCCAGAAGTTTGATGTGAAACGGCTATCTCGATCCGAGATGATTGAAATTGGCACTCCATGCCGTGAGACTATTTCCTTCAAATATAATCGTGCAAGGGTACTCATATCATCAGTTTCTTTGATTGCCAAGAAGTGCGCGGATTTAGTGAGACGATCCATAATGACCCAAATGGTGTCAAATCCACCCGATGTCTTGGGTAGCTTTGTGATGAAGTCCATTGTAATCCTCTCCCATTTCCACATTGGAAGCTCGGGTTGTATCAACAAACCGGATGGCTTTTGACACTCAGCTTTTACCCTTGAACATGTCAAACATTTCCCGACATACTCAGCGATGTCGGCTTTCATGTTTGGCCACCAGTAAAGTTTCTTGAGATCCTGATACATCTTATCAGAACCCGGGTGAATAGAATATTTAGATTTGTGAGATTCGTGCATGATGAGATCACGTATTCCTCCATAGAGTGGAATCCAACTTCGGTCCTTGAAAAACAATCTCTCGTCTGATTTCTTCACGAAGCCATTCTCACTTTCCGGCATACCATCGATCTTCTCTTTTAGTCTGTTCTCTTTCTTAAGAGCTTCGGTCTGAGCCTCAAGGATCTTCGATGGAAGTGGTGATCTAATTGTCATTCCCAAAGATCTAACTCTAAGGGGTTTAATTCGTTCCTTTCGACTTAAGGCGTCTGCCACGACATTTGCCTTTCCAGGATGATAGCGAATTTTACAATCATAGTCACTGAGTAACTCCAACCATCGGAGTTGTCTCATGTTCAATTCCTTCTGATCTAGAATGTGTTGGAGACTTTTGTGATCTGTAAACACCGTGCACTTGGTGCCATACAAGTAGTGTCTCCACATCTTGAGAGCAAATACTACTGCTCCTAATTCAAGATCATGGGTAGTGTAGTTCTTCTCATGAGTTTTGAGCTGTCGGGAAGCATATGCGATAACTTTACTCCTTTGCATTAACATAGCGCCTAAGTCCTGGTACGATGCATCGCAGTATACCACGAAGTCTTCACTTCCTTCGGGTAGTGCTAAGATCGGAGCTTCGCAAAGCTTCTGTTTCAAAAGTTGGAATGACGTCTCTTGCTCTTCTCCCCAGTCAAACTTCTTCTTCTTTTGCGTTAATTCCGTCAAAGGTTTGGCGATCTTAGAGAAGCCCTCGATGAATCTTCGGTAGTACCCAACAAGACCTAAAAATTGACGTATCTCCGTGGGGTTTGTAGGAGATGCCCAATTCTTAACAGCTTCGATTTTTGCGGGGTCCACGTGAATACCTTTGCTATCGATCACATGCCCAAGAAATTGTACTTTCTCAATCCAAAATCACACTTGGAAAATTTGGCATACAATTTCTCCTCTTTGAGCAGTTCCAGGATAGTTCTCAAGTGTTTTGCGTGTTCTTCTTTGTTACGGGAGTAGATGAGGATATCATCGATGAACACAATTACGAACTTGTCCAGATAAGGCTTACACACTCGGTTCATTAAGTCCATAAACACAGCTGGTGCGTTAGTTAGACCGAATGGCATTACTTGGAATTCGTAGTGGCCATATCGTGTCCTGAAAGCTGTCTTAGGAATGTCTTCTTCCCTAACTCTTAGTTGATGATAACCTGACCTTAGATCAATTTTCGAGTAGACGCTCGATCCTTGCAGTTGGTCGAACAGGTCGTCGATTCTAGGTAATGGATATCGATTTTTCACTGTAAGTTTGTTCAACTCACGGTAATCAATACACATCCGAAAAGACCCGTCTTTCTTCTTAACAAACAACACCGGAGCTCCCCAAGGCGAAGAACTCGGACGAATGAATCCTTTATCTGATAATTCTTGTAATTGCTCAGATAACTCTTTCATTTCGGATGGTGCCAACCTATATGGTGCTCGCGCCACGGGTGCTGCTCCCGGCACTAATTCAATCTGGAATTCCACTTGGCGGACTGGTGGGAGGCCAGGCAATTCCTCGGGAAATACTTCAGGAAAGTTCTTAACTACAGGCACATCTTCAAGTTGCTTTTCCTCCAACTTCTTTTCTGTCACTTGTGCCAAAAAGGCGTGACATCATCTATTGATATACTTCACAGTTTTGACGTACGATATGATGCTAAGCCGAGTCTTACTTCGTTCACCACGTATGATTAGGGTTTCACCTTGAAAAGGGATGCAAACGACTTTCTCATCACAGATGATTCTAGCATGGTTCTTGGATAGCCAATCCATGCCGATGACCACGTCGAAGCTACCAAGCTTAATAGGCATGAGGTCTATGTCGAAGGGTTGGTCGAGTAAGAGTAAGGTGCAACTTCGGATTATGGTGTTAGTGCCTACAAGTTTGTCGTCGGCTAGTTCGATTTCGTAAGTAGTGTCTAGTTTGGTTGGGGTGATGTCAAGTAGAGACGCAAATGAAGTAGACACAAAACTTTTGTCGGCTCCCGAATCAAATAAAACTTTAGCAAGATGGTTGTTAAGTGGAAATGTACCCGTGACTACGTCTGGGTCTTGCTGATCATTCCCTTCTCCCATCACATAAACTCGCCCACGAGCATTGCTGTTCTGGTTGGCAGTCTGGTTTGGGCACTGGTTCTTGTAGTGCCTCTTTTTACCACATCCATGGCACACCACGGCCACTGGTTGCAAGTTGGCACCTGTGGCCTTACAGTCTTGAGTCTTGTGGTCGGTTTTCTGGCATTTCCCACATTTAGCAAAACAGGGCCCATTGTGATGCATCCTACATCGGTTACACATAGGAGCAGGTCCAGCATAGCCCCCAGTTCCAGCGGGTGTGGCAATGTAAGCCCTTGTGGCTTCCTGCCGGCGGTTCTGCTGGTTGTGATGGTGGTTTCGATTTTGTTGATAGTTTTGATTGTTGTTGCGGTTGTAGTTGTGGTTGTTGTTGTTGTGATGAGAGTTGTTGTTGTGATTGCCCCTGTGATCATCAAATTTTCGTTTGTTATCATTGCTTCCTTGAGTCTGACTGCGTTTGATCTCCCTCTCCAATAACCTCTGAGCAATTTCGATAGCCTCTTCTAGTGTCTGAGGTTTGGATGCAGTGACATTTCCTTCTATGCTCTTAGGCAACCCTTCAACATACCTCTCTAGCGTTTTCTCAAGGTCTGGCACTTTGGTTGGGCATAGCAGAGCAAGTTCTTGGAACCTTCGATCATAAGTCCTAATATCATTTCCTTTCACCACTAGGCGATCAAACTCATCCTCCAGCTTCCTGATTTTAGTACGTGGGCAATATTTTTTCAACATCCTTCGTTTGAAGTCAGCCCAAGTGATTTGGTAGGCTTCCTTTATGCCTATATTTTGAGCGGTAGAGTTCCACCAAGATAAAGCATCTTCCAGTAGAGTCCCCGTAGCAAACGAGACCTTGCAGTCATCAAAACATCCGCTTCTCGTGAACACAATCTCAGAACGCTCAAACCATCGAGCAAGTTCAGTCACTCCTTCAGTACCCTTAAAGTAGGTTGGCTTGCAAGCCATGAAGTCTTTGTAAGTGCACTTGTGAGCCACAGATGTCTCGCCTTCTCCAGTTGGCCTGTTGATGCTACTGGAACGTGCCATAGCTGCCGCTTGCTCTTCCAGTGCTGCAGCAACACTATCGGCGATCAACTTTCGGATAGCAGCTAGGGTCATAGTGTGTGCGGGGGTTGTTGTCGTTGTTGTTTTTCTACGAGGAGCCATATTCTTATAAATATCACAATTGCACACTTTAGAAATCATGATCAACATAACCAAGTGAGATATCGTAACCAGCCTCATAATAGTCGAACACATACATCATCATAAGTAAAACCATATCAATCATAAATAATCATCACGACATGTCTGAATACAATCACAACACACATGGAATTTATAATGAATCATAATATGGCGATGTATAAGAGAGAATCACAGCACACAAATGAAAGAAAGCAACCATAATAACATAGATTAGTACCAGTACATAGTAATCATAACCAACAATAAAGTTTTAATAATTTGCTACGTTGTTTACCAAGAACAACACAATACAAGATTATTAATGCCACACAGGGCAAGCTAAGATGTCACTACTACAATGGTACATGGATAGTCTATGAAGTACCAGGTGCATCCCCTGGTCCGCGCTGTAGTCCTCTGACTATCTCGGTCAGCTCCTCCATCCTCTGATCCCTGATCCTCTCTCTAGCCTGCATCTCTCCAATTGTACCCCTGAGGGTGTGGATGGTACTATTGGCTGCTGCCAACCTCTCAGTCTGGTGCTCGAGCATCTGCTGCATCATCACTACAGTATCCCTCAGCTGCTGTGACTCATAACTCTGTGCATCCAGTCGATGTCCAAACTCAGTAATGATCTCCCTATCCTCCTCCAACTGTGTACCCAGCAAATCGAATACCTCCTCCATAGCTAAACTGCCCACAACGAGGTTCTGAACCTCCTCCTGGATATTCTCGACCCGCTCGAGAGATATGTCATCAATCAAACTCAGAAGCTCATCGATACGATCCTCATGCTGGACAAGCCTGGCGGCTAGTAGTGGGATGGTATGGTGAATAGGCTCCTCTGTAACCGGAAGGACAGCTGACGAACTCTCTCCTAGCTCTGAAGCTCTAGGGGCTCCCTCCTCCAGTCTCCAGTGGCGAATACAATCCAACAGGAATGACCACCTACGAGCATCAACTCTCCTATGAAGTCTAGGATAGGCTGTAGCCTCAGTAGCAGCCTGAACATATGGGTCAGATGGTAAAGGACTCAAGTGATGTGCTCTCTCAGGAGAGGGCAAGGGAACACTCTGAGCACGAATAGGTGAAAGAGCAGGAGATGGAATGGGGGATGATAGGGGAACAGTGGTGGTCTGGGTGTAGAACACAGTAGGTGGTGGTATGGGGGATGGTGAATCCTCTGGTGAGAGTGGTGATGTAAAGGTCGGGAGCATGTAAGGGTGGGGCTGTGGTACTGATGGTGATGGCTCAGGAGAAATGGGTGGTGGTGTAGGTATGAGAGCTGGTGATGGTGGTACTAGGGCTGGTGGGGTACGTACTCGTTTCTGAGCAGTGTAAATATAGGTGCGACCATTAAGGCAGTACTTAAATCTCTTCCGAAAAGGGGCTGGCTCATATGGCTGAAGGACTCTGACTCGCTTGCGCCGGTGGACCGGTGCAGGCGGGGGTGGTGGTGGAATGGATGCAACTGAATCAGAAGAGTCTCAGTCGGATGACTCATCATCAGCCTCTGACCCAGAGGAGTAGTGAGGGGTCGGTATGACTGGAAGTGGTGGTGAAGGAACATCATTAGCAGATAGGAACTGCTGGGACTCCATGTACTGGTCATAGAGCAGCCACTGATCATAAGTCATGGGACCATAGGTAGGGGAAGATGAAGGTGGGGTGGTAGGTGAGACAACTGGTGTTGGGGCGACTTCTCCCTCCTCAAAGGGTTCCGTCTCCCCTGAGGCCACCTCAGATGGGGCAAAGGCTGGAACAATGGGTGAAACAGGTAAGGTGTCATCGGTGTCAATGTCAGATAAGATAATAGTGGAAATAGAGGATGATGCTGGTAGGGCGTCATCACTGTCAGATAAAATAATGATAGGGGGCGACATGGTACTGCAATATCCCAATAGTAAATATAAGTCATTTAATTCGAATAATGTTAAATATTTACTAGTCATGATGTCTAAAATTTATGCATCATCTGCTAAGCAAATCTCAATGCATGATGTTTGGTAAAATGTTGGCACGGAGGGCATAAGGTAGTAAAGTGTAAATAGTTCGCTTTTGAAAATGTGGTTATAGTCCAGTGTTTTGAAAATCACTTGGTTCTCTATAACCATGGCTCTGATACCAATCTGTAACACCCCGAAAATCGTAATGAAGCAGCAGAAGTCTAATTGGGGTATTACATCTCAGATCATAGTCACAATTATAGAAAACGACTCGAAAGAGACGTTTTGAGAAAATTTAGTTATCATTCATCAAATAAAATCAGAGTTTGCAACAACGATTTCATAACATTTAATAGTACATAATGAAAATGTTTAAGTTAAAATGAATGATGACATTATTTTGGACGTCGTCCAAAAGGGGCCCTAATCCACTCCGTGCCATTTATGCTTCTTAGATACCTGAGATAAAACATGCTAAAAGGGTCAACACAAAGGTTGAGTGAATCCATAGTGTTTTATTTGTAATAGTTTGAACACAAGTCAGATAGTAGTAAAATTAATGATATCGTAGTGTAATATATTGCCCTAAGCCTCATGACACGCAAACCTTAACATCGGGTGATATCAGAAATGATATAAATAGCCCACATCATAAAATGATGTAGGTGATAGTGCCCTCGTCGTAGGAGTTTGCCAAACTCTTAGTTAATTCGAATAAAGTGCATTTGGTTACCATCCCAGGCTAACTTCAAATGGGGCGTCAACTTCCAATAGATCTATTTACTAAATTCGCGTTCACTCACAAGTGATTAATGGTTCATGATATGAGGGACTTTTGGCAAGGGTGGTAACTTAGGCAATATTAACTTAGCAATATCAATCAGGATATCATACAGAAAATACTTGTGTTCAGATTTATAGCATGTATCTCCCCACGGGATTTGAAAACATAGTAAAAAGTGGGACTATGAACTCACCTCAGTGTAGTAGTAGTAGTCTAAAATGCAATAGAGTCAAATGGTAGGTGGTTGTCCCGACGCGTGACCTAGATTAGTATGGCATAATTTAGTTTGCAGTTCTGATTTAAGACTCGATGAACGTAAATAAGTTTAAAAGTTTTCAAAACGTTTTTGTTATTGTTGCTGTGTGGCAGCATTTAAGTTCAAAAGTCTTTTCTGAGTTATTTGAAAATATTGGCTCTCGAGAGTAGTCACGAATTACAAGGATGGAAATCTTTAGTTTGGAAAATAACTGAAAGGTTACGAATGGAACGATCAATAATTGTATGACGTCGGTGGTATGACGGAGAATTAGTATAATCGGGTGTAAATATTGCCAAATGTGTGTAATTATGAGAGATAACATAAAATTTATGTGTGTACATATATATATATATGTATAAATGTGGCGTTGACAAAGTATATAGCGAGATGTAGTAATATGTTTAGTGGCGTCGTTTATCTAAGTAATTCATGGAGTTTTAAAATATAAAATTGTCATGTTTTATTATATGACGAGTTGTGACGATGGTGTATATATACGGAATGAGTAACGTAACATGTTTTGATGTCGACAGTGGGTTGCGGCCCAAGTACTTTCCAACCGATTGGACATGTATCCTATTAACAGATTTTTAGTCCTTTTACTAGGATATATGGGCTGGAGTGGGTTATGAAAGAGTTTTACACATGGCCTGCTTGGTGGGCTATGGCCCAACCAAGGTTTCACATCAGCGAGCCTTTCACAAAACAAAGGAATGAGTGTGTGGTGTGTTCTGTTAACGTAGAGCAACAGAAGGAACAAACAAAAATAAAATTTGCATTTCCAGGTCGACTCTAATATCGAATTCTTAGACTCACAAGGACTGGTACAATGTATTTTTCCCAGTTCTTACCAACACGACATTAATACACGACTTAGAGCTCACCTTAACGCAAGCTAGGAGAGTCTTTAAGACTCGAAAGCAAAATGGTTTGTAGAGACTTTTTGTACAATTTACCAAGTTTTATGAAGATAATACAAGCTTCTAAAAATTTCGAGCAGTAGTATACTTATAGGTGTCTTTTAGAGGCTTATATAACCGAACAATGAAACACCCAACGGGGTGGTTTTACCGCAACTTAACACCCAAAACGACTCCTCGTTTGTGACCACAACATCCTTCGGGATGAAAGGGCAAACTAGGCTACCATGAATACTCACCCTAGGTGAATCCGAGTACCCTCTCGGCTCACTTGATGACACACGTATTCGCAACCCATCCTACCTTTTTATCAAAGATTTTGACTCGGACAAAGCTAGTCATTAGACTATAGATTATGACCACGCATTCCACCAAAGCAACTCGAATTTTTAGAGTAATCAAGACTCTATTTCCTCATTCGAGCATCATCAAGAGACGACCAATATTGAGTACAACTCAAATTTGTGACTTCATTCGGCAAACACAAACCAACTTAGCCTCGACACAAGATCACAACTTAACCAAATCTATACTTGGGCACTAATTTAATCGAATCACACTCTACTTTATTCATCACAACAGTTTAGACCCGAGATGACGTACGAATCAAGAACAATAAGAAAAGGACCAAACATTTTCAAATCGAGCCAAGATAAATCTTAATATAAATTTTTCATTAACATTAACCACACCAACAACAACAAATCGAATGTGTTTAGCAACTTAAACCAAATGACACTAAATCAACATATCATAAACATAATTACATTCGAATGGAACAAAAAATCAAAAGAAGGAAAAAGGTTTAGAACCCTTACAACAATGGGTCGATTTAACAGGAGGCCAACTGGGATCAAAGGAAACCCGAATCCAAATCAAGCAAACCACACTCCTCTTCCACAGAAAACTTTCCATTCACCACTTATGAGACTGTGTTGATAGTTTTTCTTTTGAGAGTGAGTGGGTTCACTGTGGATCGATTGGGGGTTTTTAAAGATATTCATAGGGTTGTTTGACCCTTTCTTTCTTGTTCTTCAGGCGATCCATAGCTGAAAAAGGAACTATATCATCACCCTCTTGGCTTGGCTTGTTGACTTTAGGGCTCGACAGAAGATGGCAGACGCTCCCCTTGGACTTATAGAAGAGGATAAGGCTTGATCTTGTCACTCATGGCATCACCCTTTGTGTTTGTTTGCGATTTGGAGGTGAGGACAATAGAGGGTGACGTTTTCTTTTGGTGATGAGAGATTCAGAAGAACAGAGGAAAAATGGGGATGGAGAGAGAGAGGCGTGGGTTTGTGGGGATAAGAAAAGTTAAGTATAATTATAATAAGAAATAGTGAAGGTTAATTTAATAAAAGGTTAGTGTTAGGTTTTTAAATAAGGGTAAGTGTTAAATTAATAGGTTTAAGTGTATCCCGGGTTTCGCTGAGATCCGGTTTGATTTGTGTTTTAATGACTCCCGATATTAAATTATTAGACCTATGTCATACTATCACGGTGTCGAAACGCGTGCGGTTCTAGTAAAAATGGAACGTGAGTTTTGCCACATTGTTCGTTTGGCAATATCATTTGTTGTTTCTCAGTTTAAACAGAGCAAAACTTTAAATGCGAAGATGAATAAAATGACTTGATTAAAAGTTCATAATTGATTACTTCGAGTTTACAGGAAATTAATAACTTGAAAAGTTACGGGTTATTACACCCGAATCGACAAAAACCAACCTGACCTGAAAATCGAAAAAGGAAAAAACTCAAATCGAAAACCGAACCGAGAAATAGATATCAAAACCGAAACCGAACCGAATAACTCGGTTCGGGTTTGTTTTCGGGTTTCGAACCAAAAAACCCGACAATACCGAATCGAACAGAAACCGACAAAAACCGAAATAAATTTACAAAACCGAAACCGAACCGTAAAAAGCTCGGTTCGGTTTGGTCTGGTTTCGATCGGTTTGTCTGTCCAGGTCGATTTTCGGGTGGATTTGCTCAGTCCTATAATTGCTTAAGTAAGGTTAAAAAAGCAATTATTCGTGAGAAAAGTAAAAATAAAAAAAAAAAAAAAAAAAAAAAAAAAAAAGTCCTTCAAATACCCCATATGTTAGGGAACGTTGGTGGATAAAAGTTTTGTGAATAAAGTTTTTCTTAAAAGTATATAGTTTTGATAAAAAATTTATGATAAAAACGTTTGCGTTTTGATTTGTGTAAATCGGCATTTTTGCATTGAAAATTCGTTTTAGAACCCCAACTTCCATTTAGTATCTATACTAAAATTTCATTGTTCATGATATATAAAAATAAAAAACTTTTTGCCTCAAAAAAAAAATTGTGCATTTAAATTTCTTTTTCTTACATTAAAAAAGAGGTATAAATAAAAATTAAAAGAAGATCCTTCAACCTTTTATTCACGATCCTCTCATGTTTCATTTGAACATTATAGGTCATGTTAATTAGTTTTTTATATACAATAATTAAATTATAAAGTAGAAGTACCACAATGATTAGTTTAATTTTTTTTTTTTCACTCGCTTAAATTTTAACATGACCTTTAATGTTCAAATTTGAACATGAGAGGATCTCAAATTCTCAATTCATTCTAACGTTTCCCATTATCCGTAAATTTTTCAAAAAGTCTTTGACAACTTTTTAACTTTTTTACATTTCTCACGACAAAAGTTATTTTTATTTTATATCTCCTTAATTTGTCAATTTATAAATTTCGGTAATCAAAAACTTCGTATGCTAAAATTATACTTACTTCTTAATCTCACAATGTCACAATCATACTTTTTACTATGTAATTTTTTTTACGGCGAACAAGAATTTTGAAACAGACATAACAACCTTGGTGTTGAATTTAAGAATTTAAAACATGTTTTTTCTCTTTCATTTCTACCACTTCCGTCCAAGATTTTTGATGTTGCCGTTATCACCGATGATGTTATTGGTATAGGCTGCGTGATTATATTAGAAGATCATGGCTCCTTGCTTCTCAACTGGCCACTTATGGTTCGCAGTAATCCACAAATTATCAATTGAACATTTTCACCGTATTTTCCACACAGTGGTACAAGAAACACATTTTGACACGATACATAGGAACATGGTAAATTTCATAATTTATCAAAATGTCATAACCATAATTTGTTGAAATGATTATGTATTGTTATGTGGTAAAAAGTTTTGGAGTTAAGTTCATATACAAGAATGGCGGCGGCCGGCCGCGTTGCGGCCTGGCGGATTATTTTGTCGTTGTATTTGGTTTATGATGATTTTTATCAAAAATCCGAATAGCTAAAAGGTTATGAAATCTGAATCGAAAGAGGCTTCCTTGATAGTAGTAATAAGAGTAGTCCTTTTAAACTCGATGCATAGTAGCAATAAGAGTAATTGATACAAAATATTTACACAATAATGGCGTTCAACTGAGTATTGCCCGTTTCGATCCGACCCATGAACTTGCTGACGTAGGCTTCAAAGTGACCCATTTTGACCCGTTAACTGATATGCCTTACCGCATGCCTACATTTTTCAAAGCCACACAATTCTTCACAGCTCACATGCGGCATGCGGATATAATAACGAATAAGAAAAACCTGAAACATAAAAACTTTGAGAATAGCAGGACATGCATTTTGCATGTATCTTTTTTTGCTACACTATTGATCAGAACTCAGCAACTTCAGATAGAAACAACTTAAATCCTTCCACATGACTATTAAGATTATTTGTGCTTTCTGAACTTGTTGACACTTTCTTAATTTTCTTTCGATATTCATCTATATGCTTGTAGTGAAGTCCACAATGAATACTCAACTTCTTGAATATCAACTGTTTCATAATCACCAAGTATGATTTTTTCATAACCGGAACGCGCTTTACAGTATAGATCTTGAACCTCTGGATGTGGCATACCTTTATGTTGAATTGTTACCCACAATAGTTTTTCACCATTGACAATCTGGTAAGAAGTTAGCCAAAGAAAGAAGATAAGATAAATGTTAATAAATAGGAAAATTATCCTTTCTAAAATGTCTATCAATAGAGTGTCAAAATAGCGATTGACCTCAAGAAATGCAGTCTGTTTTTCCCTCTGATCTATAACTGTTGCAAGCTGGTTTCCGCTCATTTTTATTGTACAAAAGAAGTGAAGAACTCTATAGTTTTAACAGATAATTCCTGGCACTTTCCGCTGTAATAAAAAACATATATTACATACTTAAGAAGTCAATATATCCAGAGATCAAGATGTTATAGTCAAACATAAGTCCATAAAGGTTTAATACTCGACAGATATTTGAGTATTCCCTTTTTTAGTAATAAGATGAGCATAAAGAAACCGAACTTTGAATATTGACAATGCATGCCATGAATCAGTTAAAAGACAAACCACAAACTGTGTAATACCTGAAATTCAGATAACATGTAAAATGACCAAAATGCCCTTATGACTCAAAAATTCAATTAAAGGCTATAATAAGCATCAAATTAATTCAAATCTTATGAAATAAATTACATAAAGGTAAAATAAACTTAAGACAAGTCTTGTAATAATTTTCATATGTCCAAAATAATTATCATGTTACCAAAAATAATTTTGAAAACCGAATATACATTGTTTTTAATTATTTCGGTATAAATAAAATTAGTTTAAGTGAAGATAAATACAAACAATTAAGGATATGATCAACCAAAATTAAAATCTGAATTTTTTTACAAATATGGGCCGATCCTTAAGCATAAAATCCCATTAGAACCGGTATTTTACTTTCTATATAATTTATATCACTTATTCCTTCCTATTTTCACATACCGTAAATCACAAAACCACCAAATAATTCATCTCTCATTCCTGCGAATTTCTGGAGGCCCAAGACTATTTTCCTGAGTTCATTATATTGCTAGGAAGCCAAGAAATTAGTACTTAGAATAATAGAGGCCTGGATTCTTTGTTGTCGAATTTTGTTCAAAACGTGAGGTAAATCCCCTTATAATTCATACGATCATGCTAAAATTATTTTGGCATTTTTCCTGAGTCTCTTATATCATATGTGATCTGTGAAAATTGTATACAAGGTCGTGGGATCACTCGTGTGCTCGTGGGAATTATTGGTGTCGTATTATTCAATCCGAGGAGTTTAATTCGTTCAGCCTGTTCTTTTTGTTCCAGATCTGGTTTGGTATTTTTCCCATGCTCTATACATCATATAAGTCTCAAATAAAATGATAGAATCGTACCATGCATGATCTATAAATTATTTGTGAATTAAACCTTAAAAACGTAATAAAACTCTAAATAATTATATACGAATTTTCTGGGCATGAGCACTATTTTATGTGGACTCTATATAATATATAAGATCTCAAAAAAATGCTAATTCGAATTTTTGAGGCTTGGATCATGTTTTGTGAATTTTTGTTGTAATCGCTAATTTAGAAAATAAAGAAAAGAAAAAAAAAAAAAAAAAAGGAAAGGAGTTAGGGTTAGGGTTTTGGTGTGAGATTCTGGTCATAAATGATGTTTAAGGTTGTTAAGAATGATGGTGTAATGATTGGGAATTAATTCTAGGGTTTGTAGTATTTTTGTGATGTTTTTATTAAATAACGATTTAAAAATAAAAAGTATAGGGGCTGTTTTGTAATTTTTGAAATTCATGGGATATTTTGTGATGTGTTTTTAATCAGGGACTAATCATGTAAAAATATAAAATAAGGGCCATGTATGTTAGATTTGTAATTAAAAGGTTTAAAAGGTAATTATATAAAATTGTTAATTCGAATTGCAAATAATTAAACTAGAGGGACTAAAAATGTAAATTCTGGAAACTTGAAGTTATTTTGAGTAAATAATAATATTAAGAGTGTTTTGTGTAATTTTGAGTATTTATGGGCCTAATGTGTAATTATTATGGAATTATGATTTAATTTATAAGTTTTGTAAACTTAAGGGACTAATTGTGTGAATTCTGAAATCTGAGGGGCTGAATAGTACTATATGTAAATTCTGATGTGACATTCTGAATTTTGGTAAAATAACATGCTTGGTTGGTAAATATGGATATTAGAGGGATTAAATCATGAATTATGTAATTAAAGGGTTTGTTTTGTAAATATTGTAACTAGAGGGGTATAATCTGTAAATTATGAAACTAAAGGGATTATGATGTCATTCTGAATAAAATATGTATTTAAATAAGTACTTGAAGTATTTTCACTTAAGACCTTTGAAATTGATGAAGTTACAATTAAAACCCTAAACTTTGTGAACTTGGCATAATTAACCTTAGACTTCTGTAACTTGTTAAAATATACCTTTATTCCATAATAATCTCTGAGTAAGGACTTAATCTAATCTGAAATGATAATATCTGTTAATTCTGGAAACCTGCTAATTTTGGAAACTTACTAAATCTGGAAAGTTACTAAAAATAGAAAGTTACTTAAAATGGAAAGGTAAACTAAAAGTAATAATCTGAATTGGAATCCTTTGTAATTCCGTCTTCTACTCCTTTAGGTGCAAGGAAGGAGAAGCCTTGATCTGTTCAGTATCTATTTGCTTGTTTATTTTCTGCACTGCTAATAAGGTACAGATATTTTGAACCTTCTCACAGGTTTCTCATGATCTCTTTCATTTTTCTGATCTGTCAGTTTTAGTATTTATGCCATTGCTACGATCCCCTTTGTTATAATCTTCTGATATTGAACCTTCTGATATTGAACCTTCGGATATTGAACCTTCTGATAATGGACCTTCTGATATTGAACCCTCTGATATGAACTTCTGATATGGACCTTTTGATATTGAAACTGAAATGGGAAAACCTTTCTTAATTATATCTGAAAATGTTTTGAGAAAAGCTTTTGAATACGACGTTATACCAATTTTGAATTGAAAATGCACTAAGGGTTTTATGAAAATCTCTTTTAAAGACTATCTTTATAAAAAGGTTTTACTAAACATCATTTTATGAAAGTCACAGAAAGATTATTTTAAATACAAGTTTAATATGAAACCTTTGAATTAAAGTCTTTCTATGAACCTATAAACCTTTTTGATTATGAACTTTTGATATGATCTATTGAACCTTGATTTGAACCTTATTCTAAACCTGGTTATAAACTCTTGTTTTGAAACTTAATTTGAACTTTGATATAAGCATTAATCTGATATACTATTCTGAAACTGGACTTGAACATTGTTATAAACTCTGATATAAACCTATCCGATTTCTGAACCTCTGATATTTACTTCTGAATTATTTGACATGAACCTTATGCTATGAACCTTCTGATATGACACTCTGATTTTGACCTGATACCTAACCACGGTTTGATACCCGAGCCAACTCACTAGGCATGAGGTGTTCATGTCCTTGTCATTGATGCACCGATGACTTGACTCTAGGGTAGGAGAGAGATGACCTATCCCGTCCCTGACTTTATTTTATCTGGTGTTTATTGGTAGACTCTGGCCACCTGGGGCGTATGGATGCATCCTAGATTTGTTCTGTTTCTGTTATCTGTTTATATTATCTGTTATATCTCTGGTGACTGATGGTGTGTGCGATACACGTCTTTCACAACCTCTGGGAGCTAGCTACTCCATTTGATACATGAGGACACCCCTCATATTATCTGGTTACTGAGAGGACACCCCTCTGATTGATGATGATGGCATGGTTATATATATTATATCTCTGTTTCTGGGCTCGTGGTGGATTACTGTTTACCATTACCATATACATTACTTACCTTTGACCATTATTATACCTTGCACTATTTCCTTTTACCTTCACCTACTTATTATTCCCTATCCTTTATCCTTACTCCTTTATTTATCCTTTGATTCTGATTATATCTGCATGACATATATTTCTGACACTCTGTACTATTCTTTATTACTGCTTTGTTACCGTTATATCTGTTCACTGAGCTCTCGTAGCTCAGCCGCATTTCTTTTCCTGCGGCAGGTTTTAGTAGGAAGCTGGGTAGGAGTGGAGAGTACCATTGGACTTAGAAGACTACACCGTGATAGATATTTTGTTATAGAGATGACTAGAAGAATTTATATTTCAGACTTAGTATTTATTCCTTTGTAAATTTGTATTTCCTTGTAATTTCTTGAAACCTTTGTATTCCATTGTATTATTGAAGATGTATGCTTGTGTATGTTTCTGATATGTCACCATTATTGTGACATCTCTACCCTTGTCGGGTCGGGGTGTTACAATTTATGGTATCAGAGAGACAGGCTGCGACTCGTAATACATTTACCCTTGACCTGTGTAAGTTAGACCACTAAGTTTCCACTGTAGGCGCTCACCAGATAACCTTTAAGATTTTGCTTTAGGATTTCCCTATAGGACATTAAGTTCTGACCAGTGAGGAATGGGTAGACTATAAGGCTTTTGTTTAAGTATCATTGCTTCCGCGTCACCCTGATCCGTGCCCTGCTTGTTGAGATCACTTTTGGAGATTGAAAGCTCACGCTTTGCACCACCTAAGATTCCGACTCCGACCTCTGATTCTTTTGTTAATCATTTTGATGTCTCTTCGGGTATTCTGAGAATCTCCATGACGATAACCTACTTGATACATTCTGTTACTTGCTTTTGATAATCTATGAATCTTCTGACCCTATCTGAGTTCGTCTTAAACATCTCCGTTTCCATGAGAAGTCTTGTGGTGTTTGACCACGAGTATAAAAATGTTTTCCCTCTTAGTCGAAACGTTTGATACCTCTCCGACCATTCCGAAGGTCATTTAACCCTAATATGTTTGACACATTCTATGAATTCATTACCCGTGCTGGAGATAAATGTATCATCTGATGCGTGGGTTTTGCAACCTTACAACAGGTTTTACCTCTCAAGGGATCTCAAGAGGCTTACAACCCCACCAGGCAGTGTACCTGACCGATGTAGTATAGTGTAGTGGTAAGTACGGGGGATTGATCGTTCTCCACAGGGAATAGTGTTCGTTAGGTGTGAAAGGCTACTCTAATTAGGTCTAAGGGTTGAGGAAGATTCTTTTTTTTATGTTTTTATATTTTATGAAAGCAAGTAAAATCTCGGGTTTTGAAGGAGTGGGCGGAATTAGTTGCTAGTCAACTAACCCAAATTACTACAAATGCAAATAAAATAAAATAACAAAAATGAAAAGTGGTGAGAAACTTATGTGTGGAGAAATGTGTTTACTTAGATTTCCTTACTCCCTAACTATCTTTTACCGGTTAATTAGTGTGTATTAGTCGCGTGGATGACGGGTGTATTCCTTAATACCATTCGTGGGGTGGCGTACTTACTTCCCCAAACTCTACAAGCTCCTACTTCACTCCTATGTCGAGCCGGCTAGGAAGCTCCTAACATGGGATCACTAGAATTCGCTTGTGCATTAAATACAACCATAAAAACCTTTAGTACGCGTTTGGTTCATGTTTCTTAAGACGTTCAAGCAAGTTACCGAATAGGAAGTTAGCCAGTTTTCTTAAGCCTAACATAGATAAACAATCATCCAATACAACTAACAACACACTAACAACCAATAATCAATAGCTAGGTTTCATTAGATCTAAGCAAACACAAGATAAAATTAGCCTAACATGTTAAACAAAAGACAAGCATAAGATAGAATCAAACAACACATAGACATATTGAATGATTAATTGATAACTTATCTTTCAATGAAACATGGAAGATCTCAAGGCAAGAAGCCCTGAAAAAGTAGCTAAAATCGTCTTAGGGTTTTATCCCAAAATTCCACACACTAAGCTCTCCCTAATGACAAAAAATTAGAAAACTATATATAGACTTTGACATCTGACGGCGTCACCTTATGCATTGTGACGCCGTCACCTCGCCGCTTTTAGGGTTCCCGGATGACCTTCTTGACGCCGTCCCTCTTTAGCTCTTCAAAAATCCATTCTGGCTTATCAAGGCTTGACGCCGTCGGACCTATAACGTGACGCCGTCCCTCTTTGATTTAAGCCGTGACGCCCTTGATTTAGTTAAAGCGTGACGCCGTCAGAATTCTCATGCAAACTCACTGGCCCGTCATGAGTAAATTTCACATCCAACTTTTCTTGCCAAAGCATGACGCCGTCTGGAGTTAATGTTGACGCCGTCAAAGGTGACTTTCAGCACAATTTTGAGACTTTGCCGTTTTCTTCACTTTTATGCTCCAAAAACGTCCAAAATGCCTCCTTTTTGTCAGATTTCTCCTCAAAAGTACCTAAAATGACAAAAGGAACGATTTAGGGCAATATTTGATCAAATAAATACGATTTCGGGCTTAAATGACCCCTTAAAAGCGGTACACTTTTCGCCTCATCAAATACCCTTACACTTGAGATTTGCTTGTCCTCAAGCAAATGCGCTTTTATTCTAATCAAAATACAAGTTAGGGGTCATTTAATGCAAACATAAAAGTAATTACAACAAATAATCGTTCCACTTCAATCATAATAAGCACGGAGATTACATACTAGCACCTCACAAGTAGTGTTTAGATACTCACATCTCTCAAGTGTCATCAAAATAAATCTCATAAATGAAAACGGATAATATCTCTCACTACCTGTCATAGCAAATAGATTACCATAGGCTTGGGAAAGGATCGAAAACCTCCTCCACTAGGCGTAAGCACCTAAGATAAACTATCAAAGAGGGCTTTTAAATGGGTTATAACGTTAGGTGTAGGGAAAAGGAAAACACGGTTTTGTTGGATACGGGATATTTTACTGGTGGCGAGTTAAAGATCTTGATCAATTACATGTACTATACAATGTTGCTAAGCCAAGACTAGACTCGATCTTAAGCTAATGAAAGAAAATAACAAAACATAAACATAAAATAAACATAAAATAAAACGGGATGGTAGTCCGTATGTTTTTTCTATTTTTCTTTTTCTCATTTTTTTGTATTTTTCTTGATTTTTTTTTTTTTTTTTTTTTTTTTTTTTTTTTTTTTTTTTTTTTTTTTGCATACACTTTTACCCTACCATCCAAAATAATACATCATAGGGGCATTGCATCCCCTTACACTTGAACTTTTACATAACTTTACAAATACTAATCTAATGACTCGAATTAAGATAATTGAAAAACTTGGAGTACTTTTAAAACATTTAGCACATATGGGGGTAATAAATGATGTTCTTCCCCATTACTCCATTACACTAGTACTTTACCCATGAGTCCCAATCGTCCCAAAACAATATGTACAAGGATATGACTCGACTTAGCAACCATGTAATCAACTAGATAATTAACTTGGGTTTAAACAAATGTTGTAACAATAATGCACTAAAGATGAGTGCATACAAGGTAGGCTAAGGCGATTTGGGTGTACATTTAAGTGGGGTGTAACAAATTCTTCCTTTAAGTAAAATGCTTAAAGGTCGAAACGAAAAGATAGGCTCTGAAGGGTGTACTAGGGGTATCGTGTACTAAAAATGAGTACAACGCAAAGGGTGTGGGAGAATTACTTGACCAATGTAGCCAAAGTAATTATAACAAAAACACAGGTGTAAAACATGGGTTAATCCTAATGCCTCTTATCATGTAGTAAATCTAACTACACGAATGTAGTCTCACTTGTGGCCTCGGAATGGTCCTAACGCAAGTTCTAGAATCTAAGTGCTACCGGTACACACATCATAGCATAAATGCTTTTCCTACCAATTCTAGGGGCGAACCTCACATATTTGGGGGTGGAAAATTTTTTAGTGGTACGGCTTTTGTGCTAGTCATATAACTCCTATCCGTGAGACGCTCATTAAGATCAAAGTTTCACTCCTATATGTTGTAAAAAATTTTAAATTTGGCACTAAAATTACCTTAACAAGTATTTCTCTCAGTTTTATTACACATCTACCATCAAACAAACAAAAATCAAGCACAATTGTATTCTCAAAAATCGTACTTTTACCCTCCCCTTACACTTAAGATGAACATTGTCCCCAATGTTCAAATGACAAATGTAAAAGCATAAAGTAAAAGAATGAAATCAAATACTCCCCTGATTCGCTCGTTGGATAATGAAATTACACGGTTAAATCTTCCTTCAAAGAGAATGTTGAAGCTCCATGACTAATGCATCGCCATAAGCTTGATTCCATAAACATTTCCTTGTCCAAAATAACCTGTTGAACCTGAGAAAACAAACACGAAAACCTGCATAACATCGGCGGGATAAAATCTATATATAAGGATATAATGCTTGTGGAATGATAACTTTGCAGATTCCTGGAGATTATAAGTTGGAGATTTTAATAAAAATTTTTTAAAAACAAAAATTTCAAAAATTTCTGAAAATTAAATCTGACGCCGTCAGGTTATAACCCCTGACGCCGTCAGAAATGACCTGACAAAAATTCTCATTTTAAGTTTCCGGAAAATTTCTGGAAAAACCTTTACCTTACTTCCTGGAAATCCTGCAAAACATCATTATGACTCGATACAAGCATTTGACTCAAACAAATACGGATATGTATGTTAATTTATTATTATTACGATTCATGTTCATATGTGTTCTAATAAACCGATTTAGATTTCCCTTACACTTATCTTTTGCAAAATACCTTTATATGTAGTTAAGACGAAGTTAAAAAACAACATAAAGCATTTTCACAATTTTAGTCTTGAACATGAATCAATAAGAATAAAAATTAAACACACATACGGAAAATAAAATCAAACAAACAAATAAATAAACACACAAAGCAAATAAACCATGGGCTGCCTCCCAAGAGCGCTTGTTTTTGTTCGAGTCACGAGCCTGACTCTACCCTTATTTAATGGATAAAGGAGAGGTTTTCCCTACACTTAGGATTAAGTGCGGGTGATAGTAGCGATACACACCAGCTCGGTAGGAGTATGCCACGTGAGGAAAGAGTGGTGGATGAATTATATGCTCAAAGGGGTGTGCTCCTTTCATCATAACCTTGCCTAGTTCACTTTGGTCAATGGGTGATTTTGAGTTTCCTCCTAAAAAGGGATCATCTTCTATCAACTTCGAGAGACTCCTAGTTGGGAATCCATCTTGACCTAATAAACCCGGTTTAAACCCATAGTGTTTCTTGTGATCTATCATGAATGGGTGATGTAAGTATATAAGGTCATGGTTCACTCCTATATTAGCTTCCTCACTACAAGGCTTAATGTCTACTACCTTAAACTTAAGATTACCCGGACTACATGGTTTGATGGGTGGATCGGGACCTAATTCAATTCCTAAGTTCACATTTAAGGATGGAAGATTAGGTAACGGTTTTGGTTGAGGCTCCGGTTCATCAAAACTAGGAACTTCCATAGAACTAAAAGAAAGGTTATGACTACAAGTATTCAAACCTATTTCTTCTAGTTTTGTTTGGTCCAAGGGCTCTACCTCTATTGGGGTTCCTATAGTCTCTTCTACTTCTTCCGGGTAAGTCATGGGTGGTGTGTATGCCTCAAATGATGGTAGGACTTGTGGGGTACTTGGTGAGCTTATGTTACTTACCTCATCATTTCTTATGTCAAGATCACCTATATCCTCATCATGTGTTTTAGTAGGATCTAACCCTAACATTTTCCCAAGTATCTCAAGTGCTTCTCTAGGCATCTTAACTTCTATATCCGAATCATAAGGATCATCCTCAATATTATGACTGCTATATTCAAATTGCCCAAAAGATTCATCATGTGTTTCTTGAGATTCATCATCATCGATCATAAAACCTAGGTCTTTTTGATCAATGTGATCATGTTTGGCTAAATCCTCCATCACATCAAGGTCACCTATGTGTTTGTTTTGTACTATGGCATTACATGACAACCACTTAGGTATCTCAACACTAACATATTCATCCCCAAACAAACTTGTTTCATGATCCTCGAAATTTGTGGTCAATTGACTTGTACTAAAGTTTGTTGGGTTGTCTACCATATAATAATATTGGGCACACTCTTCAATAGCTTCCCATGCTTTCTCGGCACTTAATTCCCTAATATCCCTGCCGGCAATATGGTAAATGTCCCTTTGGGCATGTCGGTCGACATGATTGTAAAAGATTTGAGTTAGGGACCAAAAATCGAAGTTATGATGAGGGACTTTTTGGAGTAAATATTTAAAACGAGTCCATGCATCATAGAGAGGTTCATCTTTATGTTGTTTAAACATCAAGATGTCATATGGAGTGGGTGAATTACGTGGTTGGTAGTATGGTGGATTCGCGTTCTCCATAATGGTGAACGGAAGAGTCAATGGAAATTACGAACAAACACACAAAGAAATAAGATAGACTAAAGAAAACCTAGCAAAATAAAATAAAAATCTCACTAGAAAGGAATCTAGTGAGTAGACCTAATAGAAATAAAAATTCAACCTAAACAATAACTATTCCCCGGCAGCGGCGCCAAAAACTTGATGCGTGGGTTTTGCAACCTTACAACAGGTTTTACCTCTCAAGGGATCTCAAGAGGCTTACAACCCCACCAGGCAGTGTACCTGACCGATGTAGTATAGTGTAGTGGTAAGTACGGGGGATTGATCGTTCTCCACAGGGAATAGTGTTCGTTAGGTGTGAAAGGCTACTCTAATTAGGTCTAAGGGTTGAGGAAGATTCTTTTTTTTATGTTTTTATATTTTATGAAAGCAAGTAAAATCTCGGGTTTTGAAGGAGTGGGCGGAATTAGTTGCTAGTCAACTAACCCAAATTACTACAAATGCAAATAAAATAAAATAACAAAAATGAAAAGTGGTGAGAAACTTATGTGTGGAGAAATGTGTTTACTTAGATTTCCTTACTCCCTAACTATCTTTTACCGGTTAATTAGTGTGTATTAGTCGCGTGGATGACGGGTGTATTCCTTAATACCATTCGTGGGGTGGCGTACTTACTTCCCCAAACTCTACAAGCTCCTACTTCACTCCTATGTCGAGCCGGCTAGGAAGCTCCTAACATGGGATCACTAGAATTCGCTTGTGCATTAAATACAACCATAAAAACCTTTAGTACGCGTTTGGTTCATGTTTCTTAAGACGTTCAAGCAAGTTACCGAATAGGAAGTTAGCCAGTTTTCTTAAGCCTAACATAGATAAACAATCATCCAATACAACTAACAACACACTAACAACCAATAATCAATAGCTAGGTTTCATTAGATCTAAGCAAACACAAGATAAAATTAGCCTAACATGTTAAACAAAAGACAAGCATAAGATAGAATCAAACAACACATAGACATATTGAATGATTAATTGATAACTTATCTTTCAATGAAACATGGAAGATCTCAAGGCAAGAAGCCCTGAAAAAGTAGCTAAAATCGTCTTAGGGTTTTATCCCAAAATTCCACACACTAAGCTCTCCCTAATGACAAAAAATTAGAAAACTATATATAGACTTTGACATCTGACGGCGTCACCTTATGCATTGTGACGCCGTCACCTCGCCGCTTTTAGGGTTCCCGGATGACCTTCTTGACGCCGTCCCTCTTTAGCTCTTCAAAAATCCATTCTGGCTTATCAAGGCTTGACGCCGTCGGACCTATAACGTGACGCCGTCCCTCTTTGATTTAAGCCGTGACGCCCTTGATTTAGTTAAAGCGTGACGCCGTCAGAATTCTCATGCAAACTCACTGGCCCGTCATGAGTAAATTTCACATCCAACTTTTCTTGCCAAAGCATGACGCCGTCTGGAGTTAATGTTGACGCCGTCAAAGGTGACTTTCAGCACAATTTTGAGACTTTGCCGTTTTCTTCACTTTTATGCTCCAAAAACGTCCAAAATGCCTCCTTTTCCAGATTTCTCCTCAAAAGTACCTAAAATGACAAAAGGAACGATTTAGGGCAATATTTGATCAAATAAATACGATTTCGGGCTTAAATGACCCCTTAAAAGCGGTACACTTTTCGCCTCATCACCCGTGCTGGAGATAAATGTATCATCTGATACTACTCTGTCTTGCAAAACCCATTACTACTCCTATGAGACGGATAATGAATCTTGCCGCCAACTAGTTCCTTTTGAAATGATATGATGATAATTTTTGTCTCGTTATGAATTTGTTAACTGGGCATGATAATGCTAATAACCGATATTCTATACGCTTCATTTTTGACAATTATACGCTGATCCAACCTACCTGCCACTTATGCTAAATAGCTGAACAAGACTCCAACACCTTGAATTGTTCGCTTATTTATTTCCACACTCTGATGAATCATGTACTTGACCTTGATATATGAACTATCCGTCTAGCTTGGCGACCGTGCTCACCCTACGAATCCGTTTACTCTGGATATATTTGATTTTGAGGTCTTTTGGTTATGGATTGGCTGACTCTTCGTAAAGCTACCATAGACTACCGTATCTGAAATATGACTCTTAACAAATCTGTTTTACCCTACTTTTATTATGATGACTCTCAGCCGCTTGAATCTGTTAAGATTAATATTGCTATGGAAGCACATACTCCGATCTCATTTGATTGTCAAATTCCTCCTGACACCCGTTAATATCCACCCTTAGAAGTTTTGGGCATTGGAAGTTTTATTGTACAAATATTCTGATATTTTCTGATGAAACTCTTGAGTTTTCTCCTCCTGTTGCAAAGTAGAATTGACTTTGAACCGACCTCAATCGACGACACATGGTGCTATAGAATTTGAGAGATTGAAGAAGTTGATGGATTATGATGTTGTTCACCTCAGTGTTTCTTTTTAATACCCTATTAATTTATGAAGAAGAAAGAGAAGTCCTACGTCAGCGTGTCAGCCATCGTAAACCTAATTGTATCACTACCCGTATCCTGTAATGACAACAGTTTGAGTTGGCGAATTTTAAACTGTGCCGGAAGACCTGTCAGAAACACACCGTCTTGTTCTCTATTCGTTTTAGTTGTACTAACATGAATTGAGAACCGAAGCAGACTCGCGAAGGGAAGATGCACAATAACCATGTCAGAGATTCATGTTACCACACCACAAGGTAAAGTGTCGAAGGCTTGAGGGGCCAGACTCAAGTTTATAATTCCTTTACACCCTATGATCATACGACAGACTGCATGGACTTGGAAGAAGATCATGTATTGAAGGAATGATAATTCTGAAGCAAACGTTTACGTTTGGAAGAGTTGATTCTGTGAAGGATGAAACTATGGATGACGTATTTCACTTAACTTACTTAAATTCCCGTTACCAGATGCTAAGATCCTTTGAATGATTTAGACCCTCTGTTAATAATTCCGTTATGCATTCATTCTGCGTATGTAGGCCGATGGTTTGTTATGAGGATTTTGAAGCGAAAATTTCCAGTCTGCTTATAAGCAGATTTTCTAACTACGCCACTAAATTATGGTAATTGATTTGAACACTTCTAGTTTTCACTGGGACAATGTATCATACCTGAAGTTTTGAATACAACGAAAAGACATGATCAAAATATGGTAACTCAAAAGTTGATATCTCACAAGAGCTCGACTCAGAATTGACCCTCGAATTGACGATAACAAAAGTCAGTAGTCGAAAAGACATGTCCGGGACGGGTAATAATTTCAAGCCAGTTTATCTGGTGATGTAAACATGTCTCGCAAAGGATGTGTCTGAGTAGAATGTACTGATTTCGAGCGATTTTCCTTGAATATGATCTGGACGGGTAATAATTTCAAGCAAGTTCTATTAGTGATGTAAATGTGTCTCGCAACGATCATGTTCATTGAAAATCAATCAATTCAAAAAGTGCTAACTCTACCCGACATGTGCAAATTTACCTCAACTACTTATGAGCACATGTTAAGGGGGAGTATTTTTGAAAATCACAAAACTCTCAAAGTGTTAACAAAATATGTTTTCTTAATCATAAACACTTTGAGAGATTTTCAAAAAGCTTGGTTTATGGCAAAAATAGGATAGTCATGGAGTTATAAGGTGACTAAGGTTAGGAAAAACCGTCCTATGATCCGCCAGAGCTGGAGGGATCTACCCAAGGACAATTCCAATAGTTTAGTACTAGAAAAGTCCTAGGTATGATTGAAAAAAGGAGAAATAAAATGAAAGGAGAAAGAAGGGGTTGAAGAATGAAAAAGAAAAGTAAAGAAAAGGGTGAAAAGAAATAGCCCTCCATTTGTTCAACCTTAGGGCAAACACCGGGTTCAGTACATATGCTACTGGTTGTTACTAGGGTAACACTGGTATTGAAGATTAAAGTCGTCATGGACCCAGTGACGCAATGCACTAAACCTTCTAGCCACTCAGGTGTCTCTCAAAAGACACTTGTTTCATTTCACACGGAGAACCCTTCATTATCTATCGACCTCTCACTCCGAGATGCGTTGATATTGAAAAGGAGGCAATCTGCTCCATGCCTCCGACAACCAAATATAAGCACTTAATTGAGTCTAGAGCCATGAGATACATCAAAGATCTCTTAGGTACACTTAGCATACACTGGTTGTTCAACAAAAGGAACACCAGTTGTAAATTATAAGAGTGTCCTTCGCAGATCTTAGCAATCTGCCGAGAACGTTCATGAGAGAATTCATAAATGTGATTCTCAGTGATTGAATGGAAATCCTGCTAGGGTCAACATCAAACAGCCCTGACAGCAGGTCACTTCGGTAATCTCTTGTAGGTTACGCTTAGTGTTAGCTCCAAAACGGTCTACAGTCGCGGGGTGATCTCCAGCGACTCACTGAATCGTGGGTGCACTTTGGTGTGTCTGTGTAAGCCCTTTCGGGGGTATCCGATTCAGAATGGCCTGGGCTAGGATTAGAGAAAATCTTCACACTATGTTGTTGACAATCTGGAAGTCTGAACCTGTAAGTGCCGGATGATTTATTGCTAACTGTTTACATGCAGCTAATCATGGAGACCTAGAGCTATGTTATCACCATTCCATCATGCTCATATCCTGTTGAAAAGTTCTCACAAAGACTGAGAGATAACAAAAGTTCAAAGAAGCTAAAGAAAAGTCAAAGTTCAAGCGTTACAAACTTTTACAAGTCAAAATGGAAGCTTATGAAGTGAGAACCGTTTGAAGAACAAAAGTCAAAAGACATATGAGCATGATGGAAAAGACGTAAAGACACTGTCATTAAAGAACGTTGGTGAAAAGGCAGATCGAGACGATACCATATCATATCACAACAAGAACAAAGAACAAAGATTCCAAAGACGTCAAAGCCAAAGAAGCAAAGACGACGTCAAGCAACCTTGATGACCAATACTTAGGAGGAGATTGTTGGGAACACGTTTTGTATTAATTCAAGTATTGATCACTTTAAGGTTGTAAAATCACAAAGCATGATTGGAACAAAGAATCTAGCAGAGCTATTACACGAAGACTCAAAGTTCATGACAACAAGCATGAAAGAAGATTAATGATCATCCATTTCTATTGATGGACTCATCACCCACATGTCACAGAATGAGATCTCAATGATCACCCCTTAGGGGGAGATTATTGGAAACGCAAAAGTGATGATCATAAATGTAATCAAAGAGAGATCTCAATGATCGTCCATTAAGGGGAGATTGTTGGGAATGCTTAAAGTGACGATAATTATCGAGTCAATGAGTCTTGTAAGATGGTCATGTAATATCTCGTTAGAATTGGAAAATTATAGTCTACATGATTGTAGATGTGTGCCGTCTAGATTAGTAATAGTATTTACGTTAATGTTGAATTAGTGAAATATGTAAAGACGGCACACTTCCCTATTCCCACTATATGGGAGACTATATAAGTTTAAACCTCTCATTTGAGAGGTGTGGATTGTGTTTGAAATAAGAAACTCTCTCTTATTATCCCTTGTTCTTTCTCTCTCTAACATCTTATCTTTCTCTCTCTAGATATATAATATATGTGTGATTTGATCTAAATAAAGGGTTACCTACAAGTGGTATCAAAGCTAAACAAAGATCTAGGAATTTCTTTTTTGGAGGCGTTACTGTTCATCGTGACCTACCGAGTTTCTGTGAAAGTTTTATCGAGTTTGGAGTTATCGAGTTACTAAAAATTTTACCGAGTTTGGTAAAACTTTCGAGTTTCTATCTTGGTTACCGAGTTTGTGTGAAGTTATCGAGTTTCAAGTTCTTCCGAGTTTGGTTAGACTTATCGAGTTTCTTTGGTCTACCGAGTTTGTGTTACCAAGTTTGTGTTACCGAGTTTGGTTGGACTTATCGAGTTTGTGTTACCGAGTTTGTGATACCGAGTTTGGTTGGACTTACCGAGTTTGTGTTACCGAGTTTGGTTGGACTTATCGAGTTTGTGTTACCGAGTTTGGTTAGACTTACCGAGTTTGTGTTACCGAGTTTGGTTGGACTTATCGAGTTTGTGTTACCGAGTTTGGTTGGAATTATCAAGTTTGTGACTAGTTAACGACTTTGTGACACTTATAGAGTTTGTGACTACTTATCAACTTTGTGACACCTATCGAGTTTGTGACAAGTTATCGACTTTGGTGGTTATCGACTTTGGTGGTTATCGACTTTGGTGGTTATCAACTTTGGTGGTTATCGACTTTGGTGGTTATCGACTTTGGTGATTATCAAGTTTCTGGTGATCGACTTTCTGTTACCGACTTTGGATTCTTCGACTTTGGATTTGTGGATTCTTCAACTTTGGATTTTTGGTCATCGACTTAGGAACCGTGGAAGGATTTTAACCATGCAAGGATTTCCAGTGACTAAACGTTCAATTTTTACGCGAAATTCAAATTTTGATATAACAGTGAAAATTTTGGCCCAAAATTCAAATTTTTACGGTGAAATTTGGCGTCAAAATTTTTTAAAAACTCAAAATTTTCTAATAACCTTAGAATTGCATTTTATGGTTTATTTCAAATTCTGGTAGAGAGATTTTTCAAGCTCAATTTTTGGAGGGAAATCAGAAATCACCATTAATAAATCCTTCAACTTAGAAAACTCGGGAAATGACTTAACTTCAAACGAACACAACTCTTGAACCTTCAACCAACATCAATAACAACTCCTAGATCTTTGCAACGATCCAAGATCAACTTTATCACACATCGGAACGATATTAAATGGAATCAAGTTTAAAAGAGAGAGATACGGAATAGATATTAATGCAAGAAAAAGAGAGAGAATCGAAAGAGAAATGCATGGCATGTTTTTGATTACTTCATTCACACCTTAAGGTCCTCTCAAACAAAGACTTAGCAGGAACTCGTACCTATTATGGATTTAAACGGGCATTTCCATCACTCTTTGGAGAAGATATTGAGATGTTCAGAAAAACAATGTTCCTCAACATGGATCAACTTGAGAAGCAACTTGAAAACGAAGAATTTCACGAGAATGGATCCATGCTCGTCTTTAAAGTACTCAAGGAACAGTTTCAGCAGTTCATCGATTCCTGGTTCTCTTCGGATTATGACGGTGTAATGGCGCACAAGTATTTTCTAGAATACACTCGAATCGAGGTTCAAACTTTCAAAGACATATTGATTCAACAAATGGACTCTATTGAGAAGTCAATTGCTGAAAGAGTACTTCACAGAAGAGAGTATGATAGAATGATGAATGAAAGGAAGTTGCAGACTCAAGAGGAACAGGTTAATGAGATTAACGCAATGGGTGCTAGTTTGGTTGTTACGAAAAGCGGTGGGACAAAATGAGAACAACAAGAAGAAAAACGCATATCAGGGAATGATACTGATGCTGAAAGTGCATATATCAGACCCATTTATGACACAGAGCCTATGGCTGAGGTACCAAATTATACAATTTTCTATGTCAATGATATGATTTCTTCATCCTCTGAAATACAACATTCTGAGCAACTTAAATTCACTAATGAAGGAGAGGTTGACCAGAATGTTGAACAATTTCATGACAAATGTCCTTCACCTGTTTCATTAACTGAAAACAAAACAATTGAACTGTCAAAACAAACACTCGAGTCTGAAAAATCTTTGACATCGGTGCTTAAAGGAAAAGAAAAAGTTTTTTAAGAAAACCATGAAAATGCCAAAATCAAGTTTGATTTTGGAAAACTTGAAACAAAAAATATTGAGTTGGAACATACTGTGGCATCATTACAAAATGAAAATGAGCATTTGAAACAGATTTACAAAAACCTATTTGATTCAATCAAACGTTTACGAGTTCAGACACAAAACTCAAACAAGAAACAAAAAGAGACTGAAGATTTGAAGTCTCAATTGTCTGAATTCGCTGATAAAAAGTTTGAAAATGTTTTGCAAAAGATTGAATCAATGAAAATGAAAAAGGTTGAATCTCAAATCACTAAAGTTTCCTTTCCAAATACCTTGTTCAATTCTAGTACTCCAGATTTTGAAAAGGAAACGGGGGAGAAAATGTATCTTTTTGAAAATAAAAATCATGCGCTTCAAACAAAAGTGGTTGAGCTTGAAACACTTTTAGTTCAACAAACAAACGATTTTGAGGATGCCAAAACTGACTTTTTCAACAAAATGACAAAATTCGAAAATTATTTTGAAAGACTTGAAAAAGAAAATGTTGAGCTCGAACGGAAATTGGCTCATAAAACGGATGATTCTAGAGCCGAAAAAGATCAATTTTTAAAACAAATTGCCTCTTTAGAATCAAAATTGGCATCCCAAGATTATCTTTCTCTTAAAAAAGAATACAGTGATTTGAGAACTTCATACAATGCTTTAAAAGTGAAGTTTGATTCTCTTAACCGATCAAAGGGAAAAGCTCCTATTTCAAATTTTTCTACACCAGAAGTGAGTGTTTCGAAGAAGATTTACACGGGTGAATCTTCAAAACCATTTTATAAAAAGGTTTCCCAGTTTACAATCTATTCTTTGCAAAAAGGAAGGAAGTTTTCGAAGAAACCAAGCTTTTCTGAAACACTTACTTCTTAAAAGTTTTCAAATCCAAATGTTTCAAATGGAAAGAATCAAGTTTTTCAAACTCCACACTCTCGTTTTACACTGGTAAAGCAAGTGTAGAGACCAAAGCAAATTGTTCAAAACCTTTCATATATTCAATATCAGAATTACTTTCGCTGCAACATAAGAATGACTCTGCTTTGAACATTCCAAATACCGGAAGGTTTCCATTTATCACAAAAACAAATCTTCAAAGAGAACCCATGAGGTTCAACTCTAGATGGAAATCTTCTTCTTCAGATTTTAAAACTCCTAGAGAAACATCGGGTTTCTAAAACAATTTTCAATGGAAAAAGAGTTTTAAATCTCCATTGATTTCACGAGTGTTATTTCAAAATGAAACACCGGTTTTCAGTCCTCGTTGGAATTCAACATCTTTAAATCAGATTGACACAACTTACAAATGGATTTCAAAATTTAGTAAACCCGTTTGCGCCGTGCTTAAATGGGTTCCCAAGGTTGTTGTCTAATCTAAACTTTCTATGACTTCTTAGTACTTCAGCTAAGGACTCGGACTTCAACATGACGACTTGTACACGCATTTCAGTGTACAACTCGGGTTTCAAAGAAAGGAAAGTTCCTTGCTAAACCATTCTTCAAAACCAAGCGTGCACTTATCCTAAAATCTTCTTAATCTTGAGCAAAATTTATTCAAAATTTTTCAAAAGGTTTTTCAAAATTTTGCTCAAGATTTTCAAATCTTGACTCCCCATTCACTCCAAAGTTTAAAAATGTCAAAACATATGCTAGTTTTGAGGGGGAGTATTTCAGAGTATAACGTTTTAGTTACCTTGAAGCAAAATTTATTCAAGAATTTTTCAAACTGAAATTTCTAAATCTTTCAGAATTTTGCCTCAAGAAGACTCCCTCCCTCAAACTTTAAAAAGTTTAAAATTATCAAAACAAATGCGAGTTTTGAGGGGGAGTAATTCCAAAACAAAAAATGATCCATCAAAATCATGCTTAATGGCTTGTGCACACATAACAGTGCACAACCCGTTCTTGTAATGAAAGGACCCTGAGGTACGCTTCAGTGCCTCAATCCTGATCAAAGGAGCGAAAGCTTCTTACTTATGAGTAGAATTAAACCAGAATTTTTTCTAAGTATTTCAAAATTCTGCTCATAAGGACAAGTATTCCCTCGTCAAGGGGGAGTATTTGAAACATAATCTTTGTTCCACAAACAAAAGTTCTTGAAATTCTTCCCACAAAACTCAAAAAGCATATTTTTATCAAACGTTTATCAAAAACATCATAAGTATGCTAGTTTTGAGGGGGAGAATAAAGATATGATTAAAATATGGTAACAAAAACGTTGAAATCTCATGTGAGCAAGACTCAGAATTGAACCCTCGAATTGACGACATCAAAAGTCAGTAATCGAAAAGACATGTCCTGGACGGGTAATAATTTCAAGCCAGTTTATCTGGTGATGTAAACGTGTCTCGCAAAGGATATGTCTGAGTAGAATGTACCGATTTTGAGAGATTTTCCTTGAATGTGATCTGGACGGGTAATAATTTCAAGCTAGTTCTGCTCGTGATGTAAACGTGTCTCGCGACGATCATGTTCATTGAAAATCAATCAAATCAAAAGTGCTAACTCTACCCGACATGTGTAAATTTAAATTAAATACTTATGAGCACATGTTAAGGGGGAGTATTTCTGAAAATCACAAAACTCTCAAAGTGTTAACAAAATATGTTTTCACAATCATAAGCACTTTGAGAGATTTTCAAAAGGTTTGGTTTATGGCAACAATAGGATAGTCATGGTGATATAAGGTGACTAAGGTTAGGAATAACCGTCCTATGATCCGCCAGAGCCGGAGGGATCTACCCAAGGACAATACCAATAGTTGAGAATTAGAAAGTCCTAGGTATGATGAAAAAAAGGAGAAAAGAAATGAAAGGAGAAAGAAGGGGTTGAAGAATGAAAAAGAAAAGTAAAGAACAGGGTGAAAAGAAATAACCCTTCCATTTGTTCAACCTTAGGGCAAACACCGGGTTCAATACATATGCTACTAGTTGTTACTAAGGTGACACTAGTGTTGAAGATTAAGCCATCATGGACCCAGTGACGCACTGCACTAAACCTTCTAGCCACTCAGGTGTCTCTCAAAAGACACTTGTTTCATTTCACACGGAGAACCCTTCAATATCTATCGACCTCTCACTCTGAGATGTGTTGATATTGAAAAGGAGGCAATCTGCTCCATGCCTCCGACGACCAAACAAATAAGCACTGAATCGAGTCTAGAGCCATGAGATACATCAAAGATCTCTTAGGTGCACTTAGCATACACTGGCTGTTCAACAAAAGGAACACCAGTTGTACATTATAAGAGTGTCCTTCGCAGATCTTAGCAATCTGCCGAGAACATTCATGAGAGAATTTACAAATTGTGATTCTCAGTGATTGAATGGAAATCCTGCCAGGGTCAACATCAAACAGCCCTAACAGCAGGTCACTTCGGTAATCCCTTGTGGATTACGCTTAGTGTTAGATCCAAAACGGTCTACAGTCGTGAGGTGATCCTCAGCGGCTCACTGAAACGTAGGTGCACTTCGGTGTGTCTGTGTATGCCCTTTCGGGGGTATCCGATTCAGAACGACCTGGGTTAGGATTAGAGAAAGTCTTCACACTATGCTGTTGACGATCTCGAAGTCCGAATCTGTAAGTGCCGGATGATTTATTGCTAACTGTTTACCTGCAGCGAATCATGGAGACCTGGAGTTATTTAACCACCATTCCATCATGCTCATATCCTGAAGATAAGTTCTCACAAAGACTAAGAGATAACAAAAGTTCAAAGATGTTAAAGAAAAGTCAAAGTTTAAGCACTACAACCTTTCACAAGTCAAAGATTGAAGAAGTGAGAACCAGTTGAAGAACAAAAGTCAAAAGACATATGAGCATGGTGTAAAAGATGTAAAGACACCAGAATCAAAGAACGTTGGTGGAAGGCAGATCAACACATTACCATATCGTATTTCAGGAACAAAAGAACAAAGATGCAAAATGACTCCGAAGCCGAAGAATCAAAGAAGACGTCAAGAAACCTTGATGACCAATACTTAGGGGGAGATTGTTGGGAACACGTCATTAGTTTTTCAGATATTGATCATTTAAGGTTGTAAAATCACAAAGCATGATTGGAACAAAGAATCTTGCACAGCTATTACACGAAGACTGAAAGTTCATGACAACAAGCATCAAAGAAGATTAATGATCATCCATTTCTATTGATGGACTCATCACCCACATGTCACAGAATGAGATCTCAATGATCATTCCTTAGGGGGAGATTGTTGGAAACACAAGAGTGATGATCATAAATGTAATCAAAGAGAGATCTCAATGATCGTCCCTTAGGGGGAGATTGTTGGGAATGCTTAAAGAGACGATCATTATCGAGTCAATGAGTCTTGTAATATGGTCATGTAATAGCTCGTTAGAATTGGAAAAATATAGTCTATATGATAGTAGAAGTGTGCTGTCTAGATTAGTCATATTATTTACGTTAATGTTGAATTAGTGAAATATGTAAAGACGGCACACTTCCCTATTCCCACTATATAAGGTGTAAACGTCTCATTTGAGAGGAGTGGATTGTGTGTGAAATAAGAAACTCTCTCTTATTCTCCCTTACAAAAAAAAAATATATATATATATATATATATATATATATATATATATATATATATATATATATATATATATATATAATATATAAAATCCTAGATCTTTGTTTGGCTTTGATACCACTTGTAGGTAACCCTTTATTTAGATCAAATCACACATATATTATATATCTAGAGAGAGAAAGATAAGATGTTAGAGAGAGAAAGAACAAGAGAGAATAAGAGAGAGTTTCTTATTTCACACACAATCCACACCTCTCAAATGAGAGGTTTACACTTATATAGTCTCCCATATAGTGGGAATAGGGAAGTGTGTCGTCTTTACATATTTCACTAATTCAACATTAACGTAAATACTATAACTAATCTAGACGGCACACTTCTACAATTTTCCAATTCTAAAGAGATATTACATGACCATATTACAAGACTCATTGACTCGATAATGATCGTCACTTTAAGCATTCCCAACATGATGTTTGACCATAATAACTAAAGACAAATAAGCATATTAGGATGTGCAAGTTCATAAGGCTTGTTTTGACAAAAGTTACTTAATCCAACAATTCCATAATCACAGATTCACAGTCCACTTTCCACATCCGAAAAAAACGAAAGATTAAGGATTCGTTTGATTGTTATAGCTAAATTTGAAAACTTGCATCAACTTAAACAATCGAATCTCATATTTTGGAACAAAAATTAAGCACAAAGTAGACTCGAACCCATAAAATCGTTAACTGACCGAATTTAACTTCATTCATAGATGCAAAACATAGCAATAATCACCAATCATCACATAACAACATAACTAATAAAAAATTTTGATCAAAATAGTTCCCAATTAAACACTCAAAGTGCAAAATTCAATAGAGTAATTATGCGAAATCCCATGTAGAAAAAAATAGATGATGATCAAAATTCAATACAGAGTAATTATACTAAATTTCACTGAAATAAATAATAATTTAAAAGAAGCACGTCACCCAAAAAAGATTCAGCACGACTTTAAAATAAATGATCAATAACATGTGAGGAAAGCGGTTTATCATTATAAACATATATATCACCACAGTTTATAGCAGCCTATAAATTCAGTTTATGCAAATACGAAAAGAGTGGTATCAAATTAAATGTTTACCGTTTTGTGATAAATGACAAAGACCAAGGTCAATGTGACACCGGGTTGATATTGAGGCAATATTAAAGTTTGCAAGCAACCATGTAAGCACACCGTTATCCATTAGAAGTGACCGAACTTTCTTGTGTCCTGCACAATTTGAAACCATCCAAGGTTGTGTTATAAATAATTTCTGACCAGTATCAGTATGAAGAAGTTTGATAAAATTAAGATAATATAAACCTTGCGTTATTGCTGGAGATCCACATTTAACGAAATTTGTTAAACCCCTGGCAACCTGAGCAATGACATCATTATTTCCGGATCTAACCATGCCCAATAGTGCTCTAATACCTCCTTGTTAAACTCGTGGCAACCTGAGAAATGGTAATGGCATGTTGTTTTATCGGTTCACGTAGTTTTGTTTCAGTTAGATGTATAGATAAAGAACGTATACCTGACCCATTGTGAGACGCACATTTATTGGCTCATTACCCAACCTGGCGAATTAGAGTAAGCTAAACCCTCATAGCTGCCATTGCACAGGATTAGCTGCCATTTTCCAGGATCACTTTTTCACCTCCTTTGCACCTCCTTCAGCCACTCTAAAATACTTAACTGATCCTTTTGTCTCTGCACAACAGCACAAACCATGTTTTTTGATGTTTTTTTTTATCAAATGTATTTTAAAACTAATGTACAAAATATGATACACATAAAAAGACTTACTTTTTAAGAAAACACTACCCTGAACCGACGAAGCAGCCCTTGCAATACTTGAACCAATAGCCACACCACTGGTATCTTTGTTGATGGCAACTGACTATCTTCTGATACAACTCTGTAACCTGGCGCGTCGTGTTCTTTCCCATAAATTTTGAAAGAAAAACAGATGTTAGGATTTTCCAAACAATCCTTAAGGCGGGTAACACAAATCAATACAAACATACTTTAATCCAATTAAATAAGAAATCGGATTTTAACATTAGAACACCTTAATCTAAAATATATGCAAAAAAATTTAAACTATAAGATTTAAGCGGTATACCTAATCATCTTCATATTTTCGGTTTCACTCTTTTGTCTAAAATGTTTTACATATTTATCTGTCTTTTTAAATTGGGTGGTAACAGAACCAAAGCCCATGTTCTACTCATCTCGTCATTAGCCTCCAATAGCTTGTAAGACTTCCGTTTTCCGCCCACCTTGTTGAAAAGGGTAGTCGAATCTACTGTGATCTTTTTCCCATGCTCCAGTTCGGATGCTTCAATGCATCAGGGACTTTAACATCTTTTATCCTTTCAACAGGCCAATCTCTGTCCCAACAACAAAAAATTTTAAACCATTTAGCGCTAATTTACCAACATGCCTTTAAGCCAACTAGCCTAGCAGTATCAACTTAAAGATTGTGGAGTCAGTTCTAACATGGACAAAAGGTGTATTAAGTAAGTATGTTTTCTGCTATTTTTTTAAAGAGCAGATTCAAGAGTTTGAAATAATTATGATACCTAAAAGCACCTCCCGATGCGGTTAAGATTATACGCCTAAGAGCACCTTCAGGAAAGCCTTTTGAGTAACTGTTTCTCTTCTTCTTGAAATAAGTTGTCATGTTTTGTGATTCCTTACTTTTACAGCATATAAAGTCCATTTACATTTTTTAACAACAAATAATTAAGCACTTTTGAGTAAAACCGGACGAAGAAAATGACCGGATCTAAAAACACACCTTGTGTTAGAGATACTTTGAGTAATACTAACTAGCACGCGGAATTTACTAGCTAATACTTAGAAGAATAATTGTATGTATATGAATGGAACAGTGAATTTTAAGTGTATGAACAATGAAGACAATGTTTTACTTCCAACGATTCAATATTATTAATAATAATACGAGTGATCTTCAGTATCACTAGGGTTTACAACCTTGAATCTTAACAAAAAAGATATATGTATAACCTAACCTAGGATATCCTTTTATAGACCAAGGATTCCTGTACAAGATAACTATAACTCTAATTATATAGGACATTTACTAAGTCTTTTCTATACTTATCCTATTATACGTTTACAAAACATAAGCAGTACAAACTTCTTGTGCTAGCAGTACTAAGTCAGTTAGTACTGCTAATGCAATCTCCAACAGTCTTCAATCTAGCCTTGACAGTTTGTACTGTTAGGTTTAATTCCTAACAATCCTCCCCTAAACTTATGATTTCTCTCCAAATCACTAAGTTTCTTTGAATTAAACTTCATCTCTGAGGATGGGGGGATCATTCCAAACATTAGCAAGTTAATCTTTTAGTATTGGCTTTTCTTTGCTCTGCAAAATAAAACATTCTTCTGATTAACACATCTGCCATTTCTGAATTAACTTTAACTTCCAGTGTTGAACATACTAAAGTAACCAACACAGCTGTTCTGAGAGGGTAGTCTTTTTCTAATAACATGTATATTTCCAAACCATCCTTAGTAAATATTCTATGCACACCACATGTATCAAGTAACTTCCAAGAAACATCTTTGATAGCAGCTTGAAACCTCCAAATTGCTTCTCCTCCATCTGGTTCATAAAGCCTTTTCAACTGAACCCATAATTCCTTGTCTTTATCTTCAAGAGGATCTGAAATCTTGAATCTTTCCTGTACTAAACTCCATAACTGATTGAGATCTTCTTTGTCAAATCCTCTGAGCATATCTTCAAATAACTTATACTTCTCAGTTTTACCTCCAACCCTTATGATTTTCCACCCTTTTATTCTTCCATCTGTGAATACTTCCCAGTCTATAATAGGGTGTTTTGCTTGGAGTGGTCTGACATTTGTGCATTCAGGAACTACCACAATCATGTTCTTGAGCTGTTCATCTGTCAAATTCCCAGTTGCAATCTTTTGTTTCTTTGAAGTATCTGACTCTAACACTTCTGGTCTTCTTTTCTCTCTTTTACCATGCCCTGTATCTTTAACAAAATCTGTTGGCATTGGCTTATTTGTCCTTGCATAAGCTTCATAATAAGCATTTTCAATTTCTGCATCTGTTCTTCCTTTAAAATAACTTTGTTTCCAAAATGCTTGATTCTTCAAATAACTCTTCATGAAACTTATTTCATCTTTTCTAGATGGCATCTTCCTCTTATAACCTTTCTTCTGTCTATCCTTGATTTTATGCATAAGATCACTCCAAGCCATTTCCTTATTATTCGATAGAATGAAATTTGTAAGCTTTTCTGACCTTGCTTCCACACTTAGACTTTCATCTGACACCAACTGTACAACTTTTACCTTCACTATAGGACCAGTATCAGTTAAATACTGTATCTGTTCTACAAAAGTTTATTGAGCAATCTGAGCATCTGAAGCCATTCTTTCTTTTTCTAATCTCTGTGCTTCCATAAAATCAATAACATCATCTTCTTGAATTTTCTTTGCCACTTCTGCATCAAAATCTATTTACATTTGAGTTCTAGGCTTGATCTTCTTTTGTTGTGGCTCTTCTTCAGTCATAATAGCTTTTCCGTTATCCTTAGCAGTTTGTACTGCTTCTTTTTTTATCTTAGCAATTTATAATGCTTCTTCAACTCCAGCAGTACCTTTATGATGTTGATCAGTACCACTTTGTTCACTTTGCAGACCCATATCTTCATTACCATTTCCACTAGCAGTACCTTCTTTCTCATCACCATTAGCACCAGTACCTTCTTCAAATTCTAAATTCTTCCCCTAAGTTCCATACCCTGACTTCTTTTCCTTTTCTTTCCCTGATTTCCCTGTTTTCCTCCCCTGTTTGGGAGAATCACCACCATCATCTGAGCTATCATTTGAACCATCATTTGAAGAACTAGCAGATATCACTATCTTAGATCTTTTCCTCTTAAGTTGAGCTTCCAATTTCTTCACCCTGAGTGTCAACTTGGTGTAGACCTTGGCAAAGTTGTTCTTATGGCTTTTGAGTTCTTCTTCCAGACTTTCCACTTTTTCAGATAATTTGGTACAAAGAACAGTCAATTCATTAAGTTTAATACTGCCCTTATCACTTCTAGCTGTGTTACCTGCTAGGAGAGGTGAATCAAGGGGAATAGATTCTGTTTCTCCCCTAGTTGGACTAGGAGGTACTCCTGAATCAAGGGGCTCATCTGCTTCAAAGGTTTGAGTAGGAGGACTAGGCTGAGCAATCATAGTCTCCTTTCTGGTTCTTCTTCTATAAGTTGTGGTGACTGGGAGTGTATGGGTTATTGTTGAAACCACAATGGATGTGTGTTGGGGATCAGTTGGGTTTACTGACCCTTTACCCTGATCAATTTGTAGCATCTCAGGAAAAAGAGGTATTACTACCCCATTAAAAAGTCTACTTGCCATAGCCATGTTTTGAAAGAGTTTTTGCTGAAGGAAAGGTGTTGGAAAAGTTTCTTTATGTTTCTTAAGTAGATTCTTTTTCTTGTTCAAAAAGGTTTGGATAAACCTTGGATACATCAGAAACTTTGTTTTACTTTTCACATTATTAACCATACTCTCAAATATCATTTTTGAAAAATTAAAAACTCTGTTTGTTGACAAACATATGAGAGCAATAGCAATATTGCTACTGAATTGCTCCCATAATGTTCTTTTTGGACTCAAACAATGCAAGAGAGTATGTATCAAAAATCTCCATTGAGGGGAGAAACATCCCTTTTGAAAAGTTAATTTGTGGTTGGATGTATCATACCCCATTCTGGCAATTTCTTGCCAAATTTCTGTGTTTGGCATATCATTGATACTATCTGAATCTCCTAACTTAAGATGTCTCCTAATAGTAGATTCAGTAACAATAAAATTTAAGCCATCCACTTTAGAGTGAATTTCTATGTCTCCATCTTCACTAGTTATGACAATAGCAGTTTGCCAAAACTGTGTGATTTGAGAGACAAAAAGAGTAGGGGAAACAGTTAAAGCATACCTTCTATGAGAGTTGTTGCGAAAATCAACAATCTCATAGAATTTTGGTCCATCCCCTTGCTCTATTTTCTCTAAGTAGGCAACCATGTTGTGTGTCTTAACGAACTCCAAACCAACCATTATTAATGATGATAATTGCAAGGTTATATCAGAAAGATGATCGTATGAGGGTTAATTGATTATGGGAAGAGCCAATTGGGTTTTATAAAGATACCGTTAGGGTTTTGAGAACTTTGCGAAAAGGATAACTATTATCTTTAGAAAGAGAATAAGTAAATATTAAGAAAGTAAATAATTATCCTCTAGAGAAACCCTATAAGTATGGTAAGTAACGGTTTTACCCAACGGCTAGAAAATTTTGTTACTGACACATTAGTTACAACGGCTAGTTGAGCAGTACAAAGTTTGCACTAGCAGTACAAACTTTGAACCAGCAGTACTAACTGTTGAAGAAAATTTTTGCTTTGACAGTATTAACCTCATATAGTTTTTAGCAAACTACCAGCTATCAATGGATTTGATATGTCTTTACCAATAGCCGTTTGCTTTGGACTAGCCAACTCTTCACTGTTAGATATGGTGAGTTGATAACCATATAGTTTTTGGTAAACTATCAACCATTAACGGATTTGAGAAGTCTTTACCAGAAACCGTTTGCTCTGGACTAGTTGGTTCTTGATGTGGGTTAGACACGGTGAACCAATAACCATTTGTTGTGTGCTAAGATTACACACTAAGCTCCAAAGCATCATTCAGTCCAAAACATAAAGCACTTGTAATTCCTTTGTGCTTATCATCCATACCTGCAATTGTTAGTCCAATAACAAAGAAACAAAGTGCAAAGCACTTGTCTCACAACAATATAAGCATATGACTAACATTGCATATAAACAAGGAAATTAATTTCCTTGGGGAACTCAAGCCATTACTGACTTAGGTTTGCCTCTTGCATCAACATAATTCATTCTCTTTAAAACAATTGAAGTGCCATTAGGTTTGATAGGTCTCCAAACACAACATGCTGATGCATAAACACCATTTACCATATTTTCCCTAGCAGTGTATTTGATGTTACCAGTACTAACTACTCTTCTAGCAGTATGAACTGCTGGCTTTGCAGTTGTCACTTTGGGTTTCCAGACTTGTTTTTTTACCACTGCTTTGTCATTAACGGGCGTATTAATAGTTGTTGGTGCTGATTTAAAAGTTGTTTTTGCACCTTGAACTATTGATCTTGGGTAGACAGGTCTAAATGGTCTGGCAGTATGAACTGCTGGTCTAGCAGTATGAACTGGTCTTTGGCCAGACTTTAAAAGAACTGATCTAGGTATCATTCTAGCATTTGTAGGGTGAGTGGGAGGTCTTACTGAGTTCACCCTATGGTCTGAATACCTAGTTGCCCTATTGTTGCAATAAGCAACAAGATGGTCAAAGCTGCCACATGTGAAACACGCTTTTCTATAGCAAACAAAGTCATCACCTAGTTGGTGAGACTTGAGGTTGTTCCAATTCCTTTGGTTACCTTTGGGCTTGTTTGTGGTTCTATACATTTCAACATACCTAACTGTTGGTCTAAATGGTTTAGCATTGGTTTTAGGCCTAACAGTCTCAGTTCTGACCACCTTAGGTACTTTTGTTTTCTCAACCTTAACACTATCAGGCTTAACCTTATCCTGATCACTCTCATCATCATCAGAAGTCCAATCCTCTATGGTTGGAGCATCTGAATCCCTAGCAGAGGACACCTTGTCCTCAGAGAGTGATTTATCACTTGCACTCTGAAAACTTACTTCTACAGGCTTGTCAACTACCACATTCTCCTTTGTTTGAGCACCATATTCCATCTTTGGTAGTTGAAATTCCTCTAAACCAGTGTGTTCTAGGTCTATGCCTGGAGGTGTAGGTATTCCTCTATAAGGAGGTGGAACTGATTTATAACCTAGACCTGATTTAGCCTTGTTGAGTATTTGACATTCAATTAATTTCTGAACACCTTTTGATGAGTACTCTAATGTGTCTACACTTAATTGAATGTTCTCTTTATCCTTTTTAAGTCTATCAACCTCAGCTTTTAACACACTAATTTCAGCCTCTCTAAACATTAAATCTCTCTTAAGAACAGCTATAGTATCACTAAAACTAGACTCATTACTTTTATAATGAACAATCTGCTCTTCTAACACAGCTAAACCTCTCTTATGATTTGCTAGATTAGAACTGGTTTTGTTTAGCTCTATTCTCTGTTCATCATACTATTTTCTAAGAGTCTCTAGTTCATTTATAGCTACACAAGATTTAGAACACTTAGAAACTTGTATCTCAGAATCTAAGAAAGCCATGAGAGCCATCTCTGTAGGTGCTGCTTCCTCTTCCTCCATGAAGCTCCAGTCAAACCCTAAGCCATCAATGGCCACCATAGCCTTTAAGCTTGAGTCAGTGATTTCCACTTCCCTGGTCTTGCTTCCAAAGCTTCTGTTCTTGCCATCTTGTTGTCTCGGCCTTCTGCACTCCCTAGAAAAGTGACCCATCTTATGGCAATTGTAGCATTCTATCTTTGACTTGTCATAACCAGCAACATCATTGCTGTTTATGATTATCTTCTTGCCTGTCCTCTTCAAAAATCTCTTAGCTCTCATGCTAAGAAGAGAGAGCTGCCACTTGATGTCCATCTCTTCAATATCATCATCATTGATCTCTTGAAGGTCTTCATGAGTCAACATAGTTCCATTGTGTTGGGTAGTCAGGAAAGCACAATAGGTATTCTCATCCAAAAGGCCATTAGTACTGCTTGAAGTACTAGCAGTACCAATATTTGAACTAGCAGTACCAACTGCTCCAGCAACTTGCACTTCTTCCACTGGATTTGAGGTACTGGGAGTTGACACAAAGGCCAAATTCCCAAAGCTTGAGCTTGAGCTTGTTCCAGTAGTCTTCTTCACATCATGCTCCACTATCTTGAAGTTGCTATATAGATCCATCAGACTCATAGTATCTATGTCTGGCTTGTTCTTCCAGACAACTACATGCATAGCCCATTCTGATGGTAGACTTCTTAGGAATTTGGAGTTGAGATCTTCCTGAGGTATCTCAATTCCAAGAATAGCAAGTTGACTCACTAGCTTCTGAAGTCTATTGAACATATGATCCAGTGATTCATTGCTTGTAGCTGAGAAGTTCTCAAATTGTTGCTTGAGAAGGTCCTCTGTGTTTTCTTGGTGGCTTCATTCCCACCATATCTAGCAACAATAGCATCAAAAAGTGTCTTAGCACACTTGAACTTGCTGAAGTTCAAAAGTTGATCATTAGGTATGGTCAATAGCAGCAAGCTCATTGCCTTAAGATCATTCTTGTACTGAGCCTTCTCTTCAGTAGTCACTGGCTTTTTCTGCACCTTTGTTTCAGTCCTACCCTCAACTACAGTTGTAGTGGTTGTGGGCTTAAAAGAGTTCCCATCTTCTATGATTTCCCAGAGTGCATAATCCTGCACCTGGAAGAATTGCTCAATTCTTAATCTCCACATATCGAACTCATTAGGTTTGAGCATTGGTAACTTAGCAGCAACATCGGTTTGAGATGTTTCCATGTCCATAACTTCTTGAAAAACAGTTCTTCTTGGATCTTCTAATTCAAAGTATCAGAACCTGTCTCTGATACCACTTGACCGGATCTAAACACACACCTTGTGTTAGAGATACTTTGAGTAATACTAACTAGCACGCGGAATTTACTAGCTAATACTTAGAAGAATAATTGTATGTATATGAATGCAACAGTGAATTGTAAGTGTATGAACAATGAACACAATGTTTTACTTCCAACGATTCAATATTATTAATAATAATACGAGTGATCTTCAATATTACTAGTGTTTACAACCTTGAATCTTAACAAAAAAGATATATGTATAACCTAACCTAGGATATCCTTTTATAAACCAAGGATTCCTGTACATGATAACTATAACTCTAATTATATAGGATATTCACTAAATCTTTTCTATACTTATCCTATTATACGTTTACAAAACATATGCAGTACAAACTTCTTGTGCTAGCAGTACTAAGTCAGTTAGTACTGCTAGTGCAATCTCCAGTAGTCTTCAATCTAGCCTTGACAGTTTGTACTGTTAGGTTTAATTCCCAACAGAAAACACCTTTTGCGCACTTTTCATTAAGCAAAAGCTATTATCTCCCTTCCAAACACTCGAATGAACTTATCTACATATATAAAATGCAACAAAGCTCGTAAGCCAAAAAGCAAACAACCCCAAAATACAACAACTTATAAACATTAACCGCAAACACACCCATAAACTATATAGCAAAATTCACCCGATTACCAATAGAACCAGTAGAGCCAACAATTGAAATGGGTTTTGGGCAATTCCAATTCTTAGTTTCGGGGTCCACCAACGCAGTCCCCGGGCATGCTGGTGGTGGAGATGGCTGAGCTGAACACCGAGTACTTTTTCCTATTGCTACCTCAAAATCTTTTTTCTTAAAAGAAAACCCACCTAGCATAAACCAGAATTACACATAAATAGTAATTAGAAATAGAATTTTATGTAGTTGGATTGGATTCTTACCTTGGAGGTTTATTTTTGTTGGACATAGGAAATTTAAAGACATGTACAGTATGAGATAAGAGCAAGTTACCTGATCAGTTTACTTTTAATTCCGAATGTGCAGCTGTTATCTTCCCCTTCTAAAATCTTTTCTATAGTATCTGAAGGAAGCCCAATCATTTGTATCCTAACAATATTAAGAGAGCCTACAAGTTCATTATATATAAGCGAACACTTGAACATACTGGCTACATATGGCAATAATAAACATGTAACAGAAGAAAGGCAAAATAACCTCCAGTGCTTTAGGCCAAAATACGGCCATTCTCATACATTGAACAATTTAAGTAACATAACGTTTTTTTATACCAAATACAACCTTAAAAAAAATGTGTTTTTTATCGCATTTGGTTATTTTTATACCAAATAAACCCCGTAAAAAAACACGTGCACAACATGATTATGTTACTTAAATTGTTAGGTAACATTATGTCATAGAATATGATTATTGTAAAAAAAGAATATTTTTATTTAAGAGAACATTCAATGATCAGATCCTACATATCATAAAAGATGAAGGTACCTTTAGTACGATGCATACTTTAGTCATATACCTAAAAAAATTGTCTCACAGATCAATCCCAGATCATCGCTGGTCTTTTTCTTCAACCCGACCCTGTGGTTTGACTCTCAATTTTCGCATACCTACATATACATATTTCAATATGTTGTAAACATTAGAAAAAAAGTACTGGTATTGTTTTAATTGTAGGTAGAAGCAAGAAAGATGAGTATTTACAGAGAAGAAGCTTTAAGCAATCTTATATCATGTCACCTTATTTTAATTGTAGGCTGTTTGGTATCCGACATTAGTTTCAGATAATGTAGCACTGCACGCACCTGCAAGCCCAAAAACAAAAAAGATAACAAAAAATCGAGACAGCAAAGTGCTAGAAAACATTCAAGAAATGAAGATGTATACATAACTAAATTTAAAAGAAAGGCTACAAACCTTATTTTTTTTCAGAATTGACTTCTTGTTGCTTTCGCCTTAGCCATTTCGTACACTTTTTTCGCCTTCCCTTTAGCCCAATCTAATGAGCCTTCTTCCCTCTTTCGGCTCCTTGCCTGCCACGTGCCACACCTCGGGCCATCTTTCACATTTTCCTGAAACGAAGTTCAAAATATCATCCATTCTCTCAATAAAGAACCTCTACAACTTTTGCGTAAATCATGACTGAAAACACTCTCAAAATCTTAGCCACACTATCTATTGTCATTATCTACATTCTACAAACGGCTTAAACAGATATTCCACCCCAAAATGCAATCCCAAACACCCACTTAAAAACACTCACATGGTCTAATTATAATTTTTTCAACTAAATGACCCGTAATTCTATTGTTTATTTAGCTGAAACAATTATAATTAGAATTACGGGTCATTCAGTTTTGATTTTCACGATTGTTGATATATCAAGTAAGTGCTTATTTTAAAACATTAAAAAGCTATCATTATGCTCGTTGTCAATGTCATATGTGCTGCCCACATCAGACACACCTACCAACAATATACTTCAAATATCAACAATCCTGAAAATCAAAACTCGGCGTGAAGAAAATCTACATACCTTTCATCTTGTTTTTTTTTGTGTCGTAGCTGCACCACATATGACCTAAAAACAAAAAATAAAAACTCAATCAAGACCCACATAATCAAATCATCTAAACTACACAAAACCCATAAAATAATAGAAAAGACCCACTGTGTAATTGCACCAGACGTTTAATATTCCAGCAAAAAGAAAACCCCAAATTCGAGCCCTGCCTCTTGGTTGTTGATGATCTGATTCTACCGCATAAACTGACAATTCTTTGAAGAACAACGATTACCTATTATTAACCTTACTAAAAAAAACTGCAATTAACAAAACCCCCAAACTATGACAAAACCCTAATTTCAAAATTCAATTTTTATATATGTATAAGCTGTAAAGTTGTTAAACTTTAAAGAAATAAGAGTTAATTTCGGACAAAGTATTTCGTACCTTATTTTTGTGTTTCTCGATCTTGTACTGATTCCCATCTACTTCCTCCGGCTGTGGTTTCATGGTGAGTTTGTGTAGATCGTGTGGGAAGTAGAAGATTGTCACCATCCTTTTGTTGAGTATCTGGTGTGAATCACCAGACTTTGGTAGAAACTTGTAGAAGCTACAAATAGTAATTACAAATATCGTCAGGATATACACCATCATCTTAATGGACACTCTAACAACTCAAATACCTACTTTATCTTCACAGATTCAAAATTTCCATTACTCAAGCACGAAATCTGAATAAAAAAAAAAATTCCAGAAAGCTAGTAAAAAATCCACTATACTAACAACACAATCTTTAAACATAAAAAAAAAAAAAAAAAAAAAAAAAAAAAAAAAAAAAAAAAAAAGAACACACAAAAGTTACCTGGAAGAATTAAAAGTCCCAATTTTCCCGTCCGCTTCTATAACACCGCATCTCGGATTCGAATCACGGTAGGTAGGAGGACCGGCTGTGGATTCGCTTGATGCATTACTTGAGTGGGTTAAGGAAGATGGATGTGGAAGTTTCGAGAGTCGGTTGCATTTTGGGTTTCATCCGTTGTTTTTGAGAATGTTCTAGGTTTGTCTATGTGTTTTCTGTATAAGAAACAGATTGACCGGCATCATTGGGCAAGAATCAACGGGCCAAAGTAAGCCCAAAAAATTGGCAGGAAACCCAGCAAGTAAAACGACGTCGCAACCATCCATTTTTAAGATATACTTATAATGTCTGTCTCAATATGGGTTGCGTAGAACTGAAAAAATCATCTGTTATGCAATTGTTAATTAAGTTTCATTGTCAATCGAACCATAAGACATCCTTTTAAGGTTCCCACTATTAAGGGTGTGTTTGCTTGGGCCCTTTTGAATTTGACTAATACAATGATAGCAATAATAAGGGTGTGTTTGGTATGTGGAAATCGGAATCAAGTAATACTTTCATAGGCAATAAAGATGTTTGCTTTAATACTCTCACAATTAAATTATCATTTCATAATCATAGATCCATTGAAGTGGGTAGAGCTGTGTTTTTTAGGGATTCTCGCGGGTCCCTCTACATTATTTATTAATCATCACATAAAATGATAAATGACCCACTTTTTGAAATCAAACACCTATACCATATTAACAAACCAAACAACAATATAAATAATGATGTCTTTATTTGCATTCCACCCTAAAATGATAGCATTACCGATAGTAATTCCTTATAACAAACCAAATGCACCCTAATAGTTTGGTGTGTGGGTATATGATTTAAAACAGTATTCGTTACTATGAAAACGTAGAGGGGGGGGGGGTGAATACGTTACCATTTTAAAATCATAAAACTTGTTGTATCAAATATCCAATTAAGCCTGTTGTAATATGAAGAATGCCAACTGTAGTCTATGATTAGCATATACTAAAACAAGTTGTCACACAAGTATAACCATCAAGTCACAACACAAGCAATAATATAATGCAAGTATAAAAGTAAAGCAGTAAGTAAAAGAAAGCGCAAACCGAACACGATGATTTATAGTGGTTCGGTCACGGAGCTCCTCTCCGCCCTACTCCACTCCCTGAGTACCCAACTCGAGAGTTACTTCAATAGATCAACAAGCTCCCTTCTCGGTGGAGAAAACCTTACAAATGTCGCTTACACTTTTTCCGGTACAAAGCTAAATACCGGGTTCTAGTTAGAGGCAGAACCAACCTAACGTCGCCTATACAATATTTCTGACACTAAGCTAGATGTCGAGTTCTTTTACAAGGGTACAACCACTCCCGTTATGTTTTAAGGCCCAACATAAAAATCTTGTGTTTTATGGCACAAACACATAAACCATCTAATCTAGTTTGGTGAATATATTGTGGAGAAAATTCTGAGATTAGACCAGTCGCTCAACTTTTATACCTTTTCTAGACCAAAAAAGTGCTCTTCTCAAAATAGACCGAGCGACCTGCGACTTTTTTACTTTTGAATAGAAGTCACCAAGTGTCACCAAAAAAGTCGTGGCAATTCTTTTTTTATTTATTATGTGTAAGGGTACTTTTTTCATTTCACACAACACATTTTCACATTTATTTTCTTTTCTTTTTCTCACTCTCATCTACAAAAAACACAAACCCAATTACACATCTATTTCATCTTCATCTTCAATTATTTTCCCCCATTCAATACAACACCATCACCACCACCACCCGATTTGCACATCTATTTTACAGGCTTTTTGGACCAACAAACAACAAAAACCAAACCCAACAATTTCAAACTCATAATCACAAACCAAAACAAATCCTACCTAATCCTAACCCATCACAAATCAAAAAAAGTTTTGCTTAGTTATCATGTACAAACAGAAGTGAAACATGATAAATTAATGTAACTAATGAAAGATTAATGTCCACATCATTTTCCTACACAGATCAATGTGCCATATTAAACTTTCGGTAATAAACAAATATAATCTTGGCGGATCTGTATCTTTCCTAAAAGAAAACTTTTTTTTTCTTTCCCGAAGTTATCAACATAAAAATACAACAAATTAGTAATTGTAATAGCTTATACATCATGAGCAAACAAAAAATGGCAATAGTAACACAAGGCAAATGGATTAAGGTCTCCTTCTTCTTTTACTTCTTCTTATTTTAAAAACCAATATCTCAGTTTAACTCATTTTGTAATCAAAGATTCGTTCATAGAACAATACCACAAGAGCATTATCATCATAGATCTATTTGAAGACAAGCTTCTCTTTAACTATCCGAACATATTTTAAGTAAGAACAAAACACATCAGTTTCATTCTTACTTTAGTTCGTTTAAAGAAAAACAAGAAAGGTAAAAAAAAAAGAAAAAAAAAAAAAAAAAGAAAAGAAAAAGCAACTACCTGTGACCCATTAAAGGATCTTGAGGTTGTCATATCTTGTAGTTCTTTGTGGGATTCGAGCATGATCAGAGAAGGTTTTGTGTTGTGATCCGTGTGTTAATGGAAAAGAAGAACAAGAAAGGGTGTTTGTTGTTCGATTATCAAAGGGAAAAAAGATAAGCGGATATTTTTTAGAGCAAAGAAAGTGTTAAGAGTGAGGTTGTGTTTGGATTGATTTAAGAATAAGAGGGACGATTTTTTAGATCTAAAAAGTTTGAGAGGATGGTGTTGTATTGAATGGGGGGAAAAATAATTGAAGATGGAGATGAAATAGATGTGCAACTATGTTTGTGTTTTTGGTAGATGAGAGTGAGAAAAAGAAAAGAAAATGAATGTGAAAATGTGTTGTGTGAAATGACAAAAGTACCCTTACACATAAGAAATAAAAAAAGAATTGGCGCAACTTTTTTGGTGACACTTGGCACCTTCTCATCAAAAGTAAAAAATTTGCAAGTCGCTCGGTCTAGTTTGGTAAGAGCACTTTTTTTTTGTCTAGAAAAGGTATAAAAGTTGAGCGACTGGTCTAATCTCAGAATTTTCTCTATATTGTGATGATACAGTGATGTTTACAATGATGATCCATGACACAAATGTCTAATGGATATGAATGACTAATCTAAATGGACTTCCATTGATAGGAAGCCTTCAATGGATGAAGATCAGAAGTTCCCTATGCTTGTTGTAATATATCTTCATATATGTATGCCTGTGGTGGATGATGACTCAAGATCTCTGAGTTTGCTTCATAAGATCATTTCGGGAGTATACTTACAACATAATGAAAGTTAGAAGCATTATGATCATGATGATAAGGGTGATTAATGTATGTTCCTACATTGTTATCTATTGATCTAAATGTATGCAAAAGGGTAGAGAGAGTATATGTTTGAGTGATATAGAAATGAGTAAACAATGGGCTGCTATTTATAGCCAACAAGCTCAGCAACCCACGGATCAGACGGAACCAAAACAAGGGTTCCGTCCACGTATGCATTTGGTTCCGTGGGGACCCGATCAAATCTAACAAAAATATACACCATATCTTTCAAGGATTCTAGAGTGACAATCTAAACAAAATATTCACCATATCTTCCAAAGATCCTAAAGAGATATGCAATCTTAGATTATCAAGAATAGGATGATGCATACCATGAGGTAAAAATACAATTCCATTTAGATTAAAATGTTTATGAAAGTAAACTTGTAAAATGTATATACTAGCTAGCTAATATATGTTTACCAAGTTGTACAATGTTAGTTTATGTGTTACTAAAAATGTTAAACTACTTATGCTATTATAGGACTTAAGTTATTATGTCATTAACATCATTTTTATAAGTATGCAAACACATTTTCTTAGTTTGACACCTAAAGTGCACTTATCCTATTTTGACACCTAAAGTGCACTTTTACACCTAATGTGGCACTTATTCTATTTTGACATGAATACAACTTAGGAAGCATGATATACAAGTAAAAATACTTGTATATGCAAAATGTAAAATGAGGTTCGAAATAGAATGGTTAACCTTTTAAAATACTTAATGACTCTAAATGTATTTTAAACATTCTAAATGATTTGTTAAGGGGTTTGATCATAATGCCACATAACAAACATGTACGAACCAGTGTTGTAGCATACGAGAACTTGAGACATCAAGAGGTGTTGAATGTATGTTGAGACAAAATATGATTACGAGTAACTTGTACATTTTACATTATGTATCAAGTTACATGTTAGTCATCAATCAAAACAAACGAGACTGTTTAGATTAAATATCGTAATACTTGCACTAACAATCTCTCCCTTTTTGATAATGACGAAATATGTAAACGTGATAGATAGTAAAATGTAAAAAGTTACTTGTGTCCGTATTATCTTCTAAATTACCTTCTCCATTTACACTCTTCTCCCCCTTTTGTCGAATCAAAAAGGGTGTGTCCTTGGAGTTTTAAACTTCATTTCTCCCCGAAAAGGCGAGCTTGCATCATCCCTAGTGAAATTAAATTGTCTACTCCAATCCCCTATGGTTTTTACGTCTCCTAGGTTATTGCCCTTGTTTGGTTGTGGATCCATCAATCAAATTTAGACTCTTAACCTACATCAAGGTTAGTTTTGTGGAACATAAAAAATATATGAGAAATGCATGATGAAGAAAATGCAGATAGAAAACGATACACGTGGGTAAGCTATGTTGGACTATCTCCTCCTTTTTGTCGAAACACAAAGGTGTGTCGAAGAATGAGAGTGATTATGAATGCGTGCATGCTCCCCCTTGACGGCTGCTCCCCTTTGATCGAGGCGTCAAGGTATGATTAAAAAGCTATAAAACAAATATTAGTGCAAAACAATATTCGTCCTTGGACGAGTATGTGATATAGAACAAAGTGTTTATAAGATGTATTCTATAAATGCTTGAGGGAAGCTCCCCTTGCTCTAGGGCATCAAGATGAACCTACAAAACAAATATTAGTATAATAGAAGCTTTGTCTTTAGACAAATATGTCATATACAACCAAGTGTATAGACGATGCAATATGAGTGCTTGATGGATATTCCTCCTTGTTCGAGGGTGTCAAGAAGCACCTAAAATAAGAAAAATAATTGATGCAAACTTCATCCTATGATAGTGTTCTAGACAATGAAGTTGTGAGATTCAGGTTAAAAAGAAAACTCTAGACTCGTTGGTTGTGAGAGGGTTGTTTGTTTTAAGTAGTTAAAGACTGACCCAGGTACCCACGGATTGGGCAAAAAATTTTTTTGGTTCTGTCCGTCTAATGGAAGGGTACCTTGGGTCCAGAATTTGTCTTGGTCACGTTTTTTTGTTTTTGATCAATCGAAGGTTCGAGCTAAGATTTATTTACTTATAACTACGGATTTGGTTCCATTAAACCTAGTCCAAGTCTAAGCTGATTCAATGGTTCGCATTTAAGAGGTTTGTTAAACACATGATGTGTGTTAGTGCAAATATTACGATATTTAAACTAAACGGTTTCTTCGGTTTTAATAATGACAAACATGTAACTTGTAATGCATAACGTAAATTGCGCAAGTTACTTGTAAAAATAAATCATCAATGGATACTTATATCAACACCTCTCGACTTCTCAAGTATGCTTCAACAAATTCGTAGATTTCTATCCCGACGTAAATCACTCAAGGTATGAACAAACAAATCTACAACTTGACTAATGATCAAAGGATTATATTTTTCTCTAAACTTAACATTTTTAATGTGACAAAACATTTTTTCAAAAATAAATTTTACAAATTATTTTTGAATTAAATAGAAATGTTTTAATTTGAAAAATAAGTTTAAAATCACCAACAGCTATTTCCCCCCCCCCCCAAATCATCTCCAAACTTCCCCAAATAAACTTTCACCACTAAAAACAAAATTTGGAGCGTCCCTGTCTGGGACGGTACCACTAAATTGAGTGGTACCGTCTATCTGTAACGGCTAGTTTTTTCTTTGCTATAAATAGTGGACCATAACTACCAACTTGATTTTTCCAGTTAGTTTTCTCTGGTCTAATTCTCTCTTATTTAGATCACTTTCTTTGATCATTTAGTGAGTTTTAGTTTGTTTTAGAGTGATCCAATCATCCATTCAATTGATCACCTTCATTCCTCTATTAGTGCAAGAGAAGAACACATCGTATCACAAAGATACAAAGTGTTATAGTGTTAGTGTAATGCACTCGTAACATTCGTTACGTACTTGTTGTATCTTGATATACATCAAGTTGTCTCTCATCTTGTTTAGTTAGCTCGTGTGGATCATTGTGATCTTGTAGAGATCGGATAGATCTTGTGTAGCTTGTGTTGATAGTGAGTTGATCGGGTAGATCATGTGAAGATAAAGTAGATCGGGTAGATCGAGTGTAGATCATGTGGATCTTGTAGCCTTTGTGATTTGTGAAGATCAGGTAGATCGTGAGTGAGATTGGTACTAACTAGATTAGTACTCAATATTTAGCTTAATGTCGGAAAATAATGTAAGCGACGCGGTTTATGTGTTTAGGCCTCAAAACAGAAGGTCTGTTATGTTGGGACATAAAACATAACGGGTTTGGTTGTACCCAAAGAAGAACTCGACATCCAGCTTAGTGTCGGAAAATATTGTAAGCGACGTTGTATGGTTTTCACCGCCAAGAAGGGAGCTTGTTGATTAGTGATGTAACTCTCGAGTTGGGTACTCGGGGAGTGGAGTAGGGCGAAGAGGAGCTTCGTGACCGAACCACCATAAATCACCGTGTCCGGTTTGCGCTTTCTTTACTTATCTCTTTACGTTTATTTTTGCATTTACCGCTTTACATTTATACTTTGCATTGCATTTATGTTTGTGTAGTTTGTTGCTTATATTGCGTTAGTTGTGTTTGTGTCATGCCAAGTTATTACTAATATTTCTAAGTTTGTGTCAATGTGACATGCCTTACTTGTTGCTTTATATTATCTCTTGTTCTTGTAAGACTAGTGTTGACACTTTCATATTATGTCACACTTGATCGGGTGTTTGATACAAAAGTTTTTAAGTTTTTAAACGGAAACGTATTCACCCCCTCTACGGTTTCCACAATTGGTACCAGAGCCACGTCGCTCAAAATTTTAAAATAAATGGTTTTCAAAATTGAGTACGATCCATGTATCAAATTACCCACGAAGGGGAATATAATATGAAAAGTATTTACGTGCTTAATACTTACAAGTTTTGTTGTTAAGTATAGTTTGTCATACTAGCTTGAAAGTTTTCTTAAACAAATAAAAGAAAAGAGTTTGTAAGTGTCCGGTCATGTCTTTTGAACGAGTCGTAAAGTGATGCGGTTTTGAAAGGATCGATTGGGACAACTCTTTGTTTTATAGTAAATATATGTTTGTAAATGTTTTTCTTAGTCCTAAACATGGAAATGTTACTTAACATATTCTACATGTTCGGTATCTAGTTTACGAAGTTTTACATCTCTTTGTTACGTCGAAGCAAAAATTCAGTATGAGACAGAACTGTAACAACAGTGGACGGTACCACTAAATATAGGAATGTACCGTTATATTTAACGGTACTGTGGGGTATTTAAAGGTACCGTGCATGTGTCTGTCTGTTTTCAGAATTGGGTCATTTTCATAAATTCGTATAAAATCAACCGTAAGTCCATAGGAGTTGTGCCATCTATCGTTTTAAACGTAATTGAGTCTATTTTCATTTAAAAAATATTTTTATGAATTGTTTCTAAGTGAAAAATATATTAGAGTCCTTGATTTGTAACGAAAGATCCTTTTAATTATGTCATTTGCGCAAATTTTTTTGCCAAAATGAAAAAGGGTGTTTCAACTTTTGAACATTGATGTATTTTCAAAGTAACTTGGTAAAAATCTTTAAAATGGGGAGTAAACAAATTCATTTGAAAGAAAATAAATAAAGTCAAGCTAGGTATACATTGTTATACTTAATACACAAAATGACGATAAGTATTTTTGTGTGTTACGCTAAATGGTTATTTGTTTTTCTTTGTGTCCTAGTACTGTTAGTTAATATTTTTGAGTGCTTATAGTTATATTTAGTTGAGCTAATTATATCTATAATCACGAGCGTTTTACATGCCTTGTTACTATGTGTTGATTATTAGTTTTCCGGTTTATGCGTCAATAAGAATTAGACTAGACTTCTTGCACTAAGTTGCTTAATTGATTTTGCATTGCATATATGCATAGACCAGTTTTCTTGCATATGTGTTTTCGACATCTTGCAAGTTTTAAGATGCTTTAGTAACCTTCTTAGGAGTGGAAACTAAGTTGGTTGATCATGTGCGTCGAAAGATATTATCTTACACAATTATTTTTCCAAAGGTTTAAGTGTAAAAAATATATCACCTCAAAATATTTAACACTTTCATTAAATCCGTAACATGATCTCTAAAACATTACATCATTTTGTCTTTGCTTGACCATGGGTTGTCTAAACAAGATAAAAATCATATTCATACGTTAGTATTTAAGTAGAAGAAAATGTATTAAACTTCCATTGGTCTAACACACACACACACACACAATGTTTTAAACATTTAGTACTTTACCTATGTTGTATAAAAATGGTTAAGATAATTATTTTTATACTTATGATATGTCGAAAACTAAGAATATTATAATTAATAATAAATAGTTTTTCGCACATAAAAATGAATGACAATCTCGAAGTAGTAAGTTAATATGTCATTAACCTCACACATACTAATAGTATTAGAATAAATGGAACACATTCCTTAAATTTTTATTTTCTTTTTAAAAGGAGTGTTCGTGAGAGTCAAGAAAGATTTCAAGTACATATCAATTCATTATTCGAATTATGATTGATATCATCATCGAATCTAATTGACAAGTTTTCAAATATGGACCTGAAATTGGAGTCATTATTTGTCTAACTTCAAGATAACATCAAAATATAACAAAATATATTATCTTCAATCTACATACTCAATCACACTCGGTTGTTATAAAAATAATGACGTCCTCTCAAGACAAAAATGATATGCATCGGATCATAACTCAACTTGTGTTGAAGATGTCATATTGAGTCTTCTTGTCCAATGGTTGTGTTCCAAACATTAAACTAATATGTTTAAAAGATGCAAAAAAATACACAACTAAGTAGGATTGACAACTTGGATGTTTCATCCAAAATATTCAAGTAATTTACTTTGCAATACAATTAGTAAATGTATCATTTCCGAAAAATCAAACACGAGCAAAAAAAAAAAACATATGTAAACTTTGCTCATGAACGACTCAACACTCATAATCACATGTCAAGTAAAAGTGTCACACATAATATGTTATTAACTATTATGTACGTCATCAATCTTCGAGAAGATCACATGTATTTCTCATATCAAAAGATTGAGAAAGGATAATTTATATCATATGCATCTCATTCCCTTTGTAAAATTAATGGTTGTGTTACAAGAGAATACATTGCATCTTGTTAACAAATATAAGATATTAGATTTGAATAATAACCCAATACAACATGTGTCATTTTATGTGTCATTGCATAAACAAGTAAAATTGATCATACACTAAAATACTTGTTTTACTAAGCATTCGTAAGAGTGATAAGTTTCCTCATAGAAAAGCATATTTGTTGAAAGATACAATATGTCTCATTTTAATCATACATCATATAATACTCACAAGATCTATTGAGATAAGTAACCTTTACTAGATTCTTTTCTTAAGATATGCAAATGAGCATTCTTGAAACACTATCAATATAACAGATTCTATATTGTATCACATTAAGGCATCTCTTGGCTCAAGAAAACCAAATCATGTTAAAATAACATGTAACAACTCAACAAACAAAGATGTTATCCAAGAGATCATAAAATGCACCATCTCCACCAAATAACCTTTAAATCTCAAATACGAAATTAAAACATTTTGCTTGCCTTTGTTAGGAGTTTTGTAAGATATGTCATCTTCTTAACCGACTTTCAAACTATGGCTAGTTGAGTCATATTAGGCCATGTATTTGCGAAATAAACTAATATCATCTTTGCTACACTTCGATAGGCAAATATAGGAATTTGAATTTTTCTAACATGAGAATGACTATTGGAGAACCTATCGCACTAGATATTCAATTTGACCTAACGGTTGAATTGCTTCCAGGAGAGAAGTTGGGTTCGTGGTATAACCCGTAAAAATGGTCGTGTTTAGCCTGAATTGAGCACCACTAGTAATAGTCTCATACTCATTCTCTAACTTGAAAATTTTTCATTCCTACATTTGACTAAAGATAGTTTACATCGGTGAACTTTATCTCCCATTAGGATTTCATTTTGAACAAGTAGTAATTAGGATACTCCTTAGCGAACCTAGAATACTTGCATCCCACAACTTGTATGATGTTTGCATTTGTTCCTTATGTGCATTTTTACCTGATTTGCTTGTTAATTGTGCACCCACACTATGTTGTTTTGACACATAATGATTTAGGTATGCCTATCACTATAAAATTTTAGACGTCATTTAGTTTTACACTAGTGTCAAAATCTAAAAATTATAGTAGTCGCGAAATTGCCCTAATTCCATGGTCATCGCTTTCTTCCAAGTGATACACTCTTTTGTCAAGGGAATGTTAGATACAAGCCTAGTAGAACTCGGAGTAGGTTTGACAACTTAAATATTTCATCCGAAATGTTGATGCAAATAATGTTATAAAAACGTTATTTCTATCTTTCGATAACTTCATGTTTTGAGGATGACAAAATGTGAAAACACTTTACGTTAAAATTAACGTAAACAAGTTTTTAATCGGAAGATCCCATTTCTACACAAATCACTCTAGAACAAATTTACAACTTAACTAATGATCAAAGAAGTGAATTTGAGTTTTAGACATCACATTTTAATGTGACAAAACATTTCTTTCAAAAATATACTTTACAAATTATTTTTGAATAATTAAGAAATATTTTAATGAAAAAATAAGTTTAAAATACATAACAGCTATTTTCCCCCCCAAAATCAGCTTCAAACTTCCCCAAATAAGTTTTCACCAGAAAAGACAAAAAATGGAGCGTCTTTGTCTGACACGGCTCCACAGTTCCACTAAATTTTAGTGGAGCCGTGGGTGATTTAGTGGAGCCGGCCCTCTATAACGGCCAGATTTTTTCTGCCTATAAATACCAGCCCTGTTCACAGTTCTTGGGCATCCTTTTTCACACAAAACTTTCTGAGTTTGATACTCTCTTCACATCTTTTCGTTTTGATCATTTAGTTAGATTTTCTTTTGTTCAAGAGTGATCCAATCATCCATTCAAGTGATCCTCTTCATTCCTCTTCAATAGCAAGAGAAGAACACAAAGTATCCAAGTAGATACAAAGTGTTGTCATTCCTCTTCAAGTGCAAGAGAAGAACTCAAGGTTTCCAAGAAGATACAAGAGTTGTAGTTTTAGTTAGGGGTCTTGTAACATTTGTTACACACTTGTTGTATCATAGCATACATCAAGATCATTTTTCTTTTGTAAGAGAGTGAGTGAAGATCATTGTGATCTTGTAAGAGATATTGATTATCTCTTGAAGCCATTGGGCTAGTGTGATTGATCAAGTTGATCAAAGGTAGATAGAATAGGTTGAGTGAAGTGAGAGTTGATCATTGTGATCGTGTCAAGATCTTGGAGATCTCTTGAAGCCATTGGGCTTGTGTGATTGATCAAGTGGATCATAGGTAGATCGGGTAGATCGAGTCTTGTGTGAAGTAGTAAAGGATCAAGTGGATCGTGGTAGATTGGTGCTAGCTAAGATTAGCACTCGACATCTAGCTTAGTGTCGGAAATAGGATAAGCGATGTGTACGGTTTTCTCCGCCTAAAGGGAGGTTGTTGACATAGTGCTTGAAACTCTCGAGTGTGGTACTCGGGGAGTGGAGTAGGGCGAAGAAGAGCATCGTAGTGGAACCACTATAAATCCTTTTATCCCGGTTTGATCTTTCCATCTCTTCTCTTTACTTTTATTTTTTATATTAGTTAGTTTAGTGTAGTGTTCATATTGGTGTTGATTGGTTACACATAAGAATCGAATTAAAGGTTTCCAATAGTAAAGTTTTTAAGAAGTTTTAAAAGAACTAAAAGGACTTAAAAACCGGTAAAACTATTCAACCCCCCCCCTTCTAGTTTTCCACACGAAATATTCTAGTAATTTTAGCTTGAAATCGCAATTGTTAAATGTCATATCTGAAACGTCATATTCAAGCCTTTTAACAACATATGTTAAAACGCTCATCCAAAAGCTAAAAGCTAACATCAACCAACGGGTGACAAAGGACTCACGAGTTACTACATAAGTGATTAGTAGTTCCTTTCATCCTCGTGTGAATATACACTTCTCAAGACCAAGTATATTCATTTCCGTTAGTTCCTTTTATCCCCATAGGTTTGTCATCGTGTTTTGTGTCAAGCTCACCGCATAGATAATGAGGATCAAACTTATCCATCGGTTTTAGGGTAGAAAACAAACTTATCATCCTATCTCACCAAGAGTACGTTGATACTCTCTTTCGAATAACGGCCAATATGCTTATACGAAGATTGATATTTTTGAGTCTTTTCTTTTTCGTCGTTCCATCGGTTTTAGGGTAGAAAACAAACTTATCATCCTATCTCACCAAGAGTACGTTGATACTCTCTTTCTTCCGAATAAGGGCAATATGCTAATACGAAGATTGATATTTTTTAGTCTTTTCTTTTTCGTCGTCAATCTTGATCACCTACCGACGTGCAACGATCTCACAACAACAATGGATGTTCATCCCAAAAATTCCATCAATCTCCCTAGAAACATCCAAACCTCTCAAACGTAAATCATTCAACTACTTGCACTTAGGTCTAGGAATGATGGAACACATTCCGTAAATTTCATAATTTACATGTGTTCAAAACATCCCCTAAGTGTCGTCTAATGACTATTTAAATATTTCATTGGAAATGTTGAAGTCATCCTTCGAGTCACGTCTAATGACTATTTAATTATTAAATTGGAAATATTAAAGTCATCTCGGATTGTCAATAATCTCGTGTCAAATCCCATTGGATTTATCCCTCAAAGTATTTATTAGGTATAGATTCTTTCATCAATTCTAAAAGTCTCACTAAATCAACGATATTTATTCATTAGATCCTCTCAAATCGTTGATTTATGTGTGTCTAAAACATCTATAGATTAGAGTCAAATCCTCTCAAGCTTCCAACGACAACTTAAATATTTCATCCGAAATATTTAAAGCATATTAAATTTGCGAAATGCAATTAAATTTCATCTCTCGTTCTCGATCAACGTTCATCGAATCCCGTTGGATTCATTCATAAAAGAATTTATTTGGTATTAATTTCTTTAATCTAAGGTCCAGAAAAATCACAACATATGTGAAATTTCTTTGTCGAAAATCAAATTCTGGGTCAAAACTGACCTCAGCAGGTCACGGTACCCTTAAATAAGGGACGGTACCGCTAAATTTAACGGTACCGTCGGACTGTTATCTGCTGAGACAGTTTATTTTGTAGTTTCAAAAGCACTATCAAAACCCACTCGCTGTAGTCTTGAACCAAAACCGTCTTCTATCTGAATAGATTCGGCCTATCTTCTGATTCCTTAGCTTTTTCCCCTTTCACTTCTGTATGGTACTAAACACACCATATGTTTGGTTACTTCCGTATCCATCAACTTCTCAACTTACCTACAATTCTCAACCTTCGTTCTACACAACCAATGCTTCCGTATCCCACTCATCTTCCACATACTTCAAGCGAAGAACCGCTAGGATAAGTTGAGATAACCTTTCTTCATAGTTTCTTCTATCAAAGATAACCTTACTAGAACCTTATCACTAACTCCACAACCTTGAAGATTATATCTTCTTAACCCTTAGCACATTTCCACGCAATCACATGCCTCATCATATGAATGTTCTATGAATATTCACAATGAATGAGAAGAGCTACGTGACTTCAAAGGTGAAGTTTATTGTATGCTATCCACCACTTGTCATGACGTTACTAAGCTCATCGCTTCCGTCAACGTTTGTTTTCCTCTTTATTTTTTATTCTTTAACACATCTTGTCCGGATGGTCATCGATTAAGGGGGAGAGAAAAACACACTCATACACATATAGTCCTTCACCAAACACTCTCAAGAACACACAAATATGGTTCTTATTACCTAGAATTCTTTACTAAAACACTCACTTCTTAAGTACCTGCTACTTAGCAAAACCCCAGTCACAAAACAACAAAACCTTATAACTATTCTTCACTCTTGATAGTGATAGTTAGTTCAATAACCGTCAATCCTCACAATCATTATACCCAAATTGTATGACTACACAATTACACGAAATCCTACATGCACCAAAATTATCTCTAACACACAACTAGGATCATCCAAAACTAGAACTTCGTTACCTTAACCCTGTTAGAGATTTTCAGCCACAATAGGATCACATGGACATTTTCTTTTTTTCCTTTGAAATATATCATGCATCTCATTGTCAGTGCAAATGATATATTAATCTAAACCATCTTTACCCACCTTCTATCAAAGGTCAAAACCAACACTCTCCCATCTTATGGAATCATTTCCATTCGAATCTTAGCGCGTGTCGTTCTCATTCTTATTTTTTTTAAACTTCCATCGAGTCTACTTTATGGTATGACTTGTCATAATAGTAATAACATATATCTACTTCATTTAGAGTATGTCTTCTCAACAAACAATCCTTACACCAATCATCCAGGGTAGATGATTATGTCGTTCAAAAGGTTTGTTAGAACTCGCCTTCCCAATGATAACTTGGAAGAAGTCATTTTGTATGTCAGTCAATGAACGAATCTCGTTCTTGTTAGTGTGATTGATTGAACAATTACACCTTAGGTTGTCGGTTGAGTTGTGACACTCAAGTGTCTTTGAATTGCAATATGCATTCATTTTTTTTGCTCGTCCAACTTTCCTCGGCTTTCTTCTTTGTTTTTATCCTTTTGGCACACTTTCATCATGTGTCTAACCTCTAGCATACTTTGATATTCTCACATACTCATGGCTTTTAGGTAGCTACATCTTAACATAGTTTAACCCTTTTATGTCTTGTTATATGTTCTATTATGATTGCTCCTATTTTATTATATATTATGTTGCATGTAGCTAACCCTTGATGTAGGACAAGCCTTTGTAAGAATTTGATCCATGGATCCGCTAGATACTAAGGTAAATAAACAAGGGGATTCAATCACCATATGGGAGCATTGAGCCAGGGGGAGCTCGGAGGTATTTGAATACATAGCATGGAGTCGTCTTAACAGTGGTGATAGAAGACTTCACTGGGTTGACGCAAGCTCGCCTTTCTGGGGAGAAAGGAAAGAAGTGCAATAAGGGGGAGTAGGGAGTGAATTCAAGGGAGAGCTCGAGGCAACTACCTTTTTGCTTCGACAAAAGGGGGAGAAGGGAGTGTAAACAGGTAACTTTTACATTTTACTGTGTGTTACGGTTTACATATTTGTCATCATCAAAAAGGGGGAGATTGTTAGTGCAAATATTACGATATTTAAACTAAACGGTTTCTTCGGTTTTAATAATGACAAAATGTAACTTGTAATGCATAACGTAAAATGCGCAAGTTACTTGTAAACATAAATCATCAATGCATACTTACATCAACACCTCTCAACGTCTCAAGTATACTTCAACAAAGTCGTAGATTTCTATCCCGACGTAAATCACTCAAGGTATGAACAAACAAATCTACAACTTGACTAATGATCAAAGGATTATATTTTTCTCTAAACTTAACATTTTTAATGTGACAAAACATTTTTTCAAAAATACATTTTTCAAATTATTTTTGAATTGAAAAGAAATGGTTTAATTTGAAAAATAAGTTTAAAATCCCCAACACCTATTTTTCCTCCCAAATCAGCTCCAAACTTCCCCAAATAAACTTTCACCACTAAAAATAAAATTTGGAGCGTCCCTGTCTGGGACGGTACCATGGTACCACTAAATTTAGTGGTACCGTCGGGTATTTAGTGGTACCGTCTGTCTGTAACGGCTAGTTTTTTCTTTGCCTATAAATAGTGGACCATTTTACACTTTCAACTTGATTTTTCCAGTTAGTTTTCTCTAGTCTAATCCTCTCTTATTTAGATCACTTTCTTTCATCATTTAGTGAGTTTTAGTTTGTTTTAGAGTGATCCAATCATCCATTCAAGTGATCACCTTCATTCCTCTATTAGTGCAAGAGAAGAACACATCGTATCACAAAGATACAAAGTGTTATAGTGTTAGTGTAGTGCACTCGTAACATTCGTTACATACTTGTTGTATCTTGATATACATCAAGTTGTCTCTCATTTTGTTTAGTTAGCTCGTGTGGATCATTGTGATCTTGTAGATATCGGAGAGATCTTGTGTAGCTTGTGTTCATAGTGAGTAGATCGGGTAGATCGTGTGAAGATAAAGTAGATCGGGTAGATCGTGAGTAGATCGGGTAGATCGAGTGTAGATCATGTGGATCTTGTAGCTTGTGTGATTTGTGAAGATCGGGTAGATCGTGAGTGAGATTGGTACTAGCTAGATTAGTACTCGACATTTAGCTTAATGTCGGAAAATAATGTAAGCGACGCGGTTTATGTGTTTAGGCCTCAAAACACAAGGTTTGTTATGTTGGGCCATAAAACATAACGGGTTTGGTTGTACCCGAAGCGACGTTGTATGGTTTTCTCCGCCAAGAATGGAGCTTGTTGGTTAGTGATGTAACTCTCGAGTTGGGTACTCGGGGAGTGGAGTAGGGAGAAGATGAGCTTCGTGATGGAACCACTATAAATCACCGTGTCCAGTTTGCGCTTTCTTTACTTATCTCTTTACATTTATTTTTGCATTTACCGCTTTACATTTATACTTTGCATTGCATTTATGTTTGTGTGGTTTGTTGCTTATATTGCGTTAGTTGTGTTTGTGTCATGGCATGTTATTACTAATATGTCTAAGTTTGTGTCAATGTGACATGCCCTACTTGTTGCTTTATATTATCTCTAGATCTTGTAAGACTAGTGTTGACACTTTTCATATTATGTGACACTTGATCGGGTGTTTGATACAAAAGTTTTTAAGTTTTAAACAGAAACGTATTCACCCCCCCCCCCCCCTCTATGGTTTCTACAATGTGTTTTTCACTTGACAAGGTATTGGTGCAAACATGTGATGTTGGGTTAAGAAGGTTTGAAACACTTGTGATTTTGTGAACTAATTTTAACTGAATGGTGTAAACCTATGCGTTGGTATTTGAGGGTGTAAGAAACATGAGTAAGTGTTCTTTAATACAAATTGACAAAATACAATTATGTGAATGAATTTATCTCCGTCTTAATCGCTGGGCATCCAACATAATGTGTAATGCATCGGATAAAGAATGACGATAAAGTGTTTAGGAGGTTGCAGGTTAATGAAAGTGATGAGCTTAGTAATGTTTTTGCGGATGTTGGTTAGCATACAAGAACTTCATCCTTGAAGTTATGTAGCTCTTCTCTATCAATGCGAGATGATGGCATGACGAGGCATGTAGTTTTCTCATAAGAGGTAGAAAGGATTTAGAGATTTGTTACAGCTAAATAGTAATGGAGGTGATTTTTTGGAAAGCGGAAGCAATAATGAGATTTGGAAATAGGTCATTTGAAAGATTCAAAAATGAAATGCCAAGTCTCTAAAATTTAATTCTATATGATTTAAAACTATATACGAGTGCAGGGGTCCCTAAATCATATTACTAATTTACGTAGCAATAAAGGGATTACAATTATGCGAAATGAGCATATAAAAGTTAGAACGAAGTGAGATAACAAAAGATTTGTTATCAACCTACAAAACAAGTGAATTAGTGACTAAAGATGTCAAAAAGATAGAAATCATAAGATAATATCTTATATAAACAACACATTAGACTGCTAGACATAAAGTTACCACATAGCAAGATAGCATCAAGACAAACAATCATATTACGAGAGAGCATGACATTGTTTGAGATACTTCATTGTGAAATTGTTTTGTTGTTAGGCTTAGACACTTAAGCATACTTATCCATTAATTAACACAATGATCTATGTGATTAATTTGTAGAATAAAAAGACTTTTAAATGTTTATCATACCAAAATCACTTTGATAAATTTTAAGTGCACAAATACCAAGCAAGTAGTGTGACAAAGTCACAAAGGAAGCAAGACGAAAGATTCATGCAAACCATTATAACATTTTGGAGCATGTATCATTTAGACTATCCTACAAAAAGGTTTAATGAATGTCAACAAAAGATAAGAGCTTTCAAACATAGACACATCATATAAAAAACATCATGTATTACATGTTAATCTTGTGAAACATCATATAAAGAAAGAATGAAAATATCATACAAAATATGTTAACATTTAGTAGCACGAAACATGTAAGCATGCAGACAAAACCTTTCCAAGGTTTACACATTTGACTATTAATCAAATAGTTATCATGATAACGTCAAGATACTTGATCATTATCAAAAAAAAAAAAAAAAAAAAAAACTTGATCATTATCAAAAAAAAAAAAAAAAAAAAAAGAAATTGTAATCAACACATGTATGTGTAATGCAAGTGATTATAATAAACTAAAGAAAGAAGAGTTATATCTACTACCTGTTTGATTAATATTCCTAAGGCGAAATAAAATATCTTATTTTAATACTTACTTTAGGAAAGTATAGGAATAAAGATTTTTCAAGTTGGAGAATGAATATGAGACTATTACTAGCGGTGCTCAATTAAGGCTAAACACGACCATTTTTATGGGTGATTCCACATACCCAACTTCTCTCCTGGAAGCAATTTCACCGTTAGGTCAAATTGAGTTTTTAGTGCAATAGGTTCTCCAGTAGTCATTCTCATGTTAGAAAGATAGGAATTCCTATTTTTGCCTATTAAAGTATATAAAAGATGATAGTTTACCAATATTTGGCTTAACGTGACTCAACTAAAACCATTATAACTAAGGTGATAAAGATGTCAAGATATACACATGAATTCTAATAATGGTGTGTCAACAAACAATATATTTCAACCTTGAGTTTAGAATTTAAGCTTATTGTATGATCTGATGGATGACATCTTTTATGTTGAGTTGAAGTGTGTACTGTGAATGTGATTTGATCATCTAAAACCAAGAAATGTGTTTGTGTGTGATAATGAAATAGTTGAATTAAGAGCGTTCTAAAGAAAGCTTTTTGGAATTTTATTCAACAAGAATCTAAGTAAGGTTACTAACTTCAATATGCTCTAAAGATGTGTAGTTTTAACCTTGGATGTGCACAAGGTTTAGACTAGATTATGAGCAAGGTTTGGTTATGATGTACACTTGAAAGGAAATAGATACATATAGTATCTTTCAATACGTAAGATTATCCTATGGGATAAAGTTATCATGCTTATGAAAACAAGTATGAAAAGATGAAGGAGATACGTTAGTTCATAGAACTTGTAGATGTTTGTTCAAGATCATTTAGCCAATGAGGTGTAATGAAATCTTTTGTAACACAACTGTTCATGTCGCAAGGAGAGAATGATGCATAGGATATACATTATCCTTTTAACAAGATGAAAACTTAACGCATGTTTTCTTAGGCATAAAGTTTTCCAAAACATCATGTTTGATGTTACTATTAATTATCACACAAGCTACACTAATTAACCACTAATATGCCCTAGATCTAGAGAGAGAAAGTTAGAGAGAGAAAGTTAGAGAGAGATTGATTAACACAATAATATGGAAATATTTAGCATACAATCAACCAACCCTCTCCCTTGGATGGGAGGGGGTATTTATAGTTTTTACATGACTTGGGCTTGTAGACCTAATTAACATACTTAATCATAAAAAAATAAATAAACGACACATCCCATGGGCCTTCTACACAGGCTGGGCCTAATAACAAACCTAAAGGCCAAAGCAACCTATTACAATATGATTAATACTTGAATTAATACAAAACGTGTTCCTAACAATCTCCCCCCTAAGTATTGGTCATCAAGGTTGCTTGACGTCGTCTTTGCTTCTTGTGGCTTTGACGTCTTCTGAATCTTTGTTCTTTGTTCTTGATTGTGATGTGATATGATATGGTACTAATCTGCCGTTCTCCAATGGTCTCTGCTTCTGGTGTCTTCACGCCTTCTCCACCATGCTCATATGTCTTTTGACATTGGTTCTTCAACGTGTTCTCACTTCTTCAATCTTTAACTTGTGAAAGGTTGTAGTGCTTGAAATTTGACTTTTCTTTAACATATTCTGAACTTTTGATATTTCTGAGTCTTTATGAGAACTTATCTTCAGGATATGAGCATGATGGAGTCTTGATGGTGGTTGAACTCCAGGTCTTCAAGCTCCTCCGCAGCAACAGCAGCAACACGAACCAACCGGCACTTACAGGCTCAGACTTGAGATTGTCAACAGCATAGTGTGAAGACTTTCTCTAATCCTTGCCCAGGCCGTTCTGAACCGGATACCCCCGAAAGGGCTAACACGGACACACCGAAGTGCACCCACGATTCAGTGAGTCGCTGGAGATCACCCCACGACTGTAGACCATTATTGGAACAAACACTAAGCGTAACCCACAAGGAGTTACCGAAGTGACCTGCTGTCAGGGTTGTTTGATGTTATCTTGGCAGGATTTCCATTCTATCACTGAGAATCACAATTGTGAATTCTCTCAAGAATGTTCTCGGCAGATTGCTAAGATCTGTGAAGGACTCTTCTTAATTTTACAACTGCTGCCCATGATGTAGAGCAACAGTGTAATACTAAGTGTTCCTAAGAGATCTTTGATGAATCTCATGGCTCTAGACTTGATTAGTGCTCATTTTTTTGGTCGTTGGAGGCATGGAACAGAGTGCCTCCTTTTCAATATCAACACATCTTGTAGTGAGAGGTCGATAGAAGATGAAGGGTTCTCTGTGTGAAATGAACCAAGTGCCTTTTGAGAGACACCTGAGTGGCTAGAAGGTTTAGTGCAGTGCGTCACTGGGTCCATGAAGTCTTTTGTCTTCAATACCGGTGATGCTCAGTCAACCAGTAGATTATGTATTGAACCTGGTGTCTGCCCTAAGGTTGAACAAATGAAGGGCTATTTCTTTTCACCTTTTTCTTTGCTTTTCTTTTTAATTCTTCAACCCCTTCTTTCTCCTTACATTTCATATCTCCTTTTTCAATCATACCTAGGACTTTCTAGTTCGAAACTATTGGTATTGTCCTTGGGTAGATCCCTCCAGCTCTGGCGGATCATAGGACGGTTATTCCTAACCTTAGTCACCTTATTACTCCATGACTATCCTATTGTTTCCATAACCAAACCTTTTGAAAATCTCTCAAAGTGTCGATGATTGTAAAAACATTTTATTGACACCATGAGAGTTTTGCGTTTTTCTGAAAGACTCCCCCTTAACATGTGGTCATATATAGTTAAAGTAAATTTGCACATGCCGGGTAGAGTTGGCACTTTTTTAATTGATTGATTTTCAATGAACATGATCATCGCGAGACACACTTACATCACCAGATGAACTGGCTTGAAATTATTACCCGTCCAGATCACATTCAAGGAAAATCGCTCGAAATCGGTACATTCTACTCAGACACGTCCGTTGCGAGACACGTTTACATCACCAGATAAACTGGCTTGAAATTATTACCCGTCCGGGACATGTCCTTTCGACTACTGACTTTTCCTATCGTCAATTCGAGGGTCAATTCTGAGTCGAGCACTTATGAGATTCCATCTTTCCTTTACCATATTTTAATCATCAGTTATTCTCCCCCTCAAAAATAGCATACTCATGATGTTTTTGAAAAACTTTATGATTAAAATATGCTGTTTTTGAGTTTTAGGGAAGAATTTCAAGAACTTTAGTTTATCAGAACAAAGATTATTTTTCAAATACTCCCCCTTGACGAGGGAATACTTGTCCTTATGAGCAGAATGTTTTGAAAAACTTAGAAAACATTCAGGTTTCATTCTACTCATAAGAAAGAAGCTTTCGCTCCTTTGATCAGGATTGAGGCACTGAAGCGTACCTCAGGGTCCTTTCTTTACAGGTACGGGTTGTGCACTGTTATGTGTACACAAACCATAGTTGTATTAAAAGACAAATGATGAGATATTGACAAAATTGTGACAAGTAATACCATTGAGTTTACTTAGGACGGCGGAAGGTGAGAATGTTTGGAATTCTCGCTCATCCTCCCATGTAACTCTCTAGCCTTCTCATCTGCATCCGATATTGAAGTCGGGGATCTTCCGATATTCTGTTGAACGGTAAAGATGCAGCTGAAGATTCAGGAAAGTTGAGACGGTTGAGTGCGGGTTCTAGGCTGTTTTGCTCAGAAACCATGACATTAAGCTCGGGTCCGAAACTGAGTTGTTCCGAAGCCATTGTCATATCTGCAAAGAAAGTAGGAAGAGACAAAGCATAGAACATGGATCCCCAAGTGAAACTGGGTTCCAGATGTTAGAAGCATAAAGTTGTAGTGTTAATTATCCTCTTAACACCTGAACACTCGATTTCTATGGTATTCTTGCTAGCCTCAGGGATAGATGATGTGGAATTCACATTTGTTTTGGTGCAAATGTCTAAAATCTTTCCTGTAGGAATCCACCTAAGACCAATCATTTTGAAGATTCTACCCGTAGGAACCCACCTGAGGTTAGATCTAGGAGATGTTTTCCTTCTAGATGCAGCATAATGAAATGTGGGAGCATCACTTAGTTGAGAAAACCTACGTCCTATATTGATCCACTTTTTAGGTTTCTGAATCTTTTCTTTTGGTTCAACGGGTTTGTTTGGTTTGATTGTCTTAGTCGATTGTGCCTTTGCACGTGAATTCACTTCTTGAAGATATTTTGACACACAGACATTGTAACTACTCTTAGATGCTAGCCAATTCCTATTTGTTTGTTGAGTGCTCCTAGGTTTTGGTTTGCAACTATTAGCAGTGTTCTGTAAAACCGTGGAAGGCATCACACAAGGTTTTGAACCTAGAATTCCATCCTTTTGAAGTAGTGCCTTTTTCCTAGCTTTTTCTAGATCATAGTTCTTGTACATGTCATTTATGCCATAAGACTCTTTACTTTTAATGCTCACTTTAGACACTATTTTTGAGCTATTCCTAGATGAGCCAGGTATAAACACTTGTTGAGGTTTAGCAGAGACAGGTGTATTTTTCTTAGGCCAAGAATGTGGAGTGACTGGTTTTGTCAAATCATTTTTCTCAACAACTTGGTAGGCAAACCGAGATTTTGAATATTTAGGTCGTTCAGATTTAAATGCAGTTGGTTGTCTAACCACTGATTGTTTTCTGATAGGTTGTAGAGGCGGTTTCCCCAAGATTGATGGTTTTGTAAACTTAGTATTCACACTTTGGCCAGTCAATCTTCATAATTTGTTTTGCAATGCAGCATGTGCAAACACCTTTGCTTGAATTTTAACTTTCAACAACTCATTTTCTTTAACTAATGTATCCATACGTTTACTTTCTTCATTCAAAGATTTTCCATTGTTGCCCGAAGTTAGAGATTCGTTCTGCAGTTTAAGTTCAAGTGAGATGCAATGTGCCTCTAGTTTTGAAAAATCTTTTTGAAACTGGGCAATGGTCTTTTTGAGACAAGCATTTTCAAACTCGAGAGTTTGATTTGATGATACATTTGTTTTGTTTTCATTTAATGGATCAGGCAAAGATTGTTTGACAAGATGTTCGTCAACATTCTGATCAACCCCTCCTTCATTTTTGAATTCAGGTTGTTCAGTAAGTTGGCGATCATGAGCAGACATACTATTATTGACAATTGATTGTACCTCAGCCATTGGCTCTTCGTCAAATATGGGCTCTGTGTCATGTGTGTGTCTGACATCTGCACAATCAGCATCTGTATCATTCATTGATCTGCTGTCATCCTTAGCCGTTGGCTCTTTGTCAAATATAGGCTCTGTGTCATATGTGGGTCTGACATCTTCACAATCAACATTTGTATTATTCCTTGATCTGTTGCTATCACCTTGCTTTTCTGATTTTGTCCCACTGCTTTCTGTAACAACCAAATTAGCATTCAATGCTTTAATCGTATTGGCTTGCTCTTCTTGAATCTGCAACTTCTTTTCATTCACTCTTTTGTCATACTCTCTTTTATGAAGTACTCTTTCAGCAATTGACTTCTCAATCGAATCCATTTGTTGGGTCAGCATGTCTTTGAAAGTTTTAACCTCGATTCTAGTGTATTCCATGAAATACTTGCATGTCATGACACTTTCAAAATCTGATGATAACCAGGAAACGATGAACTGCTGAAATTGTTCCTTGAGCATTCTAAAGGCGACCGTGGATCCATTCTCGTGAAATTCTTCTTTTTCAAGTTGCTTCTGCAGTTGATCCATATTGAGGAACATCGTTTTTGTGAGTATTTCAACGTCTTCTCTAAAGAGTGTTGAAAATGCCCGTTTGAATCCATACTCGGTACGAGTTCCTACTAAGTCTTTGTTTGATAGGACCTTAAGATGTGAATGAAGAAATCTTAAACATGCCATGCATTTCTCTTTTGTTTCTCTCTCTTTTTCTTGCATTAATAATTCTTGCGTATCACTCCCTTGAGATCCTTGAGAAACAAGGTTTGGTGGTGAAGAAATGAAGGAAGGTGACATCTGTTCATTCATTTGTGACCTTGATTGATACATTTTCTCTCCCCTTTGATTGTTGCGATGAAATCGGAAGAATCAAACTAAAGTGTATCGCACGGAACTAGTGGATGTAGGATCTTTAAAGGATAATAACGGTTGTTGTTGTAGATTAGATTTTGGAATGGTGAATGACTTGAAGAAACTCTGAGGATTTTACTCTAGAAACTCAGAGAATTCAATCGTTGAACCTCGGAGGATTTTACACTAGAAACTCGGAATATTCTTATGAAACTCGAAAAGTCCTCGAAACTTGGAAGATTCTGATCAAACTCGACAGTCCAAGAAATTCGGAAATCTTTGAGAAAGTTGATGAAACCGTAGAAACTCGAAATAGTCCAAAGTCCAAATATCAAATTCGTTCTTATGAATATAACAACTAAAACAACTCTCAGCCCACTTGTCAATTACAGCCCAAATAATCAAAAGTCCAATTCCTAACAAAACCCAACAACTCTCGGCCCATTCAGCCTACTCAGACCACTTGCAATCACAGCCCAAGTCCAAATCCAACACTAACCCTAATATTTCACTATAAAAGACTTGTAATATCACACAACCCAAATTAGTTAACCCTAATGCCACTTAAACCAGCAGCCACAACATCCCTTCTTCTTATTGTTTCTTTTAGATAGCAGTAAAAAAAATAGCCTCTTGCAAATCCGAGCATAAACAAGATCTTCAAGAAAACTCAGGGTATGTTCGATTTGTATCTTGTTTTTGGATTACACCGAACCAAAAGAAAGTATGAAACAATTTCATTTTGTTTTTCGTTAATACGGTTTGAAAAAACTGCAGCTTGTCTTCATAAAAGTGGATCAATGATGATAATATTTTCGTGTTTTTGATCTTTGAGGTCTAAATGATTTATGTTAAACACGAAAAAAATCTGAGATCAAGATTTGGATTGTGGTATGGGTTTGCTTGTGATTAGATTAGTTTCGGATTGTGGTATGAGATTGTGGTATGGGTTTGCTTGTGATATGTTCCACACGATGTTAACTTTGTTTTTTTTTTTTTTTTCGAATGAAAGGGATGAATGGAACAGTTTTGTTCTTGTTCTTTTCTTTATGGTCTTTTCGAATATCAAAGAAAAAAACAAGTGAGGCTTGTATATTGATCTGTGATTGTTGAATGATTTCAAATGGTTAAACTCTTGAGTAGTTGTTTGAATCAAATAAAACTGAGATCATTTTGTATGCTTGAGAGAGATCGGTGATGGTTTGACTCTTGTGGCTCGTCTTTTGGACGTGTCTTTGTTTATACGAAGAGTAAACTGAGATCTAATTTTATTTTATTTTTTTCTTGTTGATCTAAAGGTTCTGTGAAGAGTTGTGTTCAAGTCTATCAATCTTATATAGATATGTTGCAAGTAATATATATATATATATATATATATATGTTGCAAGTAATGTTCAAACACAGATCTGAGAACCTCTTTTTCCTTTTCTTTTGTAACGTTAGTTTGATGGTAAGAGTAGTTGTTGTTTGAGATTTCTTTTTGTTATCATGTACTGGACTAGTGAGAATAAGAAACTCGATTAGTCCAGACCAGAAACTTGATTATAAGAAACTCGACTAACTTAAAGATACTCGATCAACTGGAAGAAACTTTATGATGCTCGATCAATGATGCTCGACTAGATCAGATGCTCGACTACTTTATCTAACTCGATGAAGTAGAAGCTCGATCAATGATGCTCGACTAGATCAGATGCTCGATGAAGTTACTCGATTATGATAGTTACTCGATTAAAGTGAGTTACTCGATTACTGTGAGTTACTCGATCAAACTGAGTTACTCGATCAATTGAGTTACTCGATCAAAGTGAGTTACTCGATCAATTGAGTTTCTCGATCAAACTATCTCGACTACTTAATCTAACTCGATTAAGTAATCTATCTCAATCAAATAGTTACTTGATGAATCTATCTTGATCAATGAGTTACTCGATTATTTCATCTAACTCGATGAATAATCACTATCTCGATTAGTTGAGTTACTCTACTAAAGCAGTTACTCTACTAAAGCAGTTACTCTACTAAAGCAGTTACTCTACTAAAGCAGTTACTCGATCAATGCTCCAAATCTCGATCAGTGAACAGTAAGAACTCGGATGAACAGTACGGTACAGTAACTTATCAGATTTTTGATTTTTTCTTTAGATCTAATCTTTTAACAACCTAAATTACCCCTAGGCGAATGATACCACTTGATGTTACTTACTATTATGAATTAAGCTACCTAGATTAATCACTAATTAACCCTAGATCTAGAGAGAGAAAGAGAGTGGAAGATTGATTAACACAATAATATGGAAATGTTTAGCATGCAATCAACCAACCCTCTCCCTTGGATGGGAGGGGGTATTTATAGTTTTTACATGACTTGGGCTTGTAGCCCTAATTAACATACTTAATGATAAACAAATAAATAAACGACACAACCCATGGGCCTTCTACGCAGGCTGGGCCTAATAACAAACCTAAAGGCCAAAGCAACCTATTACAATATGATCAATACTTGAATTAATACAAAACGTGTTCCCAACAATGTTTTCCTAAATGAAGATATGAAGCCAAAGTGTTTGAATTGGATAGTCATATCCTAAATATACTTGCTCTCAAGATTATATTCACTAGATGATGACAAGAGGAATTCACTCGAGTTTCTTATGTATACTCCTCAAGAGTCATTGTTGCTCGGGGTGAATGAGGTTGGCTTTGAGATTGCATTTTAACATATGTTGTTAAAATTCTGATTTAAGTTTTAACGAAACTTATGCAGAGGCTTAACGAGAAAGTATTACTAATACTTTGATAACTTGTGGAAGTAGTACTACTTATACCTAGTGGAAATTGATAAAAATTACCAGGAGCATCATGCTCATTTGATAGTGGAGGTTCTAGCCATAATGAATTATCTAAGTCCTCGTAGGTGGGAAAGTATGGTTGAGTTTGTTCAATGTGCATTTGATTCGGTACGAGTGTTGGACAAAGCGCTTTTTGAGAAATGCTCTCAATGGATTCAAATGATGGTAAGGATGGTGGATTGGTTGATCTAGGTGGTAGGTCTTCTTGTGTGTCTAAAGAATGATGTGGTGATGTAGATGTTTGTTGTGCAATGGGAGTACTTAGGTTTCATAGATGTTGAAAACAACAAGGATGGATACTAATTCTCGTGGTCCATCGGTTGGTACAACTAGTGGGTGAAGTTCTTGAAGTTTTGGTCATGTTTGTGAAGCTTAGGGGCTGAGATATATCACAGAGGTGAATGTGATGAGATGATGGTGAAAGAACAAGTGAACTTAAGTGCTAAATGTTCAAGGATGAAGACCTATTGACATTTGTTTTATTCTTATTGATTGGGAGAGTGTTAGGATAAGTGTTTTAACATATTTTGTTAATATACTTTGATTCTTCAGATAAGACTTTTAATGAGTACAATCGTAAGTCAATTTTACTAGAATATTTTGGACAAAATACTTAAGTTGTCAATCCTACTTTTTTGAGATTAGATCGCACTCAAGGATAGCAAGACTTGATAATACATCTTTAACCTGAGTGTGAGTTATGACTTGATGTAAATCCTTATCGTCTTGAAGGATGACACGTTATTTTCATGTTAACCAAGTGAGGCAACATATGTGGATACAAGACAATATATACAGTCATAAGTTGGACTTGTGATTTTGATATTGTATGTTATCTTTACAAACAATGAGTCCGGATTTGTTAGGAAGTTGTCAGTTCATAAAACAAGTCAAGCTAATGGATAAAGGATGAGTAAAAGATGGAGGAATGCAGTTAATGTGTGTAATGATTATAAAATCTCAGTGGTCCACGGATTGCAAGGAACCAATTTAGGGTTCCTTCCTTTATGGAGAAAGGTACCTTGGAGCATTTTCATGAAATTTGAAAGTATGATCTGAGATGGTTATCCTAGTGGTGCAAGTGAGATGACATGATCCTAATATGAGTGAATATCAGTGAAAAGTATCCTAGTAATAAAAGTGAGTGATCTAGAGTGAAAAACAACCTCCCTTCAGGCGGAGAAAACCGTACACGTCGCTTATCCTATTACCGACACTAAGCTAAATGTCGAGTGCTAATCTTAGCTAGCACCAATCTACCAAGGTCCACGTGACCAATCACACAAGCCCAATGGCTAGATCACCACGATCTCAACACGATCACAATGATCAACTCACACTCTACTAACTCTATCCTAATGACCCTTGATCTTCTTGATCAATCACACAAGCCCAATGGCTTCAAGAGATGTTCACTATCTCTTATAAGATCACACTTGATCTTCACTCTCACTCACCAAAGATAAATAAACCTGATGTATACTATGATACAACAAGGTTGTAACTAATGTTACAAAGACCTAACAACTATAACTCTTGTATCTTCTTGAATACCTTGAGTTCTTCTCTTGCAAATGAAGAGGAATGACAACACCTTGTATCAACTTGGATACTTGTGTTCTTCTCTTGCTAATGAAGAGGAATGAAGAGGATCACTTGGTTGGATGATTGGATCACTCTTAAAACAAAAGAAAACTAATCTAAATGATCAAAAAGAAAGAAAGGTGAGAGAGTTTTAAACTCAGAAGTTTCTGTGTGTTTTTGGGTGCCTAAAAACTGTGAAGTGGGTTGGTATTTATAGGCAAGAAAAATCTGAACGTTACAGAAAGTTTTGTACGGACGGCTCCACTAAACATGCCACGGCTCCACTAAATTTAGTGGAACCGTGGAGCCGTCCTAGACTAGGACGCTCCAAATTTTTTCTTTTCTGGTGAAAACTTATTTGGGGAAGGTTGGAGCTGATTTTGGGGGGAAAAATAGCTGTTGTGATTTTCAAACTTATTTTTTCATTAAAACATTTCTTAATAATTCAAAAATAATTTGTCATGTGTATTTTTGAAAAAATGTTTTGTCTCATTAAAATGTGAAGTCTCAAAACCAAAATTTACTTCTTTGATCATTTGTCAAGTTTGTAAATTTGTTTAAGAGTGATTTGCGTAGAAACGGGATCTTCCGATTAAAAACTTGTTTACGTTAATTTTAACGTAACGTGATTTCACATTTTGTCATCCTCAAAACGTGAAGTAATCGAAAGATATAAATAACATTTTTAGAAACATTATTTGCATCAACAATCTCCCCCTTTTTGATGATGACAAAATATAAACTCATTTTAAGTTAAAATTAGTTTTAAACAAGTTTTTAAATGAGTTTACTCTCATTTTCTCCCTTTTTGTCTAATCAAAAAGGTCGCTAAGGCTCCCCCTTGACGTATACTCCCCCTCATTTGGAGAATACCAAGGAATCGAGCAAGGATTCGTGCTACAAAACAAGGTTAGATGACATATATATAATATCTAACATGTAGCACCTAAGACAAATATCCAACCATAAAATGAGTGACTAAGTAGCCAATCATAAAAATAAACGAAAGCAAACATCATGAAAGTTCATTCATTCATAAAGATAAGATAAATGTCATACATAGGTATGACTTCATGATGAGCATAAAAAGACAAACAATAACAAGCATAAATCCCTAATGACTAGAGGCAAGCTTCATTTCCAAGAGGGGTCCTAAAGAGTTATTGTTGAAACACTAAACAAAGGCATGTTTAGTTGTTTGGGTTAGGAGGTGGTGGAGATTGTGGCATCATTTGGGGGGGGGGGGGTGGTGGTGTTAAGAGATGTTCTATAAAAGAGAACATGAAATGAATCTCGTCTCTTAGGAAGAAGATGAGATTACGGTTATGGAGACAACATAGGCAATTAGCCCTATGTAAATCAAAGGGATAGGGTTGGATGGGTTGTGCCATGATAGGAGAAGGTGGTGGTGGTGAGTTTGTTTGGGAAGGAGTTGGCATGGCATAGTCCAATGGAGTTATGGGGGATTGTGTGTACTCCATGGATGATATTGTGTTGAAGGATGATGAAGATGTTGTATAGGAAGATGATGTTTTAGAGGGTGCATTAGGTGGTGATGGTGAGTAAGGAGTGGCTTGGGAAGGTGGTGTCATTGCTTCATCATCTTTTGTGAGATACACAAAGAGTGGTTTTGAGGGTGGTTTCACGGTTATCCTAGGTTTCTTGGAGATGTGAGAGGTGGATCCTTGTGTGGAAGACATGGTGTTTGTGTGATGGGAGGTTGAAGGTGAAGTGCAAGATAAGCTTGCAAGGGTGAGGCCTTAAATAGGCAAGTTGGGTGAAATTTGAATTAAAGTTGATGGGAGTGTCCTATGGTGTAGCAAGGGAATCTTAGGGTGTGTGTGAGGTTGCAAAATTTTCAGGTTTGAGGTTAGGGTTGCAGGGATTCTAGGAGGAACAGTAAAAATTAGTCAAATAGGGACACGGTTTCTCTAAATGACCCACGGTACCATTAAATTTAATGGTACCGTCCCTATTTAGTGGTACCGTGACACTGTTGTCACGAAAATTTCTGTGGAGGCTAGTTCTGGGCAGCTAGGGGGATGTTTTCTAGGGAAACTAGTTCCTGGAAATGATAGTGCCTCAACTCACTAAGTATTTGTTTTCCTAATATGTCCCCTACAATGCTACATCTAGCACATAAAGATTATCAAGCAATTTTCCAATATAATCATAAGCATGCAAGCATAAAGGACAAGATAAACTATCATCCAAATATCACATAGAGCATTCATGCAAGGAGATAGATTTAGTACTAAGCATGCAAGATAATTAGAGTATTAATTCCTAATATAGTCTATTAAGAATAAACCCTAGTAGGAGATATAAATCTCTTCATAACTACTTATGACTTGAGCATTCTCCCATTCTTGTTATACTCCCGTCTTGAGCATTTATCTCATTCTCATGATTTGGATCATCAAAGGGTGCATAGTGGGTTGAGGAATCAGAAATGAGAATGGTTGACACATATGACTCGTTTATGGGTTTCATGACTGGTGTGAAAAGTGAGTATTGAGGACCATGAAGGTAAGGGTGAAGGTTCATGAAGTGGTGATAAAGACGGGTTAGGAACATCCCATAGGGTATCAATTTATTCTTGTTACCCTTGAGATGTATAATTCGCTTAGCGAAGAAATAAGCGAGATTATATGGTTGTTGGGTTAGGAGACAGTAGATCATATGAGCACAACACGCCGGAAGTTGCTCACGATTTCCTGTTAGACTTAGAACATTTTCTCGCAGGATGACTGACCAAGAAAGTAATTCATGACGCACCTCTTCCAAACGAATTTTCATTGGATTAGGGTAAGAGGATTACTTATGAGTACGGATGATTTTGGTTAGTTCGGTTGGAGAGGGTATTTAGGAACAATATGGACTATCCTCTTCAAGATAGTTGAAGAGGGACTCAAGACACCAATCCTCAGTATAGGCACATTGCCCATGATTGGGGATTCGGAGGATTTGAGCAAATTGCTCAAGAGTTAGGATGAATTTGAAGTTTCGGACCCAAAACCAAAGTGACAAAGATTGATCCTCGTTACGTACGGCTAATTTCCTTTTAAGTTCATCACTTTGTTTATCATAAGAAACTATTTCTTCCTTTTTAGTTTCTGGATTCATTTGAATAGGTTGAAAGTCACCCCTCAGTAATAACATGCCAAAGATCAATGTCTTTTGATTTTACATATGTTTCGAATCTTGTTTTCCAATATATAAAACAATCGGTTTCGAGAAGTGGTGGTCTTTGCATAGATTGCCCTTCTAGATATTTGTCGGAATCCATTGATCGATTCAAGTTTTAAAATACAATATACTTTAAAATCTTGACTGACGTGGCTTCTGATACCAATTGTGGGAAACTAGAAGGGGGGTTGAATAGTTTACCGGTTTTAAGTTCTTTTAAAAATCTTGTTTTAAAAGTTAGCTATTGGAAACTTTGATTCGAACTCTATGTGTAATCAATCAACACCAATATGAACTACACACTAAACTAACTAATGCTAAATAATGAAAGTAAAGAGTAGAGTTGGAAAGATCAAACTGAGACAAAGGATTTATAGTGGTTCGGCTACGAAGCTCTTCTTCGCCCTACTCCACTCCCCGAGTACCACACTCGAGAGTTTCAAGCACTATGTCAACAACCTCCCTTCAGGCGGAGAAAACCGTACACGTCGCTTATCCTATTACCGACACTAAGCTAAATGTCGAGTGCTAATCTTAGCTAGCACCAATCTACCAAGGTCCACGTGACCAATCACACAAGCCCAATGGCTACAAGAGATCACCACGATCTCAACACGATCACAATGATCAACTCACACTCTACTAACTCTATCCTAATGACCCTTGATCTTCTTGATCAATCACACAAGCCCAATGGCTTCAAGAGATGTTCACTATCTCTTATAAGATCACACTTGATCTTCACTCTCACTCACCAAAGATAAATAAACTTGATGTATACTATGATACAACAAGGTTGTAACAAATGTTACAAAGACCTAACAACTATAACTCTTGTATCTTCTTGAATACCTTGAGTTCTTCTCTTGCAAATGAAGAGGAATGACAACACCTTGTATCAACTTGGATACTTGTGTTCTTCTCTTGCTAATGAAGAGGAATGAAGAGGATCACTTGGTTGGATGATTGGATCACTCTTAAAACAAAAGAAAACTAATCTAAATGATCAAAAAGAAAGAAAGGTGAGAGAGTTTTAAACTCAGAAGTTTCTGTGTGTTTTTGGGTGCCTAAAAACTGTGAAGTGGGTTGGTATTTATAGGCAGAAAAATCTGAACGTTACAGAAAGTTTTGTACGGACGGCTCCACTAAACATGCCACGGCTCCACTAAATTTAGTGGAACCGTGGAGCCGTCCTAGACTAGGACGCTCCAAATTTTGTCTTTTCTGGTGAAAACTTATTTGGGGAAGGTTGGAGCTGATTTTGGGGGGAAAATAGTTGTTGTGATTTTCAAACTTATTTTTCCACTAAAACATTTCTTAATAATTCAAAAATAATTTGTCATGTGTATTTTTGAAAAAATGTTTTGTCCCATTAAAATGTGAAGTCTCAAAACCAAAATTTACTTCTTTGATCATTTGTCAAGTTTGTAAATTTGTTTAAGAGTGATTTGCATAGAAACGGGATCTTCCGATTAAAAACTTGTTTACGTTAATTTTAACGTTACCTGATTTCACATTTTGTCATCCTCAAAACGTAAAGTAATAAAAAGATATAAATAACGTTTTTAGAAACATTATTTGCATCAACAAAATATCCAATTAAGGTTGTTGTAATATGAAGAATGCAAATTGTAGTCTATGACTAGCATATACTAAAACAAGTTGTCACACAAGTATAACCATCAAGTTACAACACAAGCAATAATATAATGCAAGTATAAAAGTAAAGCAGTAAGTAAAAGAAAGCGCAAACCGAACACGATGATTTATAGTGGTTCGGTCACGGAGCTCCTCTCCGCCCTACTTCACTCCCCGAGTACCCAACTCGTATAGGTTATGTTGAATATGAAAAACATATTAAACTAAATAAACGAATCGGAAACATCACCTAGAGTGTTGGGAATTATATTTGAGTTGATAAGAGAAAACAATGAAAGATGAGGGACTTATGGAGACAAAGGATGAAACTTCACAAAAGGAAAAGATTACTACGTATCTTTTATTATTTATAGAATATATCCTTTGTAACCCTAATCCTCTAGTATATAAAGAGGATTAGAGGCATTGGTTTTTGTGTGTGTGTCAAGATGTAGTCGACTAAATGTGTAGTTTGTGTTCTAGGCATCAAGTTCCTACGATGGATGCCTAGGTTTTGTGTATTGTTAGTGTTAGAGATGATGGCGAAGAACCTTAGTGATAATAATAATATTCTTTATATTATTCCGTTGTGCTTATTATTATCATTGTGCTTATTGTTTATCCCAGATCAAGGTCTAAACAACCTAGAGTCCAAAATGGTCCAAGAACTTATAGATGGTGGCGTACATAAGTTCTTCCAGGTGGTATCAGAGAGGGGGGCTCTCGATCTAGGGATATTACAAGGTTTTTCTGTCAAAGAGAAGTTCTTTTGATGAAGGTACGATATGTTTTTAATGTTTATATGGTAATCGGTATTTTATTTTTTAGAATATCGAAATTTTTGAAGATTAAGAGCGACAAGATATTTGATCGAATACTTTCAATTCATATATTATAATTGTGATCGGTGCCATATATGTAATATATTGATCGAATCTTTATCAGTGGGTTGGAGATACATTAAATTCATTCTGTCGTCTTTCACAAGTAGTAAATTATTACGGAATTATCCTCGTACTGATTTAAGGGATTGGAGCTATGATAGGTTGTTCGTTAATTGGTCAAGGTTTATTTTCAATCGATTTGATTACTCTATCAATTCATGGTCAGTGGAACAATTAATGGTTGTTGTCGTCTTTTGTTCTAATATATCTCAAAATGGAACAATTAATAGGTAATTAATTACCAATGGGCTTGTGGTCCACTGGGTATAGCTTATTCAGTTAAGCGTGCCTTGATGAGAGTAGTACCAGTTTGGGTGACCTACCGGGAAGTCCTCACTCGTGGACCACAATGCTCTGTCGGTATTAGGCAATGAAGAGGAAAAGCTTGTAAGCCAATGTTGCGCAGGTTCCAATCCAAGCGGCCCCCGGTTTTCATCCGGCCGTTACTCCAGCGAGTAATCTCGTGTGGAGGCGGTACGGTTTCTGGGAGGAAGCCATTAATAGTCCCCACTATACCAACGTGGATCCGGTTCAGACAACATAGTCTGGGTACGTGGTGAATGAGGGCCTGCCGTGGGCGCAAGTGTGACTCCAACCCAAAAAATTGAAATTCACCTTCCAAAAAAAAATAATAGGTAATTAATTGGTTGTTGTCATCAGTGGAAAGATTCGTCGTCTAGCGCATGATGGTTTAATCTTGGTCAACGATAGAATAGTAATGCTGCTGCTCTCTATATTTTTTTTGCTGCTACGATATCAGTTACTACTGCTGCTCTCATTAGTTTATACTGCTGCGTTTCATAATTACTACTGCTCGTTTTTCATTGATACTACTGCTAGCGTTAAGTTTCTGCTGCTGAGCTTTGTTGATATTGCTGCTAGTAGTGTTTGGTTCGATATTGCTGCGTTTCATAATTACTACTGCTCGTTTTTCATTGATACTACTGCTAGCGTTAAGTTTCTGCTGCTGAGCTTCGTTGATACTGCTGCTAGTAGTGTTTGGTTCGCTATACATGATTGAGTTACGAGTAGTAACGGGAAGTATCTATGATTGATTGGAGATTTGAGACACACACATGGGATATTGGATGACACACACAGGATATTCGTGAGAGTTTATTGAGGCAGTAATCATTTTAATACTGATTGGAGGTCGTTACTTTTCTACATGGTTTCTACTGCTTTACCAAAGAACTATTTTACATTGTTTACTACAGCTTGATATCGTATATTATTGTTGTTATCTTTCAAACCTAATGCGGAATTAGGATGCTCATTCATGGATGGTACAACATGGTGTTCGTTATTATTGTTGGTTAGTTATTCGACAAGTTCTTTCAAATGGTTAACATATGGGTTTCAGGGGAAGCTTAAGTGTTCAAATGATTAACCATTTATATGCTACATCGAGGTGAAGGTTTTTATGATTGCTCGTTGGTATTTTTACTGAAGATTTGGGATTTTTCTGTCTTGGATTCATTTATAAAAGAAAGCGTTTTGGTGTTCATTAACGGAGGGCGATTCAAGACATTGAAAGACTAAGTTGGATGTATGGTACTGGCTCGTGGTTATGAAGATCAAAGTTGCATACTTTAGTCCCCTATTGATCATGACAAAAAGGGGAAGAAGAATATTGAAGATTGCAGCTTGAAGATCCTTGATGATATGCATGGCTTAAGGGAAAGTTTGTTTATCTTTCATACATATTAACTTCAGGGGAAGTTTGTGCTTACTTGGTTCTGTCATTATCAACTAGGGGATGATTGTTGGGAATTATATTTGAGTTAATAAGACAAAACAATGAAAGATGAGGGACTTATGGAGACAAAGGATGAAACTTCGCAAAAGGAAAAGATTACTACGTATCTTTTATTATTTATAGAATATATACTTTGTAACCCTAATCCTCTTCTATATAAAGAGGATTAGAGGCATAGGGGTTTTTGTGTGTGTGTCAATATGTAGTCGACTAAATGTGTAGGTTGTGTTCTAGGCATTAAGTTCCTACAATGGATACCTAGGTTTTGTGTATTGTTAGTGTTAGAGATGATGGCGAAGAACCTTGTTGATAATAATAATATTCTTTATGTTATTCCGCTGTGCTTATTATTATCATTGTGCTTATTGTTTATCCTAGATCAAGGTCTAAACAACCTAGAGTCCAAAATGGTCCAAGAACTTATAGATGGTGGCGTGCATAAGTTCTATCATAGAGACTGATCCATATAGCCATATGATCAATCAATAAATAAATATAACGATTTATACCTTTGTAGCGTGATCACGGATTCACCAACACACCAATATGCATGAGATGGAATGAGAAACCCCAAGAGATCAATAAGGTTGATCCCTTCTATGTGTGAAACACACTAAACGTCCTTGATCACCAATTAATGCTAGTCTTGACCTTGTAACCACCATCGTTGCAACACCTACAATAGAATATGCAAAGAAGGGATAAAAAACACTAACCCTAAGGGAGGTTATCTTTTGCCGTGTGGTACGAGAGGGAGAGGGGGAGAGAATATGTCCAATTTTTTGGTAAGTAATTAAGTGTAATTGATGTGATTAAATGTAATTGATCTTATCATTTACATCTTACACTTAGCACCATATAAAAGCTCGATAATCCCTTCTAATCCTTCCCCTTAGGCCAGCCATATAATGGGCCCACAATGGGCTTTCCCATTGTTGGTCCACTCCAAAAATGCTAAGTCTAACTTAGTATTTAATGGCCCATTATAGATCCCGAGTTACGTAGTCGTTTATATATTGTAAATACGATAAATACAATCTATAAAATGATGTCTCTGTGTATAAGTGTGTGACCCCATAGGCTCACATATGTCTAGTCATATAATTATTTATTATGACACGAGCATACTCAAACAGCTCCCACTTGCGACATCATAATAATCAAGTAATTATACAAGTAAAGGTTAGCGTCTAGCAACACACCAATGCCCCTAGAAATATGTGAGAACAGTTTCTTAAACGTCTCATTTAAATGGTTTATATGTTATCCATCCTTTTGTTACAGATACCATGTTGAACATTAGACATGGATCAAATGTCATTCTAATTGTTCAACTATTATGTTTCTCGATATAGGGTTTGAACACCATTACCAAGTGAATTAAGATTCATCTTAATCTCATTTGGGTACGGCCATACAAACATCTGTTCAATTCATCGAGGGGCCCAATATTATCTAACTCCATAACATGTGGAGGAACAAATCCTATTTTGACTGCACGTATCATTCATGTGTTTCATATCACTCATGAAGATGGTTTTATAACTACCTTATTCAGGACAGCGTTTAACCATATCAAGGAATGAAATTCCACCCATGAAAGGCCTGCTTGCATCTCAAGTCTAAGGATAAGAGACATAACCAATTGCGAGATTCACTCTTGACACCGATCCATGCAGTGAATACTCGTAGGTTGGGTCAGTCCAATATTCATCACAATGAACAACATGTGAGTTTGGTGAAATCATCAATTAATATCTATTCTTAATAAATATCACCAATACGCTCACATTTGCCTTAATTCGATGATACTCCTATATCATCAACTGGCAATGGAAAATTTTAGAATAAATAAATTATTCATAGATTAAACATGCAAATATAGAACATAGTAGTATAAATGAAGACGATCATACCAGGTATATCAATTCATTATATAATATGACTGCTTAGAGTTCCATTATCCAAATAATAAAAAAAGATATGCATAAGACTACTCATAGGTCGAAATCCGATGTTCCCACCATGATCAAATTATGTTGTACAAGACAACAAGTAGTCATCTGAGTAAACTTTGAGAATACTTGTTTCAAAACTCATGAAAGGTTTGAATGATAACTGTCCTTTTATGTGTGCATTCAAGTACAATACGAGTATTGCAACAATGCATTCCATGGGGTGTTTGAAGCTAGCAAAACACCTACATTAGACAATCATCTGAACAGTTTCTCAAATTGTAAAGTTTTCTTATTCTTTTAATGTATAACGCATTAATGCTCTTAGTCGAGCACATCTAGTCAACAATGTCATCATTCATGATGACATCCTACCACGACTAGGGTTGAGCATCATCTCAGTTAAATAAGCATCAGTGTATGCAAACAAAATAGAGCTCCTCAAATATCCGTAAATATTTGAACATATCTTTGGTCCTTTGTAGGTCCATTATAATGTTCGTTTAACAATTATCTAATGACTTTCAATTAGATATTTGTTGTTATCAACTCATCTTGCATTCATGTAAATGATGTAAATAGTCCAATGCATAATACGACTTACATAATGAATCCTTCAGTTAAACTTAAGGTTTCATTCATGTGTTCAATCTCATCAAGTGAGATTGATCATTGAGACTCCCCTCAATAACGTGTCATATTGTGTTTAGATTTAATAACCGCTTATGTTTATTCTAATAAACATATATATATATATATATATATATATATATATATATATATATATATATATATAACAAGGTTGTATGTCTTATTTTATAAATCCTTTAAGAGAAACTCCATTCCAAGCTAAGGATTAAAGTCTAGCTTAGATGGAATATTGTTTCTAATATGTTAATGACATATGAGATTTAAGAAAATAAATACAGTGCTCCAACTTGCTCTCAGTGTACTTAGGAGTAATCTTATTAATCAAAATCAAATTAATGATTTTATAATTAACTTAAGATCTCTGCTCCTAGATGCATGATCTAATCCACACATGGATTCTTTTATCTTGTATACATAATAAAGATTATATGGATTCATAAACCCTTTTGATTACTCATCGTCCTCGCAAAGGTAATCAACAAGAAAAGTGTTTTGATATCCTATTGTCATATTTCATTTACATGAAAACAGGTATGACAATTAATCATCTTTATACATTTAATGTTTGTAGGTAGGAAGATTTAATCATAGTCAATTTCTTGAGTACGAGTAAACTCCTTTTACTACGCGTGCATTAAATGTGTGTACAAGTTTGTCCTTTCAAGGACTGCATCTTAACATTCATAGTTTTGAGCTATTCATCAGATACAAGATCTAATAATGCATTTCTGTAGTTAGCAGGTTCACTATGATCCTCCAACTTATATCCCTTAGCATTGATATAAAAAACTATATCATTCAGGTGCAAGAGGTATCCCTTGCGGATTTATGAATGAGAGATATCAATCTATGGTTTAACATATGCATGTTCAACCTTAGTATGACATTAGCAAGTGTACTCAGAAGGTTGCTCTTGAATAACTTCAAGATCTAAAGGTGCTCCCACTTGCTTTTGTAAGTAGAGACTAATCTCTAGATACCCAGCATCTTGAGTAACAATAAATTATTTTCAAGTGGGACATCAAAAATACATCGTTAGTTCTTGACTCTAGTTTGTTAATTACTTACTCTTAGGTATTTAACAAATTCAGAACTTCAATCAAGACATAATGAGATTCATCCCATGCCATAATACAATGGTGTCTTAAATTCCTTCTGGGTTGAAACCATATTGAGTGTACACATGGCACATCCAATTTCCTAACCTTGATAGCTTTGGAGGTAAAACAGTTTAAGTCATCAAAGATCAAACAATATCTATAGAGTTTGATTTTCCATGATGGACATAACATAAAGTTGTGGTATTCCACGAGGATTGATGTTGCGAGACTATCCCACAACTTATTAGATGAACTTATGTTCTTTGGCTTACATATCTGCCAACCAAGTCAAACCAGATGGCATCAATAGTATTTTTAGCCTACTGCATACTCTATATTATAAGTCTTTGAACAAGTCAATGACTTCATGTGCATGTTTTTACTAGAAAACATAAACATTAAATATTTTACTATACGTCGTAAGTGTACATGTCTTTAACAAGAAGACAAAACAAGTTAACGTCTTACTTTACGTTATAAGTCTTTCAACAATTAACGGAATTGATGTTTGTGTCTTTACAAGAGACCTAAACATATTCAACTAAAGTAATTACGAGCGCCGACTCTTGGCCTCAATAGTAAATTCAAGTTAATTTCATACTTCATGATTATGAATTTACAATAAAACATAATCATATTTACTAAACAATTAAGTGAATATGTTGAAGTAGCTTTTCATGTTATCTTGATATTTGTTCTAATTAGGTCAACATACATTTTATGTGTAGAAGTCCTAGTAGAATCTTAGTTTCTTACCTTGCAGTCAAGAAAAACCATTAGTCATATTGTTATATGTTGTACCTTGCACACAATTAAGATTTCTCCCACTTGTGCATGACACAACATCATGAGAGTATACAGATAACACTACGCTCGTTTGTTTGTATGAGCAATATGACAATGTCTAAGATAACATATGATTTTTAGTCATAATCAAAATATAGATATGTAGAACTTTATCGTTTTAATGATGAATCATGCATAACAAGTTTATAGATAACATTTCAGGAAGCAACATCAGGAACGCGACAAGTTATCTTATAAAATTTATGCAATGGTTCTTATATAAACTATGATTCTTAACATGTGGAAAGTAATATATTATTTCAAGACAATCTGGAAATAAGATGGGCAACTTGCAAGGTAATAAAGCTTACAGCTCCCACTGGATTAGACAACATTACATGTGTTTCGTCACCAGTAATATAATCACGTAGCTCCCACTGGATTAGACAACATTATAAGTGTTACGTCACCAGTGGAGAGTGAGTGGCGATTGGATACTTTCCTTCTTTCTTTGAATATCTACACATTATTGCTAATGTGAGTCACTTTGACTAGTAAACATGTACTTAGGTATTCAAGGAAGTGCATCAAGTTCTAACATATAGATGATGGGCTAGCCATCATTGCTATTTTAACTTGAAAATAGGCATGCATTTCCTCCATAATTGGTCTACTTTACCACAAGGGTATATAGGACCTTAGTAGGTTTATTGGGTTAAGACAAACTGCTTGGTAATCATGCTAGTAATTGTGTAGGATATTCATGAGCTAATAAACACAAGATTGGGTGGCTATATGGATCGAACAAGGAAGAAGCTAGAGAGAGAAAGAAGTATGGAACCTTTAGAGAGATAAACCAAAAAGAAAAAATGAAATGAAAGCTTGCAAAGGTCCAACCCTCTCCACATGAGGAGAGGGGTATTTATACTTAGCCTACTTACTTTGTCCCTAGTGGACTGTGGAGCTAGCTGACAGTGGGTAAAGACCCGACTCACTCCACAATATTAATTAACTACTTTACTACTAATATTACTTGTAATACTACGAGCTATTTGATACAAGAGAGTGCTCGGGGTGACCGAGTCTTCAACTGAATATTTATATTCCTAACAATCTCCCCCTAAGGGAGGTCACCCCGATAACAATGTTCTTAATTCAAGCACTCTATCCATGAAACTTGTCTTTGTAGCTCGTAGACATTGATTCTTCAGACTTTAGTAATCATTGTGCCTTCAGCAGTGGACTTTTGATGACTTTTCCTTTGTCTTGGATGATTTAGAGCATTCTTCGAAAATATCATCCAACATGTATCTTCAAGTCATCTTTTATCAGTATGTCTCCAAGTGATGAAGTATTCTTTGAGCCGACATGCTCACACTATTTGATGTCATGATCTTTAGCATCAGAGATAGCAGAAGCCGTGTTGAAGGTCTTTTGGTTGATCATGACTTTGTTGAATTTCAATGATGGTGTAGCGTGAACATGTGGTAGAGGATTGGCATCTTTTCTGCAACCAGCTACAACAGCAACCAGCTACAGCATTCCACAGCTACAATCGCCAGAAGTTCCTGCATACGACAGTTAGCAACAAATCGACCGGTACTTACAGGTTTGGACTTCGAGATTGTTAACAGCATAGTGTGAAAACTCTCTCTAATCCTTACCAAGACCGTTCCTAATCGAAAACCCACAGAGGGCCTTTTAAGATCATACCGTAGTATATCAACGATTAGGTGAGTCGCTGGAGATCACTCCACGACTGTAGACCGTTTGAAACCGCCGCGACCACTAAGCGTAATCCACGAGGAATTACCGAAGTGACCTGCTTTCAGGGCTGCTTGATGTTGACCCTGGCAGGAATTTCCATTCAATCATTGAGAATTACATTAGTAAATTCTCTCATAAATGTTCTGGCAGATTGCTAAGATCTGCGTAGGACTCATAAGTTTACAACTGGTGTCCTTAATGTTGAACAACCAGTGTAGAGATAATTTGTGTTCCTATGAGATCTTATGATGAATCTCGTGGCTCTAGACTCTATTGTGCGTTTTGATTTGGTGATCGGAGGCTGGAGAGGACTGCCACCTTTTCAATATCATCTAACTCGGAGTGAGAGAGATGATAGAAATGTATTGAACTCCGTGACAATTGAAACAAGAATCCTTTGAGGGACCTTGAGTGGCTAGGGAGGGTTGTGCAGCGTATCACTGGGTCCATGATACTTTGTCTTCAATGCCAGCAATCAACTATGTGATTCTGACAGCATATGTATTGACACGGTTTCTGCCTAAGTTGTAAGGAGGGCTATTTCTTTTCACCCTTTCTCACTTCGTTTCTTTTTAATTCTTCAACCCCTTCAGTGCATACCAAGACTTCATTACTAGAACCTTGTTGGGTTTGTTCCAGTTCTAGCTCCATCTCAGTCGGCACTCTTCCCTAATTCACTTTTCTCCTTTTTTTAATCATACCTAAGGACTTCTACACTAACTAGTGGATTGTCCCTGGGTAGATCCCTCCGGCTCTGGCGGGATCGTGGGAACTTGAGCCTAACCTAACCATCCTTATAACTCCATGCATTAATTAAAATGGTCGGTCTTTGGTATTCTTCCACGATTGCCAAACCAAATCTTTGAAAAATCTCTCAAAGTGTTCATGATTCTGAAACACATTTTTTGCAAACACTTGAGAGTTTTATATTTTTCAAATGCTCCCCCTCAACATGTGCTCGAGTGATTGTTTTATAAATTTGCACATGTTAGGTAGAGCTCGCACTTTTTGAATTGATCCACTTTCAGTGAACATGACCGATTCGAGACACGCTTACATCACTGGTTAGACCAGCTTGAAATTATTACCCGGCCTGGATATGTCCTTTCGATTTATGACAGTTTTGTTTCGTCAATTCTTTGGTGAAGTCTGAGCCGTTCTTACGAGATGCCCAATCCTTTTTGTCCATTTGCTCCCCCTCAATATGTGCATCGATATACGAAAGAGTTTTGCACATATGGGAGAGCCTACACTTAAATCCAAAACATCACATTTTCATCAGGTTTCATATTTAAATCACATTCTCTCCCCCGATCAAAAATTTCAAACCTTTTGAGATTTGTGATCCCAATTGATTTAAATAATTTAAAAAACATGGGAGAAAATGTGGTCAGGTTTAACATGTTCTGATGATGAAACATACTTTGCTCCCCCTTAATCTAAGAGGGAGATCCACTGCTTATTATGCACAAGTCGACTATGATGATGGTGTTGTTGTTGTTGTTGCTGCCGTTGTTGTTGTCGTGGTGAATTCTGAGCCAATTAATAGAGTTTTGAACGTCTGATCAAATGGTTAGAATGGGAACTGGCACATTCATTTTGGCTATGGAATCTGTATAAGAATATCAACAGATATACATACATACAGATACACTATACCTTAATAGCTACCCTTCAGCAGCTTGCCACATTATAATACCAAGTTCATCTTATAATCAAACCACAATCAGGAACTACGTCAAACCACTATCTAGCATGAAGAGCAATTAGCAATCATGAACATGGCAATTCACACAGATTCAATATTCAATTCAGGATCTTAGGAGCATAATTCTAACATAATAGATATATACCTAAGGAAATCCTGAGAACATATGCACTATATCAACAACAATTAAGCAGCAATCGACTAACAAGAGTCAAACAACAGTTGAAACTCATTCATTCAGATCATACACATGTCATAGGAGTATTCAAAAACATCAACTGCAACTGGTTTTCTTACTTCTTTTAGGTTTTGAGTCTTAAAGTATTTAGGGGATTACATGAGGATTCCAAAGTAACACAAATGAACCTTCTAGATATATAAAGCTAGGAAACTATAAGCACATTGCACATAATGTCCTAAACTTTCTAGCAATTAACACGTTTGGCCATTTGATATAAAGTTTTAGCAAGATCCTCTTCAACTAATTCCCCATTAACTACAAAACCATTTCTAACAAGTATGATTTAACCAATAAATTCGTTTGATGATATAAAATTTGAATTCATTCTCCCCCTCAATCAATGACCCGTATTCTAGTTAAATATTTGTAGTCGTTGATTGAGTGACAAATTTTATGCACAATCCAAATCTAAAAGAATTTCAAGTAACACATAATCACCAAGTGTCTCACAAATAATTTTCCAGAAGAATCTTAGAATGAAAACTATTTGCATACAAAGAAGATTTCTCTTCTTTTTCAAGAAATGATGCACTGAAACGTACATCAGATCGAAGAAACATGGATATAAAGTAATCCATGCCCAGGTGAACATCACCCAGTTGGAGGAACAGCCGTCTTTTTGGCGACGTGCTTTCCCCATTTTGAAGCGCGGGTTGCTATCTGAAGTAATAGCAAGCCATTAAGACATGTTTTAACTGATTAGTATAACTTATGCTCGAGCTTCATTTAAAGATCCGTGTCATTGTTGAATGACATTTCTAGATCCGTAAATGTTATCGATAAACAGAAGACATGCCTAAGTAGGACTATTTTTGGTATTTTCGGATTTTTTTCGATTTTTATGGTTTTTATAGGTTTTATATTTTTGTATTTTCTTTTTGTTTTAAGATATATACAACTATGTACAAGGATATAAGAAGACAATCCTTTACTCCTCCTTTTCTTCCTGAAGACACTTGAGGGTTTCAGGTGTCATGCTCTTCATACCAAGGCGTGGGAGAATAAACTGAAACCTTTCTCTTGGGAGAGCCTTGGTAAAGATGTCTGCTAGCTGAAACTCTGTCCTCACAAAATACAGCTCCACGATCCCCTTTTCAACCTGTTCCCTGATGAAGTGATGCCTGATGTCGATGTGCTTTGACCTGGAGTGCTGAACATTGTTGCAACAAAGTGCAATGGCGCTTTTGTTGTCACAATATAGAGGAATTTTGTTGTATGAGAATCCATAGTCTGATAGTTGTGATCGCATCCATAGAATTTGTGCACAACAAGCCGACATAGCAATGTATTCCGCTTCAGTAGAAGATATGGATGTGCTCATTTGCTTCTTCGAAGACCAAATAACCAACTTTTCCCCTAAAAATTGAGCTCCTCCTGAAGTACTTCGACGAGTGTCCTGACACCCCGCATGATCTGCATCAGCATAAGCCGTTAACTCCATAGTTGTGTCCTTAGGATACCAGAGACCCATATGAACTGTTCCTTGAAGATATCTGAAAACCCTTTTTACGGCTTCTAGATGCTTTTTGGTGGGTTTGGATTGATATCGCGCACACATGCATACAGCAAATAGAAGGTCTGGCCTGCTTGCAGTAATGTACATTAAGGACCCAATCATGCTTCTGTACTTCGTTTGATCGACTGGAATCCCTGACGGGTCTTCATCTAGCTTAGATCTATCAATCATGGGAGTATCAACTGGCTCACTTGAATCGAATCCAAATTTTTTCAAGATCTCATACGCATATTTTGACTGATTGATGAAAATGCCTCCGGGACTTTGAGATACTTGTAATCCTAGGAAGAATGACATTTGTCCCATCATCGACATTTGAAACTTGGAACTCATCTCTTTTGAAAATCTATCACATTCACTAGGGTCAGATGAAGCAAATATGATGTCATCTACATAAATCTGAACAAGTAGTAGATGTTTGCTTGTCTTCCTGGTGAACAATGTTGGATCAACTACACCCTTAGAGAATCCATGATCTAGAAGAAACTTGGACAATGTATCATACCATGCTCTAGGTGCCTGCTTCAACCCGTAAAGAGCCTTCTTCAAGCGATAAACATGTGTAGGATGTTCAGCGTCCACAAATCCTTCAGGTTGACTCACGTAGACTTTTTCCTTTAAGTCCCCATTCAGGAAAGCTGTTTTGACATCCATCTGGTAGACTATCATATTTAGACTTGCAGCGTTGGCCAGGAAGATTCTAATAGCTTCAATTCTAGCAACTGGAGCAAATGATTCTTCAAAATCAATGCCCTCTTCTTGTCTGTATCCTTTAGCAACTAGACGTGCCTTGTTCTTTAAAACATCACCATGCTCATCAAGTTTTACCTTGAAGATCCACTTGAGAGCAATAATCATAGCACACTCTGGGGGAGGCACTAATTCCCATACTTCAAGTCGATCAAATTCATGGATTTCGTCTTGCATGGCCTCGAACCAACAGTCTTTGGTCATTGCATCTTTGACATCTTTTGGTTCGACTTTAGACAATACAGAATTGAAGAAACACAACAATGCATCTGTTGCCAGTTGTTTACGAGTGGATACAGGACGAGAAGGATTGCCGATGATGTTGTCAATTGGATGATCGTTGGTCCATTTTCTGAGATGGTCATGAGGTTGAGGGTTTTGGATTGATGTTGCCGTGCTGTGTTCTTCGTGAGAGGACATGTCTGATGAGGGTTCAGGAGCAAATATGTTCTCAAAAGGAACATCATCGATAGGAGCAAAAGGATTCACTTGCAAAGAATGATCATCTGCAGATTCTTGTTGCACCGGAGAGGATTGAGTATTTGACGTTGTGGGTGATTGACTTGTAGCAGGAGCATTGAAACTGATTGAGACTGAAGCTGGATGGTTTTCTGAGTCTTGTGGAACTTGAACATCTGCAGCGTCAGGTGCAGCTACTGCATTTGTGATTGTTTCATTTGTTGGCTCAAAGTATTCATCGAACATAGGATCAAATAGCTTCTTCAACTCCTCACTCGTTGGTGGAACGAAAGACTCTGCAGGCGTGTGATTCTGTACAAGCCCTGAACTAATTGGTCCAGGTGTCAAAAGTTTAAGATCGGGTCCAGAACTGGTTTGTCCTGAAACAGTTTGCTCACTTAGCTCGTCGAACGTGACATGGATGGTTTCCATGATTTGTCGGGTTCTCTGGTTGTAGATTCTGTACCCTCTACGGTCTGGTGCGTATCCAACAAAAATACCTACGTCTGCTTTAGCTTTTAACTTTCCCAAGTCTTGACTATCATTAGTTGGATAGCAAAGAGCACCAAACACACGAAGAAATGATAAATCTGGCTGCTTGTTGTGAATTAACTCATAGGGAGTCTTCTCATGAATAGGATGAATTAGAGATCGGTTTTGGGTGTAGCATGCAGTTGCAATGGCCTCTGCCCAGAGAAACATCGGTGCCTTTGAAAATATAAGCATGGTTCTTGCAGCTTCTACCAGAGTACGGTTTCGCCGTTCAACGACTCCGTTCTGCTGAGGATTGCGAGGTATACTTTTCTGATGTGTGATGCCAATATTTTCATAAAAGTTTCTGAGTTGTTGATTGACAAACTCGGTTCCATTATTAGTGCGGATGATTCTGACAGTCTTGTTAAGCCTTACTTGCAGCTGCTTAATCAGCTTAATGATCACCTCTGGAGTCTCATCCTTGGTTCTCAAAAACTTTACCCATGTGAACCGATAGAAATCATCTACTATCACCAAAATATATTTCTTTCCATTTATGCTTTGTACTCTCATTGGACCGCATAGATCCATGTGGAGGGTATGAAGAACTTCCAAGTTGGTGTTGACGGTTTTGGGTTTGTGGGTTTGTTTCTTGCTTTTGCCCAGTTGACATGCAGAGCAGAGATGATCTTTTTCATATTTTAATCTGGGCATTCCTCTAACAAGATCTTTGCGGGAAAGATCATTGATGGTACCGAAGTTCAGGTGGTTCAAACGACGATGCCACAACCAAGATTTTGTTTTAGAGGCTTTTGAAAGCAAGCATATGGGAGAGGACTTCAACATTTCTTCAATTGATATGGTGTATAGATTCGTACCCCGACTACCCTTGAGAAGATCTATACCATCCAATTCTCTGACGAAACATGTGTGTTTTCTGAAAACCACTTCCAGATCAGCGTCACAAAATTGGCCCACAGAAAACAAATTGTGCCCTAATCCTTCCACATAGTAAACCCGTGAAATCACACTGTTACCAAACACATAATCTCAATAACCCATTATCGCCCCAAAGTGGTCATTCCCGAATATAACTGTCCCGATAAACTTTTTCAAAAAGTTCTTGAGCCGTGAGCAATCCCCAGTCATATGTTTTGAGCAGCCTGAGTCCAAATACCAAAGGACAATTTGTACAACCTGCATTTGAAACCAGACAACAATGGATAACTGAAATATGTGGATCCCCACTGGAATTTGGGGTCCGTTTGGTCAGCACACACAAGTTCTGGAACATTAGTCTTTTCTAATATTGACACCTCTACAGTGGGAACTACTCTAGAGTTATCAAGGGACCTATTAGAAGGGCTATGTGTCCCTAATGGAAGGATTCGACCCGTTGGTCTCCATTCTTTAATCTTCACAATTTTATGTTTATTCAACTTAGGCAATGGATTCTTGTTTCCTAAACTGAACTTCCTTCCAATGGGTCTCCATTGATACCCAACCTTAGTGAAGATTTTTCCTGTGGCTTTCCAACTTTTCACATTACTTTCAGTTTTCCTAACATGCATAATATGGGGTGGTGCATGAGATATCAGAGACGACACAACACATTCATCATGATTAACAGAAATTAAGCATTCGTCACATGTTTTACAGACCATTTTAGAATTCGAATTAATTACAGTACTTTTGATACTAGTATCAACACGATTCCATCTAGTCGTTACAAACTTATTGTTCCTAGGTTGGACTTCTACTCTTTTCTTGTGATCACTCTTAGCCGACGTAGTCCTATCATTCCTTGCATTGCCTTTAGGCTTTGACCCGCTAGCTTGGGTGTCACTTCTTACTCCTGTAGAAGTAATGATGGGAACATTAGTTTGCTTCACTAACACATGCTTTCCTGATAATGATGTGCTAGGTTCTGATGTTCTTGGTGGTAAATCAAAGGACACATGCTTGTTCTTAATAGTGGACAATGAGGCACCTAAGCTATCCTTTTGGTAACTGGACCTAGGACCCGAGCTAATAGCATATTCTAGCTGTTCCTGGATCCTTTTTGTGAGGACACATGCATAACCTATTGCCTTATCATGTGGTTTTCCTATTCTGTCCTCTTCCACAACCTCTCGAAGAGTGTCAAGTCCATCCCTAAGGTGACTAAGATACATCTGATGGATAGGTCTGTTATTTCTTATGGGAAATGGAATAGGCCCCACATCAACATCATATATTTTATAAGCAGAAACCTTTGATGAAACACAATTACAAGATGTACATGGCATTTTACCTTTCACCTGAGTCTTCAGATTCTCAATTTCATTTAACAAAGAAGTTATCCTTTCATTATGACTATTTCTTGTAACTTTAACTGAGTCATATAACTCTTTGTAATGTTGTTTAATCTTAGAATTTTCTTCTCGAAACCACTCATTTTCATGATGTAATTTGTTTATGGTGTCTTGATATTGAAAATTCTGAGAATCTGACGACGACGGTTTATTTGTGCCATAAACATCACACTTGTTGGACTTCAATTGGGCAATTTGAGCCCTCAACAGACGAATCGTGTTAGTGTGAGCTTGAATTTTCTCATCCCTTTTGCTTAATTCAAAATACGTATCAAACTCAAGAGCATCCGAAGATGTCTTGGTATTTGATAGTTTACATCCTTCTTCTAAGTGTTGATATTTTAATTGTAGGTTAAGATGTTCAACCTCTAGTTTAGAAAAACGTTTGACCATGTCATCATGGTCATCATTTTGAATTTTTTCAAGCAGTTTCAAATTCTCCCCCTCAAGCTCCACAACACGATTCTGGGTAACATTTAAAGCCATAGCATACTCATGATATTGACAAGCAGATAATGCAGAATCAGTTGCAGTAAAAAATACATCTTGTGCAATACATCTCGCAATCAAATTATCATAATTGATGAGTATGTTTTTCCTTTCAATTTCGCGGCTCTTAAGTTCTATTGCATATTCATTCACCTCATTTTCCATATCTTTAAACACTACTTTCATTTCTTTTATTTCTGTGTTGAGGGCAGTTTGCAGCCCTTCAAAATGTTCTTTGAGTAGTTTAAAGAATGGCATGACCTCAGTTAAGTAACACCTTTTTGCATGTTCAAAACACCTTTCCCCCTCAGTAATGCCGGTTGGTGTGATTCTCTTCTTACATGTTTTATCAAAATCAGCAAACAGTTGCCAAAGCACATATAAGCTAATAAAGGTTTTGCATTCAGTGGGAAGAGACAAAGGCACCAAATTCCTAGGTGTATTGGGAGGATACACCGTTATGGACGCAACTTTTCTAATGAGAGGGGTGTTGGCCTTAAGTTTTTCTTCCTTAAGTTTTTCATTATCTTGTTTCGTCTCCAAAATATCTGTTCAGGCTATGCACTCGGGATCCCTCATTTTCTCATTCATTCTTTCCCTTGTTCTCTCACTCATCTCATCCTCCTCTTTAGTGTAGATATGCTCAGGCGGGTCATGATTAGGCATAAACATCACATTAGAATCATTTAATGCAGGTTGGGCTATCTTAGCAATCTCATGAATAGCTAATTTAGATCTACCTACATTGCTTTCACTATGCTTGTCACTTAACTTTCTGTGCTTATACATCATTTGGGCAGTCTGTCTGGTTTGGTCTTGTGTGTACAACTTATCCTCAAGCTTATTTTTTAAGGTTTTGAGCCTAGAGAAATCATTTAAGAGTTCCTTTTCTTTTTCTTTGAATTCTAGCTTAAGTGTAGTTATACACCTTTGTACTTCCTGTTTCTGTTTGACAGACTGTTCTAACTGACTTTTCAAAGAATTCAACTCTTGTTTTAATGTTTCTTCTCTTACTCTAGACTCTTTAATAAGTGTACTCATTTGACCTTCTAATTTCTGCTCACGTTCATTAAGCTCAAACTTAGCACGCTGTTCATACATAGCCACTTGTTCTTTATAAATGTTTAGTCTAGTGATCAAGTTATCATCAGGTGCAAGTACTGTACTTTCACGTGTGCATGCATTACCTATTTCACGTGTAATTTCTACGGCACACAAGTCATCAACAACACAAGCATCATTTACAACAGAAGATTCAGCATTTTGTACATCATGCACATTTTTCTGACTCAAATATTGTTCATATGGAATCATATTGCTATTATCCATGTCAACATTATTTGAGTCAGAGACAATTGCCTGTTGTACTTCGATGGGAAACTTTTGTTTATCAACTATTTCATATGTGTCATATAATCTTAGTACCTCAGATATCACAGAAGCATTTGAAGAACCAGCTTGTTGAGATGGAGAGGCCAAGGATGACAAATTGGCCATGAAGATAGTTTGAGCAGTTGGTTCTTCATCCACATCAGAGTCAAATGCATCACAATCATCAGCTTGGAAGATATTAGGATCATTGAGTGCCATATCTTGGACCGGTTGCTCATCCACATCAGCATCAAAGGTATTACCCCCATCACCAGCCAGAAACAGCAATTCTTCCTCATCCAATACTGCTCCATTCTCTTGAGCCTGCATCAACAACATCTTGTCCTTGAAGTAGTCTGCGTTCTGAGGTCGTTTTGGTTGATTGCAGTTTCTTGCAATATGTCCCAGACCTCCACAATTATAGCACTTGATCTGTTTCCCTTGCCCCTGGTTGGCATTCCCAGCCCTGTTCTGCATAATACCTCAACCCATGTTTCTGCCAGCTCTCCCTTGCACATTTTGAACCACAATTTTTCCATCCTCCACCATTGCAAGATTTCGCGGGTTGGATGAATTTCTCAGCTGATTGTTGGTCTGAGGAAGAGAAGCTTTGAACTGTTGAACAAGTAAAGATACTTGATTGGTGAGGTTATCAAGCATTTTATCAGTCTGAGTATAGCCTGAGTCAAGTTGAGGACTCATAGCAGATGATGGTGATAGAAGTTGAGGATGTCCTTGGTTGGATGATGGTTGAAAGTTTGGTACAGCAGTTGCCATAAATGCTAGTGGATCATTGGAAATGGATGGATTCAACTTCTCTCTTAACACCCGATCAAAGATAGCATGCTTCTCATGTTGTTGAAGATAGGCATACAGCTATTCATAGTTGGTATCCCTCAGACCTTTGTTGAATTTGACAGCAGTAACAAATGTGTCCCATTCTGGAGTCATATTGTTCACAAACTTGGAGTTAAGTTGGATGTTGGGCATAGTCGTTCTAATTATCCTCATGTCATTTACCAACTTATGGAATCTCACATAGTAGTCTGTAATATTCTCTCCTGGGTTCATTTTGAAATGTTCAAACTCATCATACAATTGAGATTCCCTGTCTTCCTTTGTCAGTTCTGACCCAGCCAACAGCATCTTCACATTGTCCCATACTGCCTTGGCTTCTGTATTGAAGTTGATGAGTTTGTAGACATCCTTTGGAAGACCTTGAATGATGATATTTGAGGCTCTAATATCAACATCATACCTCTTCTTTTCCTCCTCAGTAAGATCATTGTACGTGCGAGGTCTGTCAATACCAAGTGTGACTGTGCCATCTTCACCAGTAGTCACTGCATCTCTGGTAGTACCCATCTGAAATGGTCCTTCATCAATGGACTTAAGGATGTTTGCCCCATTTTCTTTTCCCAAGCAATAAAGCCGTATTCTTTGTGCCCATGACTCATAGTCTGTCCTATCAAGCATAGGTGGACGGGTATCGGACCCAGCTGCTTGAATATCATCGGAAGCTGTGCTCGCCATTGAGTTAGAAGTATCTTCAGAACCGCTAACGTGCAATTCAAAACAAACCGCTACCCTTCTAGACAAACCGCTAATAACAAGCCACTAAAACTGAGAACCAAACCACTAGTACAAGTCAAACCGCTAAAGTAAACCGCTGAAACAGATAACTGAACCGCTAATAGCAAACCTCTGACCCAGAAGAGCTAAACCGCTAAAATACAGAAGTATTAAGCCGCTGAAAGCAGAACCGCTAACAGTTAAACAGCTGAGGATTAAACCGCTGAACGCTAACCCGCTGGAATCTAACCCACTGAAACCTAAGCCGCTGGACGACTAACCCGCTGAGACAAAGCCGCTGAACTTTAACCCGCTGATGATTAACCCGCTGAAACTTAAACCGCTGAATGATTAACCCGCTGAGACTAAAGCCGCTGAACTTTAACCCGCTGATGCTTAACCGGCTGAAACCCGTAAACCTCTACCACAATACGACAAACCGTAAACCTCTAACACAAAACGACAACCCGCTAGTTGACAATTTCTGACAAACCGCTGCCACTAGTTGACAAACTGTCCTTTTCAGTACAGTTTATCCTTTTACAGAAACAGATAAATTACAAACCGCTATTAACCAAGCCGCTGGACCTAAACAGCCAAATTAAGGTAAACCGCTAACAAGAAACTTTCACCGAATATTAAACCGCTGCGATGAAACTTAGTACGAAGTACAACCCGCTACCAAGAAACACGTCTGATCTTACACAAACAAGTCACAAACACTGTTGTAACTTATCAAGAACGATCTAAAACACCTTAGAGGGGTATTTATACTTAGCCTACTTACTTTGTCCCTAGTGGACTGTGGAGCGAGCTGACAGTGGGTAAAGACCCGACTCACTCCACAATATTAATTAACTACTTTACTACTAATATTACTTGTAATACTACGAGCTATTTGATACAAGAGAGTGCTCGGGGTGACCGAGTCTTCAACTGAATATTTATATTCCTAACAAATTGCCTTTACCACTTTGCAGTTTATTGATATTTCCGTCTTCTAATGATTTAAACTCATTTTAGTTTGGTAGATATAGAAAACGCGTTCTCTAGTTATCCAAATATCATATATTTCTTCAAGGTTTCAAAACCGGAACAAGGGTTATAAAACAACCTTGAAAGAATAAGTTGTGTAACCATACTTAACCGTTTTGACTTTTACAAGACATCACGATTTCTAGAGTAGGTGTTCTTTGAGTTTGATTAGAATTAGGAAAATTCAAATATTTCTATTATGGCTTTTCCTCATAAAGAAAAAGGATATGAACAAGTCTCTTTCTTACAAGGAAAGAACGACTTAGTTCGTCCTTTTAACAAGAAAAGAACAAACTCTTGTTTACGGTTTGTGTTGCATTAATTCATTAATTGAATTTACAAAGTTCATTTTTAGTATTTTCGATAATTATCCTTTTGTAATTTAAGTACCCCATGTTTACAATTTAAAACAATTAATTTACAAAGAGGCTAAGATCCACATTGTGCTTCGACTATCACATCAGTTGATCTGCTAGCAATAGTAGATTCAATTGGTAGGCGACGATCACCAATTGTATTACATGTACAACTCTTAGATCCTTATGGGACTCATGGCATCTAGTGTCAAACAACTAGTGTCATGTAGGCATGTTTAGTCCCATCTCTGCCTCGGGTCAAGGTCTCACCGCTTAACTCGATTAAGTCATCCAATTTGAGAACGTGTGAGAATATATCTAGGTCCCACGCATAAAGAATAGTCACCTTGGGTTATAATTCAACCTAGGTCCCACGCATAGGCAAAAAGTAATTGCAAGTGTTCTCAATCGATTGGATGGCATGACTTAAATTTGTGACGGGTAAAATATTTTGATGTGAATCAAAAAAGGTGTACGAAAGAAGCATGCATTCATTCTTCGTAGCACAAGTTAAAAAATTTTCTTAACTTAAGTCTAATCATTTTTTTAATTTATGTGTGTCGAGTTGTCCATTTTCAAGACTAATATTAATCCTAGGTGGATTATAAATAAGTTTGGACAATACATAAAATAAATAACAAGCATAACAAGTTTAAGTGTTATTTAGAAAACAATGATTTTAAGTTTCAAATCCATATTTAAAATTAGTTAAACTAAATCATAAGACTTAGTTTAAAAATGGTTTGTGTTTCGTTTCAAGTTTTTAGAAAACAATTTGCAATTTACATACAATCATAGCATATATAAGAAGCAAATAAACAAACACACAACCACAATATGCAAAGCCTCAACCGATGAAAATCCTATGCTCAGTCTCGTGAGCCATCACGAGAAACAAGGGTCAACTAGGGACAAGCCTACACAACCACACGGAGGGCTCCCACTTGCTCCAAGACAATCAAGAGCAAGTAGAGGCCCATTATGCACATGAAATAATGAATCTGTCCGCCCAGAATTTCTATATTGGGAGGCCCAAAATGCCTAGAAGGAGTCTTCCCCACTCTTAGGTCCAAAATGAAAAGTTGTAGGCCCATGTATTGTGTACCTGCACAAAAACGTTCAGTCCATAACTCATTACCAATTGCCAAGAAACTAAGTTTTACTGCAGCATGTTCCAGCAGCCATTCTTCGCGTTTATGTTTTTCACTCTTTTGCCATTCCATTCCAAGCTTCGGTTACATTATATATGAAGTAAAATATAACTAATCTACTTCCTATCAACTGAAAAAATTCCCAAACAATGGCAAAAACCAAAATAAAATTCATTACATAAAAGCTGAAACAATGGCAAACCCAAAAATAAGAAATTAACGACAAATCACAACAACTCATGGCACAAGTGGTCTAGGTTTTCATCGGCTTTGCATATACACATAATAATACAATAATATTATGAACAAAACAAGGTGTTGGCTAACTTCATGGACAAACATGCATGTATTTGCCATGAATATAAATATTAATAACAAGAATTAAAGATTTAGCCAACGAAACGAAGAAATTAATTAACAAGAATTAAAAACCCCGTTTGGTACTCGTATCAAATGGCCTTAGGTTCAAAACCCACTGATATTAGGACCTTCTAATTATCATTTTACCACAGAAAATTAAGCCATAGGGGCTGTTTTGAAATCGTTTCATAAATCGATCAAAATAGCGCATTTTAGGCCATTTTACGCGTACCCGACAAGAATACCAATTAACATATGCATAACAAATGTCTATGAGTTCAAAAATCACAGATCATAAGACCCCTTAAGGTCGTTCATTTGTGAGAAAACAGAGCCCTATGGGCTGTTTTAATTGTGGTTTCAAAAATCACCAAAAAAACACTCGTTTTAGCCATTTTTATACATACCCGATAATCATATGGCACATATGATGGCTCTTGATACCACTATAGGTGATGTTGAATATAAAAAACATATTAAACTAAATAAATAAAGAGAAAACATCACCTAGAGACGGATCCATATAGCCATATGATCAATCAATAAATAAATATAACGATTTATACCTTTGTAGCGTGATCACGGATTCACCAACACACCAATATGTATGAGATGGAATGAGAAACCCCAAGAGATCAATAAGGTCGAGCCCTTCTATGTGTGAAACACACTACACGTTCTTAATCACCAATTGATGCTAGTTTTGACCTTGTAACTACCATCCTTGCAACACCTACAATATAATATGCAAAGAAGGGATAAAAAGCACTAACCCTAGGCGGGGTTATGTTTTGCCGTGAGGTATGAGAGGGAGAGGGGTAGAGAATATCTCCAATTTGGTGGTAAGTAATTAAGTGTAATTGATGTGATTAAATGTAATTGATCTTATCATTTACATCTTACACTTAGCACCATATAAAAGCTCGATAATCCCTTCTAATCCTTCCCCTTAGGCTGGCCATATAATGGGCCCACAATGGGATTGCCCATTGTTGGTCCACTCCAAAAACGCTAAGTCTAACTTAGTATTTACTGGCCCGTTATAGATCCCGAGTTACGTAGTCATTTATATATTGTAAATACAATAAATACAATCTATAAAATGATGTCTCTGTGTATAAGTGTGTGACCCCATAGGCTCACATATGTCTAGTCATATAATTATTTATTATGACACGAGCATACTCCAACAACTTAAGAGATACTTCACTAGATCAACAAGCTCTCTTCTCGGCGGAGAAAACCTTACAAACGTCGCTTACACTTTTTCCGGTACAAAGCTAAATACCGGGTTCTAGTTCGAGGTAGAACCAACCTAACGTCGCCAATTCAATATTTTCGACAATAAGCTAGATTTCGAGTTCTTTTACAAGGGTACAACCACTCCCGTTATGTTTTATGGCCTAACATAAAAACCTTTTATTTTATGGCACAAACACATAAACCATCTATAACACCCACAAAATATCGCAGCGGAATGTAATATCATCGGGGTGCTACTTATTAGTACAACAGTCATAATCATAGAAAACGACTTTGAATGAGACATTTTTAAAAGTTTATCATTCGATCAAAGTAAAACATCAGAGTTACAAGAGGTCCCAAGTAGTTTTAGAATACATAATACGTAAACATGAAAGTTTTTAAAAGTTTATCGAATGATAACAAAATGCAAGCCATCAAAACATTCTCCGTGCGACTTCGTGCTTGCCAAATACCTTAAGGACCTGAGATAAAACATGCTAAAAAGTCAACACAAAGGTTGAGTGAAATTCATAGGTTTATAGTTAAATAATGGACCACAAGACTTTAGAGTTAACATAATAATTGCAACGAATACAATTATGGGTAAATAATTGTTATTGCTTTAAGCTCATGACACGCAAAATGGCTGAAGGTTCATAAAATGAACCAATGCCCTGAAAGGTAAATTGTCATTTTACCTAAAATTCAAATATAGTGCGTTTGTGGAACCTTTTCTGACCGCACAAACGAGATTCGTCAATCCTAATAGGCCTATTCACAATATTTGCGTTCACATGAAAGTGATTAATGGTCCATGAAACAGTTAGGGACTTATTTTGGCAATATCGGTACTTTAGCAATAATATGTTCTGATAATCATACAGTTTAAAGCACTTGTGTCCAAATTATAAAATAGCATGTATCTCCCTCAATGGGTTTATAAATAGTTTAAGAGTTAAAGTGGGGCTATGAACTCACCGTAAGCAACAGTGAATAGCAAGGTGTAAGTAGAGTGACGGGTAAACCGAGAAGTCCTATGAGCAACCTAAAAATAGTATGTTGCGTCTTAGGCTTTTAGAATAATAGAGTATGAATGCAAGAAAGTTTTATATAATTATTACATCAATTATGCAATTGTACATAGAGTTTTTAAGGTTTATAAAGTGACAGGGACTAAAATCGACAAGTCAGGAAAGTGTTACAAGCCCTAATATATAAGTTGTCCGAGGTTCGGGTTTTATGAAATTTTCTACGGTCCAAATATTCTAATGTGTTACTACATGGTTATATTGATCTATAGAAATTTAGTGAGTTTATTTCCTAAAAGTAGGTCCTACCACTTGTAGTAAAATAAATTAATAAGTGTTTGTAGATGTTTATAATTTTTAAATTTTTAAGTTACAAAATAATTATATTAGTTTTTATCATTCATAATGGGTATAGATGTTATAAAAATATTTTTGACTATTTTTATGTAAACTTTAACAAGTTATAAGATTTTTAAGTTAGATGCGGGTTTTGATAAAAAGTAGGTATTTAATATTAAAAATTCCGTTTCTCCTAATCCGTAAAGAGTTATACTTCAAATTTTATATTCCCGAAAAGGTATTCAAGTGTACTAATCAGATTTGTGGGTCCCACTACTCTGAAAATTATATAACTTAAATAAAATTACCATTTTACCCTAATATGTCAAGTCTGATCGGGACAGCACCTAACAGTCCTACCGTTTTTGCAATAAGTTGATTTCCGTAACTCCTTTTTATGCAGGGTTTTTGGCAACGTTCAAGTTAATGTGTGACCTACAAGTTTTATATTTTGTGCAATAGACGGTTCAATGAAAAAATTTAGACTTTTTAGCCATTCAAATCTGGTGTGCATTTTTCGACGACCTTTGTCGTTTATTTTCTAATTAATTCATCAGGTATCGTCTCACGACCCTTCACCCGGAAAATCGAAGCTAAGTGATAGATCTACAGGCTTATATTTTTACCTAATTCTCTAAGTCTACTGATTAAGTGCCGAAATTACGAGAATAGTCCCTGGTCAAAAAGGGTCTTTGCAAACTTAGTCCCAATCATAGTTTTGGTAATTTAAACTATGTACAATGCATAAATTAATACAACAAGCATATGAAACATGAAAAGTACTTAAAATGAGATGTACATCAGTAGCAAAATAGAAAACATGGTGTGGTTTCTTACAAAGATTAGATGAAAACACAAGGAAATCAAAGCAAGAATTACAAGGTTGTAATCATCAAAACAACAAGCCTCCAACTTTAGTCACTACAATCCATTTGAACCTTGATTCAAGACTCCAAAAATACTTGTAAAACTTTTTTAAATATCCTTGAATAACTTCTTTATAAAGACCTTTGAGTAAAAGAAGTGAACTAAGAATCAACCCAAAGTAACTAGGTCTTCATTTCTTGTACAATATCTTTAGCTAGATAATCAAAATATGATGTGTTTGTGTGTATTGTAGGTCACCGCATGAAGAGGAAGACACAAAGGAAATCTGTGAAGTGGTTTTGAGATCCAATTGAAAGTAGTTTGCATGTAATTTAGTTGGTTTGATGGTTTAGTGAAATAATGGAAGACAAGGTGTAAGAAAACTACTACAAGTGTCCTTATAGTAGTGTTGTTGGACGCCACCTCACATGAGGTGGTGATTTTTATCTAATTTTTGATAATTTTTAATTATGGGTTACCGTTTAGTGTATAGTTTGATCCCGGTAATTACAAATGTGATATTTTTAAGACGCGAAACTCAAACAGGGTAACGTAAAAATATAAAACTTAAAAAAATATTAAAACTTGACAACAAAACCTATTTTGATATTTTAGGTGATCTTTGAGCTTGTTGGGTGATTATTTGATGTTTTAAAAATTGAAACCGCGCAAAACGCGAAATGTACAAAGTTTAAGTAAAAATAGAAAAGTAAAAATGGAATATTTAAAATATGATGGTAAGAAACCAAAATGCGTAAAAATATGTCTACTGAGTATTGTCAGGTGTCAGTTTAGTTAAATGTACGTTTAACGACGTACACGGAATAACATATCTAGTTACTCGCAAAAATGAATTTACTTAAAATAAAAATATTAAGTAAACTTAAAATATTAAATATTGACCTCAAAATTGTGAATTGTTACAGTACCTAATCCTTAAAGGGAATCCCGTCCCGGGATTCAGTTCGAGTTAGATGTCAAAGTTGTGTTAGTGAAAAGGTGTGGATATTTCTGACGTATCTGGTCTACTCTCTCCAAAGTGTATTCTGGTCCTCGTCGAGAGTTCCAACGAGCTTTGACATTAGGAATACGGCTCTGCTTGAGCATTCAAGAGTCTGTGCGTGAAAATTTGAATTTATGGTCATGACCAAAGCTCGAACCCGTAGCGGCTTAATCCGTTCCTTTCGGCTCAAGGCGTCAGCTACTACGTTTGCTTTTCCCTAGTGATAACGAATTTCGCAGTCGTAATCACTTAGCAGTTCTAGTCATCGACGTTGTCTTATGTTTAATTCCTTCTGATCAAGAATATGCTGAATACTCTTGTGATTCGTAAATACAGTACACTCTGTATCGTATAAATAGTGCCCTCAAATCTTGTGTGTAAAGATTGCAACTCCTAATTCTGAGTCATGGGTCTTGTAGTTCTCTTCATGAGTCTTGAGTTATTGAGAGGCATAAACTATAACCTTCTTCCTCTGCATCAATACAACACCTAATCCTTAATGCGAAGGGTCATACTAAATTATAAAGTCCTTGGTTCCTTCTGGCAGGGTAAAAATGTGTGCAATACAAAGCTTCTGCTTTAATGGTTGAAAGGCTTCTTATTCTTTATGAACAACACCGGAGTTTTCTTTGGTGATGAACTTCTTCAAATAAACCCTTTATTTGAAAGTTCTTGCAGTTGATCGGATAATGTTCGCATGATACGTAAATAGTCATACTGATGATGACGTCAAATTTTTCTAAATTTGGTCGGTATTAAATCAGTATCGAACGGGTGGTCTACTAAGTTAAGGGCACAGCCTCGTAAAACATTGTCAGTACTAACTATTTCCTTTCAGCTAATACTTGGTGTTTAAAATGGTTCGTGTGATGAAATCCGATCTTCAGTTTGATGTATAGAATACAGTTGATATAAACATGGTATGGTTGTGGTAAGATTCTACTTAGTTTATGTGCTTACTAATACGTATGCCTGTGACATGAACTTGTTGATACGCACACCAAAATTTGCTTTTTAGGGATATAGTGAAAGATCATTTTTAACATGGTTTATAGGTAACTACTCCCAGCATAACATAATCTTTCCTGAATTAGACATAGGTGATCAGGCTATGTATAATTGAGGCTTAATGATGCAATGCTCGGCTTAGTCGATTAATTTTTATGGTCCTTAAAGTTAATTAGTATTAATCATACTGTTTATAAGTTGGTATTCCAAATAGTTGATATTGTAGTGAAACAGTTCATATGATTATGTCAAATTAGTTTATAGGAGAATGGCAAAATGATTTTATGATAATAGAACAGTTTATGAGGTAGTAGCAATTTAGCATATTAGTTTATAAAATAGTGGTAGAGTAGTCTGTAAGAGAGTAACAAAAATAGTTTATGGGATGGTGATAAACAACTTATAAGATAATAGCAAAATGGTTTATAAGGGGGTAGTAAAATAGTTTTACAATGAAATGTCTAACTTATTTGTAAGGTGGTAACAAAACAAATTTATATGGTACTTAGCCAAATAGTTTATGCGATAGTAGTAAATCAGGTTAGTAGTTTATAAGGTAATAGTAAAGTAATTCATATGAGGGTATTAAACCGGTTTATAATATGGTGACAAGATAGTTTAAAAGTTAATAACAACATTGTTTATAAAATGGTAGTGAAATAGAAAGTGTAACGAACGGAAATTGACACAACATGTTGATAATAAAATGGTAGATAGTCAGAAGTCAAATGAATCCCACAACTCGGTATAAACATACACAAAATACAACGAAGTTCATGAAAAGTACTAGTTTTATTCCATTATGGGATACAACCTAAGAGGGCCTAGGTTTAGGTCTTATTATGCAAGGCAGGAGAATTCCTTCTCTAAACATCATCATTTCGTAACGTCTTTATTAGCTTTGGTGGGATTTTCCTTCTTTATTCTGGTTCTTCAGTGCTGGACATCCTTTCGTGTAGTGCCCTCTTACTCCACACCCAAAAATAGGTTACTACTGGTTATAAGTTGCTTCCAATAGTAGTGCCCTTTCCACTGCAGTCCTTAGTTTGATGCCCCATCTTCCGGCAATTCCTGCACCTAACAGTGCAAGGGCCTGTGTGATGCAGCTTGCATTGATTGCACAGTGGTTTGTTCCCAGCATAACCTCACTTGTCACTTGGTCCAGTAGTATAAGTCCCAACCATTTCTTGCCTCTTGTTTTGTTGTTGGTCAGAATCTCCTCTATGATTACTTTCCTATTTCCTCTTGTTGTTGTTGTGGTTTTGGTTGTCGTTGTTGATACCTCAAGCAATCCTAGTTCGCACAACTTGGTGTATTTCATTATGTGTCATACGGATGGCTTCATGCATAGAAGCAGGCTTGGATAAGGCGACATTCTTTCGAATTTCCGGGGAGAGTCCCTAGATATACCTTTCGAGTTTCTCGTGCTCGGGTTCCGTCATAGCAGGGTATAGTAGTGCCAGCTCGTAAAAGCGAGTGTTGTACTTGATGACATCATCTCCTTCGAACAGTATCGATTCCTTTCATAGTCAATTCCCAAATTTCTTGTTCCATTGCTCGCAATTCGCTCTTCGAACAGTATTCTGCAATCATCATCTTTCTCAGTTCATCCCAAGGGGTTGAGTAGGCGATATCAACTCCTATCGACTGAACATAGGCGTTCCACCATGTCAGGGCACGTCCCTGAAATGTGCAAGTAGCAAACTTGACTCTGTTTTTCTTGGAGCAGTTTCCACATCGAAATATTGATTCCACATCTTCAAACCATCTGCACATTCCCACCGCCCCTTCATTTCCACAGAAGGTGTGGGGCGTACAGTTCATAAAGTCATTGTAAGAGTAACCATGGGTTGTGGGCTCCATTCTGACTATATTTCCACTGACTTCGTAGGCAGCAATCGTCTCTGCAACTTGTTGGGCTATGAGTTGCTCTATATCAGTTTCGTTTCTCTTCTTTGGCGGCATGGTTCTATCAATCATTACAAGTGTACAACACAATGAGTATTTGATCAATGTAAAAGAACCATACACAATAATATAAACAGCCATAACAACGTAGAATAACATTCCAAGATAGCAAAAGTCATCATAATACAAAGTAGATAAAACACTTTTTGCATCGTTTCACAAAATGTGAAGTACAAGTACAAAAGATAGCATCGTTTCCACTAACTGAGACTCTCAGTTTAGTAATATAATGAACAGAAAGCTACATAAGAAATCTAGTCTAGTGTGGACCGTCTGGTGGTCCTGGCTGCCCTGCTGATCGCTGCTCTAGTGCGGCGATACGGTCCTCCATCTAGTGAAATAAAGTCGACAGGCTAGGTCCTCCTTCTGAATCTCGCATCAATCGGTTGTGAAAACCGATCATCACGAGCCCCATGTTCCGTAACATACTACGGATGTGCTTAAACCCCTGCTCAATAGTCTCAACACCTGATCGTAGCTCACTAACCTCGACCCTCAATGCCTCTCCCTGATCGGGTGGATTGCTATCCACGATACTCTATATGCCAGTAACCCTAGTATGAATCCCATCCAACTCCCTCCTGAGGTCGCTAACTCTGCCGTCAATGGCAGTCTCTTGCTCCTGTAGGTGTACAATGGCAGTACCGTCCAAACCTAAATCCTGTGCCATCCGCCCCATATCTCGGCGAACATCTCGTGCCCATGCACGGATCTCCTCATAGTGGAGTATCATGAATCCCAAGTCTCTCCTAATGTCCTCTCGTGCCTCCAAGTCTCCAACTCGGGCACCGTCAAACTCTTCTACCCTCCTCAGTAAGTAGAGAATCTCGTGGCTATGAAGCTCTAATCTGTCAGTCACTCTGGTAGGAGGGCATACTGGAGAAGGTGGTTCGCTAGGAACAGCTGTGGAAGTACCTCCAACCTCGAATGTACTCTGGACTCGGCTACTCTGATGGTAAATAACTAGCGTAGTAGCTGGAGTGGAAGCTCTAGTCATCTTGTCCGAATCAAAGTCGTCCGAATCTAAGTCTCTAGTCAAGGGTGCATATACAAAGCTGATGAAGCGAAAAGTGTACCGCTTTTAGGGGGTCATTTAAGCCCTAAATCGTATTTATTTGATCAAATATTGCCCTAAATCGTTCCTTTTGTCATTTTAGGTACTTTGGAGAAGAAATCTGGAAAAAGAAGCATTTTGGACGTTTTTGGAGCATAAAAGTGAAGAAAACGGCAAAGTCTCAAAATTACGCTGGAAAGTACCTTTGACGGCGTCAGGAATTGGTCCAGACGGCGTCATGGCTTGGCAAAAGAGGTGGATGTGAAAATTACTCATGATAAGCCAGAGAATTTTGCATGAAAAATCTGACGGCGTCACCCTTTAATGTGATCAAGGTCGTCACGGCTTAAGCTAAAGAGGGACGATGTCAAGCACTAATCTGACGGCGTCAAGCCTTGATAAGCCAGAGCGGATTTTGGAGGTCTAAAGAGGGACGGCGTCAGGAAGGCCATCCGGGAACCCTAAAAGCGGCGAGGTGACGGCGTCAGGATCTACAACGTGACGCCGTCAGCCCTTAAACTCTATATATAGTTTTGCAATTTTTTGTCATTAGTGTGGAACTTTGTGTGTAACCTTTTGGGAGGAAACCCTAAGACGATTTTAGCAGCTTTTTCAAGGCTTTTTGCCTTGAGATCTTCCATGTTACATTGAAGATAAGTTATCAATTAATCATTCAATATGTCTATGTGTTGTTTGATTCTATCTTGTTCTTGTCTTTTGTTTAACATGCTAGGCTAGATTTATCTTGTGTTTGCTTAGATCTAATGAAACCTAGCTATTGATTGTTGGTTATTAGTGTGTTATTAATTGTATTGGATGATTGTTCATCTATGTTAGGCTTAAGAAAACTGGCTAACTTCCTATTCGGTAACTTGCTTGAACGTCTTAAGAAACATGAACCAATACGTACTAAGGTTTTTATGGTTGTATTTAATGCATGAGCGAATTCTAGTGATCCCATGTTAGGAGCTTCCTAGCCGGCTCGACATAGGAGTGAAGTAGGAGCTTATAGAGTTGGGGAAGTACGTACGCCACCCCACGATTGGTATTAAGGAATACACCCGTCATCCACGCGATTAATACACACTAATCAACCGGTAAAAGATAGTTAGGGAGTAAGGAAATCTAAGTAAACACATTTCTCTCCACATAAGTTTTACCACCTTTTCATTTTCAGTTATTTTATTTTATTTGCATTCGTAGTTATTTGGGTTAGTTGATTAGCAACTAATTCCGCCCACTCTTTCAAACCCGAGATTTTACTTGCTTTCATAAAATTATAAAAACATAAAAAAGAATCTTCTCTCACCCCTAGACCTATTAGAGTAGTTTTTCAATCCTAACGACACTATTCCCTGTGGAGAACGATCAATCCCCCGTACTTACCACTACACTATACTACATCGGTCAGGTACACTGCCTGGTGGGGTTGTAAGCCTCTTGAGATCCCTCGAGAGGTAAAACCTGTTGTAAGGTCGCAAAACCACGCATCAAGTTTTAGGCGCCGCTGCCGGGGAGTAGTTATTGCTTAGGTTGAAATTTATTTTTATTTGGTCTACTCATTAGATTCCTATCTAGTGAGATTTTTATTTTCTTTTTATTAGCTTTCTAGTAGTCTATCTTTTCTTTGTGTCTTTGTTCGTAAAAACCTTTCCATTGACTCTTCCGTTCACCAATATGGAGTACGCGAACCCACCATACTACCGACCACGAAATCCATTTGCCCCTAATGACATCTTGATGTTCAACCAATATCGAGATGAACCCATATATGATGCATGGACTCGTTTTAAAAACTTACTCCGAATAGTCCCTCATCATAGCTTCGATTTAGCATCCCTAACCCAAATCTTTTACGATCGTGTCGACCGATATGACCAAATGTGCATTAACGATTTTGCCGATAGGGACCTTAGGGAATTAAATGCTGAAGAAGCATGGGATACCATAGAAGATTGTGCCCAATATTATTATAGAGTAGACAACCCAACAAACGTTAGTACAAGTCAATTGACCACAAATTTCAAGGATCATGAAACATGTTTGTTTGGGGATGAGGGTAGAGTTGAGCCACCTAGTTGCATGTCATGGTTAAGCACTACCATAATACAGGATGAACACATAGGTGATCTTGACACAAGGAATGATGAGGTAAGTAACATAAGCCCGCTAAATACCCCACAAGTCCTACCATCATTTGAGGCACACACACCGCCCGTGACTTACCCGGAAGAAGTAGAAGTGACTTTAGGAATCCCAATGGAGGTAGAACCCTTGGACCAAGCACCACTAGAGGATATAGGTTTGAACACTTTTAGTGATGACCTTACTCTTAGTTCTAGGGAATTTCCTAGTGTTGATGAAACGGAACCTCAACCTTTACACAAATTTCCATCCTTAGATTTACATCTAGGAGACAAAAGAGGAACCGACCCACCCATCAACCCTTATTATCCGGGTAGTTTTAGGATGAAGGAAGCCATTCACTCACCCCCTTCACCTCACGTGGCATATTTCCACCCTAAGGGTGTGTATCGCTACTTTCACCCACACTTAATCCTAAGTGTAGGGAAAACCTCCCCTATTTCTGTTAAATAAGGGTAGAGTCAGGCTCGTGACTCGAACAAAAACAAGCGCTTCTTGGGAGGCAACCCATGTTTTTAATTGTTTGATGTTTTTATTTTATTTGTTTGTTTGTGTCATATATGCTTAATCATAATTGTTAAATTTTCATGTTTCGAATAATTTGTGAAAATGCTTTATTTTGTTCTTAACTTCGTCTTAATTGCATATAAAGGTATTTTACAAAAAGATAAGTGTAGGGAAGTTTATATTTTGTTAAAAAGAACAAAATTCAAACATGGAAAATTCACAATTCATGATTAGCATATATTCTATCTTGTTTGTGTGTCAATACTTGTGGACATGATTTATGAGTTCCTATTTGTAAGTCATCCCGCAAGTATCCTATCCTTTTATTGCTTTGTCTTGTTTTTATTTCTAAGTCTGGAAATACATGTAGTTGTGGTTTTTCTTTGTTCGGTGTGATGCTTTGGTTTTTGTGTTTGTTGGTTACAGGTATTATTGGATAAGAAGATGTACGTGCAACACATCAAGAGGATGATTATATTTCTGGAGTGAAGCTTATCATGTTCATTCTCTTGGAGGGAGATTTAACCATATTATCACATCATCCATACCGAGCGAATCAGGGGAGTATTAGTTTCTTCCATTCTCATTTATTTTTACTTTTACATCTTTTGTCTAGAACATTGGGGACAATGTTCGGATTAAGTGTAGGGAGGGTAAATTAGGATGCCTTAGAAACTACAACTTCGCTTGATTTTTGTTTTGTTTAATAGTGAATGTGTAATAAAGCCAAGAGAAATATTGGTTAGGGCAATTTTAGCACCAAATTTAAAATTTTTTACAACATATAGGAGTGAAACTTTGATTTTAATAAGCGTCTCATGGATAGGGAATTGTATGACTAGCACAAAAACCATACCACTCAAAAATTTCCACCCCAAATATGTGAGGTTCGCCTTTAGATCTTTAGGAAAAAGCATTCATTGTTGGTTCTTATGAGTGTACCGGTAGTTTATAGATTCTAGAACTTGCGTTTGTGATGCATACCGAGACCGCTAGTGAGACTACATTCGTGTAGTTAGGATTGACTACATGATAAGAGGCATTAGGATTAACCCATTGTTTTACACCTGTGTTTTTTGTTATAATTACATTGGCTACATTGGTCAAGTAATTCTCCCACACCCTTTGCGTTGTACTCATTTTTAGTACACGATACCCCTAGTACACCCCTCAGAGCCTATCTTTTCGTTTCTAACTTTAAGCATTTTACTTAAAGGAAGAATTTGTTACACCCCACTTAAATGTACACCCAAATCGCCTTAGCCTACCTTGTGTGCACTCATCTTTAGTGCATTATTGTGACAACATTTGTTTAAACCCTTAGTTAATTATCTAATTGATTACATGGTTGCTAAGTCGAGTCATATCCTTGTACATATTGTTTTGGGACGATTGGGACTTATGGGTAAAGTACTAGTGTAATGGAGTAATGGGGAAGAACATCATTTATTACCCCCATATGTACGTTAATATTTTAAAGTACTCCAAATGTTTCGATTATCTTGATTCGAGTCATTAGAATAATTTTATGTAAAGTATGTAAAAGTTCAAGTGTAGGGATGGTACAAAGAATCCCTAGTGATGTATTGTTTTGGATGGTAGGGCAAGAGTGTATGCAAAAAAAAAAAAAAAATAATAAAATTAAAAAAAATAAAAAATAAATAAAAAATAAAAAATAAATAAAAAAATAAAAAAAAAAAGAAAAGAAAAAGAAAAAGTGAAGAAAAAGCATACGGACTACCATCCGCCTCTATCTTTTATTTATGTTTTGTTTTGTTCTATGTTTATTAGTTCGTGATTAGTTTAAGTTGAGTCGAGTCTTGGCTTAGCAACGCCTCATTCTACATGTAATTGACCAAGATGATTGACTTTCCACCAGTAAAAATATCCTTATCCAACAAACCGTGTTTTCCTTATCCCTACACCTAACGTTATAACCCTTTGTAAAGACCTCTTTGATAGTTTATCCTAGGTGCTTACGCCAAAAGTGGTAGAGGCGTGATCCTTTCCCAAGCCTATGGTAATCTATTTTCTATGACAGGTAGTGAGCGATATTCTTCCATTTCCATTTATGATATATAAATTTACAACACCCGAGGGATGAGAGTATCCAAACACTTATTGTGAGGTGCTAGTGTATAATTTCCGTGCTTATTTTGACCAAGGTGGAATGATCATTTGTTGTAATTACTTTTATATTAATGTTAAATGACCCCTAACTTGTATTTTGATTGGTGGAAAAGCTCATTTGCTTGAGGACAAGCAAATCCCAAGTGTAGGGATATTTGATGAAGCGAAAAGTGTACCGCTTTTAGGGGGTCATTTAAGCCCTAAATCGTATTTATTTGATCAAATATTGCCCTAAATCGTTCCTTTTGTCATTTTAGGTACTTTGGAGAAGAAATCTGGAAAAGGAAGCATTTTGGACGTTTTTGGAGCATAAAAGTGAAGAAAACGGCAAAGTCTCAAAATTACGCTGGAAAGTACCTTTGACGGCGTCAGGAATTGGTCCAGACGGCGTCATGGCTTGGCAAAAGAGGTGGATGTGAAAATTACTCATGATAAGCCAGAGAATTTTGTATGAAAAATCTGACGGCGTCACCCTTTAATGTGATCAAGGTCGTCACGGCTTAAGCTAAAGAGGGACGGCGTCAAGCACTAATCTGACGGCGTCAAGCCTTGATAAGCCAGAGCGGATTTTGGAGGTCTAAAGAGGGACGGCGTCAGGAAGGCCATCCGGGAACCCTAAAAGCGGCCAGGTGACGGCGTCAGGATCTACAACGTGACGCCGTCAGCCCTTAAACTCTATATATAGTTTTGCAATTTTTTGTCATTAGTGTGGAACTTTGTGTGTAACCTTTTGGGAGGAAACCCTAAGACGATTTTAGCAGCTTTTTCAAGGCTTTTTGCCTTGAGATCTTCTATGTTACATTGAAGATAAGTTATCAATTAATCATTCAATATGTCTATATGTTGTTTGATTCTATCTTGTTCTTGTCTTTTGTTTAACATGCTAGGCTAGATTTATCTTGTGTTTGCTTAGATCTAATGAAACCTAGCTATTGATTGTTGGTTATTAGTGTGTTATTAATTGTATTGGATGATTGTTCATCTATGTTAGGCTTAAGAAAACTGGCTAACTTCCTATTCGGTAACTTGCTTGAACGTCTTAAGAAACATGAACCAATGCGTACTAAGGTTTTTATGGTTGTATTTAATGCATGAGCGAATTCTAGTGATCCCATGTTAGGAGCTTCCTAGCCGGCTCGACATAGGAGTGAAGTAGGAGCTTATAGAGTTGGGGAAGTACGTACGCCACCCCACGATTGGTATTAAGGAATACACCCGTCATCCACGCGATTAATACACACTAATCAACCGGTAAAAGATAGTTAGGGAGTAAGGAAATCTAAGTAAACACATTTCTCTCCACATAAGTTTTACCACCTTTTCATTTTCAGTTATTTTATTTTATTTGCATTCGTAGTTATTTGGGTTAGTTGATTAGCAACTAATTCCGCCCACTCTTTCAAACCCAAGATTTTACTTGCTTTCATAAAATTATAAAAACATAAAAAAGAATCTTCTCTCACCCCTAGACCTATTAGAGTAGTTTTTCAATCCTAACGACACTATTCCCTGTGGAGAACGATCAATCCCCCGTACTTACCACTACACTATACTTCATCGGTCAGGTACACTGCCTGGTGGGGTTGTAAGCCTCTTGAGATCCCTCGAGAGGTAAAACCTGTTGTAAGGTCGCAAAACCACGCATCAAAAGCAATACCTCTTACGAGGTGGCATCAGTCTGTCTCTGGCTAGAGAGGCCATTAGGTCTGGAGAAAGGGCTCTGGGCTTCCTAACACTAATCCGGGCTGAGCGGGGAGGAACAGTGTCTCGGCAGTCGGGTAGTATAAGTGGGGGTAGGTGGTAATGAGCAGGGGGTAAGGGTAAAGGTGACATAGGAGCTCTGTCAGCTGGTGTATATGATACTGGTGTAGGTAATCTAGTGGATGGAGTATATCAAGTATATATACACTTATATAAATATTCTTTTATATTAAGAAATGGTGATTGAAAGTATATCAAGTATATATACACTTATATAAACTAGTGTAATAGCGTATAGAATAGATGTTCGAAAAGTGTAAGCACACGGAGAGTGTAAGGCAATGCAAAGTAAAGTAGTTAAAATATAAAAAGCGGTTATAGTCTAGGTCTAAAAATGCGACCTGGTTCTCTATAACCATGGCTCTGGTACCAATCTGTAACACCCCCAAAATATCGCAGCAGAATGTAATATCATTGGGGTGCTACTTATTAGTACAACAGTCATAATCATATAAAACGACTCTAAATGAGACTTTTTTAAAAGTTTATCATTCGATCATAATAAAACACCAAAGTTACAAGAGTTCCCAACTAGTTTTAGAATACATAATACGTAAACATGAAAGTTTTTAAAAGTTTATCGAATGATAACAAAATGCAAGCCATCAAAACATTTTTTGTGCGACTTCGTGCTTGCCAAATACCTTAAGGACCTGAGATAAAACATGCTAAAAAGTCAACGCAAATGTTGAGTGAAATTCACAGGTTTATAGTTAAATAATGGACCACAAGACTTCAGAGTTAACATAATAATTGCAACGAATACAATTATGGGCAAATAATTATTATTGCTTTAAGCTCATGACACGTAAACTGAATGAAGGTTCATAAAATGAACCAATGCCCTAAAAGGTAAATTGCCATTTTACCTAAAATTCAAATATAGTGCGTCTTTAGCATCTTATCTGACCGCACAAACGGGATTCTTCAATCCCAATAGGCCTATTCACAATATTCGCGTTCACATGGAAGTGATTAATGGTTCATGATACAGTTAGGGACTTATTTTGGCAATATCGGTACTTTAGCAATAATATGTTCTGATAATCATACAGTTTAAAGCACTTGTGTCCAAATTGTAAAATAGCATGTATCTCCCTCAATGGGTTTATAAATAGTTTAAGAGTTAAAGTGGGGCTATGAACTCACCGTAAGCAACAGTGAATAGCAAGGTGTAAGTAGAGTGACGGGTAAACCGAGAAGTCCTATGAGCAACCTAAAAATAGTATGTTGCGTCTTAGGCTTTTAGAATAATAGAGTATGAATGCAAGAAAGTTTTATATAATTATTACATCAATTATGCAATTGTACATAGAGTTTTTAAGGTTTATAAAGTGACAAGGACTAAAATCGACAAGTCAGGAAAGTGTTACAAGCCCTAATATATAAGTTGTCCGAGGTTCGGGTTTTATGAAATTTTCTACGGTCCAAATATTCTAATGTGTTACTACATGGTTATATTGATCTATAGAAATTTAGTGAGTTTATTTCCTAAAAGTGGGTCCTACCACTTGTAGTAAAATAAATTAATAAGTGTTTGTAGAAGTTTATAATTTTTAAATTTTTAAGTTACAAAATAATTATATTAGTTTTTATCATTCATAATGGGTATAGATGTTATAAAAATATTTTTGACCATTTTTATGTAAACTTTAACAAGTTATAAGATTTTTAAGTTAGGTGCGGGTTTTGATAAAAAATCGGTATTTTATATTAAAAATTCCGTTTCTCCTAAATCGTAAGGAGTTATACTTCAAATTTTATATTCTCGAAAAGGTATTTAAGTGTAATAATCAGATTTGTGGGTCCCACTGATCTGAAAATTATATAAGTTAAGTGAAATTACCATTTTACCCTAATATGTCAAGTATGATCGGGACAGCACCTAAAAGTCCCACCGTTTTTGCGATAAGTTGAATTCTGTAACTCCTTTTTATGCGGGGTTTTCGGTTACGTTCAAGTTAATGTGTTACCTACAAGTTTTATGTTTTGTGAACAGAGGGTTCAATAAAAAAATTTTAGACTTTTTAGCCATTCAAATCTGGTGTGAGTTTTCCGACGACCTTTTCCGTTTATTTTCTAATTAATTCATTGGGTATCGTCTCACGACCCTTCACCCGGAAAATCGAAGCTAAGATATAGATCTACATGACTATATTTTTACCTAAGTTTCTAAGTCTACTGATGTTGCTGCGTGTGTCGTTGCGGTTTAGCAGTTTTAATGCCTAATCAAGTTTTAAATTTATATTTAGCCGACTTATCAATAACACACACACCTAACGAGCAGTGTACCCGGTCAGTATGAATATAATGGTAAGTAGAGTGTCGATCACTAAGAGTGGAACGTATTATCTAGTTATTCTAATCAGTATTTTAATATATTAAGTTAGCTATACAATCTAATCTAACGCAAGGGGGTTTCAGCCTGAGAGACTGACACGATTTGGTTGCAATTAAATAATAAACTAAACCAATAGGCACGAATCAGCAAGTAGCACACACGTACACAGATAAATACTCGAGACAATAAGAGGGCTGTCCTTATGATAAGTAGTTTGTCACTTGTTTTATTGCTAGTGTTATATGAAGTATATAGTTCGATGCAACGCACCGAGATTAAGTCCTTTCTCGTTGGTTCTAATCTTATCGGCGAGTAAACCCTTAATGATTACTTATGACTATCCCGTTTATCTTTCTCCTACTTTTCTACAGACCATAGAATACATAGGCATCTAATAAACAGGCGAGGGCAGAGGCATGGCGACCCGATCAACGCTCAGCTAGCCACAGAGGTTATCAATGCACTAATAAAAGTCACCAATGACATCAACATATAAACTTTAATTAATGAGAAAGTAGTTTTAAGGGAGTGCAACCTTTCCGTTGTCACGTTACACAAGCCACCAATCTTGATGAATTAAAGTTTACTAACACAATAAAACAAAACTACTTAATGAATTAAACATATGCAGCACCTTCTTACAGCTCTTGTATCTTTGATTTGGGTGTGTCTTGTGCTGCTACCTTGACTGAATTCGTCCTTGGTTTATGGTCTTCGGTCTTCTGTTCGGAACTAAAGGCTCTTAATTCGTCTGGTCTTTGGGGTATTTATAGTTACCGTCTGAGGGTAGGATGCGGCGCATCTAGCAAGTAGATGCGGCGCATGTACTTAACTTCGCGTAGGGTCCAAGATTATAATATTCAGGAATATTCGTACACCGCCAGAAGATGCGGCGTATCTTCGTCTTTGGATGCGGCGCATGTCCTCTTGAATCTTGGATCGTATCTGGTGAGATCTTGATAGCGATGCGGCGCATGTCATGAGTGAGATGCGGCGCATCTGGAGCAGATTTGACTTGATCTTGTCCATTTCAGTAGACTCTTCACTTTATGCATGTTTTGCTCCACAATTAGTCCAAAATCGCCAAGTTTCACCAAATGCTTGTTTTCAACTGAGAATTACAAAAGTAAACGATTAAGTATCAATCCTCATACATAATATAGTAAAACAAGTCAATTTAATGGGATAAATGATAGTAATAAAATGTACTTATTTGAGTTCATCAAATATCCCCCCACTTGAACTTTACTTGTCCCCAAGTAAACCTTAGAATTAATCTTATGAAAATGTATCCTAAAGATGTTAGGATTTATTTTTATATTTAAGCATGTATTCGTTTTTGTCATAATCACACAACTAAACACTTAACGAATTAGAAGTAAAATAAAATATTCTGATAAAAGCAAATCTAATCGTTTAACTGTCCAGTCGCGACGAATATTCTATCATAAGCTTGGCAAGTATTCACATCTCCACCACTAAAGCCAAGGAATAACAAGTCTAAAGCGGTAAAAAGGGTTTTTAGGCTTAAGGATTAATTATTCTTAATCACTATCGATCTCAAATTCCAAAAAAGGCGACAAAATCACAAATACATGATCGAATCCACGAACACGATACTTGCAATTGCTCAAATCCTTAACTCGAATAGGCTAAAGATAGGTCCAAACTTTCACCAATAATAATATATCAAAAAGGGCGACAAAATCATAAATACATAGCCGAATCCACGACTACGATACTTAAGATTGCTCAAATCCCTAATCTCAATAAATCAAAGGTTTGGTTGGATAAAGAATAGTAAAGGGTATGGATAACATTCGGGATATAAATTGGTGTAAAATGAAAAATAAACAAAACAAATAAATTAAAATCCTAAGTGTGGTTAATCACTATCCCAACCATCCCATGAATAAGACTCATATCATTGAATAACTCACGCTTTAACACTTGAAACACACGCTTTAGGTAGACACGAATTATACTCAACAAGATCTTAATCAAAGAATAAACCTTAGTTGACGTTCCCATAACTGCCAACTCCCATTCAATCCATAAATATATAACAACAATTAGTGGTGATATCGACCACTTACATAACTTTACATCGTTGGTTTAAAAACAAACATCCAACTTTTTTCTTTTTCTTTTTCTTTTTTTTTTTTTTTTTTTTTTTTTTTTTTTTTTTTAAACTAAGCATAAACATAGATGTGTAAAATTTCACCACATCACTATAATGATAATTCTGGATAATTTTTCCATACATTTCATGACTTCAGAAATAACGGTAATAGTGAAAGTAGTAAACACACGAAAAATAAACTCATAGATGTACAATATTTACTTTCACTCCAATTGCATTGTGCAATTTCCCGACCTAACCATAGATAATGAATTACGCACGCGAACACAGGTAATGTAAGGAAACTCACTTTGCCTATAGCAATTAACCAACCACGGATCTTAATCTACAGGGTAGGCTAAGGTGTAAGGTGTAACGAAACATTTTAAAAATAGGTGTAAGAAACGAAAGGAATGGCTCTGAGTGTTTTTCTAGGAGTATCTTACTCTAAAAATGAGAGTAACAAAAGGGTTTATACGGGGGTTAACTAACCAGTGTAGTTAGCTAATAACACTTAACATATAAGGCTATTTGGGTGTAATCCTAGAAATTTACCAATTTAGACAAGTCATTCCAATTATATAAATAATACTTATTATGGTGGTCTCGAATAGTATACAAGCCAAGTTCTAAAGTTTACAAGTCACCGGCACACTCATAGATTTGTGAATTTTGAAAAATCACAATTTTTGAAAATAACGTCATGTGTGCAGCTATGCAACTTAGATCTTAAACAAAAACATGCTAAAAAATTTAAATTTTGATATATTAAGCACATTTTAAGCATATTTTGAAAAGTTTAGGACAAGTAAATGTTAAGTGTTCTAATTCTCCAATCCCCCCACTTAAGTTAAACAACGTCCTCGTTGTTCGTATAAAAGGTTAAAAACTGGAAAATAAAAGAATTAGAACAGAAAAACTCCCCTGAGATTTGCTCGGTATGATCCTCCGTTAGTATAAGAGCAAAAATCATCTTTCTTGTGGATTAGAACGTTTAAGCTTCGTATAAGATGTATCCACAGGAAATGCAGGAATCTATAATACCACCAAGGCTTCAAAACACACCTAAGGTAAGAAAGGTTCAACTTGCATAATACATTAGTAGTTAGGTAAAAATAAAACATAAAAGATAAAAATGAAAATCATCAGGTCAGTCGATGCGCCGTATCTTATGGAAGAAGATACGCCGTATCGAGCCTGGAATAAATACGGATCAGAATAAAAGATGCGCCGCATCCTTAACCAGGGATGCGCCGCATTGAAAATAAACTGATAAAAAGTTTTAAATTCGAAAATAAAAAATTGCAGAAAAATAAAATAAGATATGACCATTTGCAGGAGATGCGTCGCATCTCAGAATTGAGATGCGCCGTATCCTCAGCGGCCTGACTGAAAAATAAAACGAAATAAAGGATAGGATGCGTCGCATCTGTTTACCAGATGCGGCGCATGTGGTTACCAAACAGACTGATAACAGTCTGCTGTAAAATGACTCGTTCCACGGTTTGATCTCTCACGTCCTCTCGTACTCTCATGCTGAACTTAATGCCAGTCTTCATCAAATATAACAAGAAACATAAACTGAAACATTAAATATATACACGAGAATAGTGATCAGTACAATCCAAAAAATAATAATAATATGTGGAACAATGTCAGTAAAATCAAGAGAGTAAGATCATGGGTGAGCAAGGTCGTCTGGATGGGTCCCGGAAGTGCTGGCTCCATCAGTCCTCTGGCGGACTCTGCGCTCGTATGCACGTGTCACTCCCGCAACATGAGTACCATCTGAACGGGTGTGGGTAATACCCTGCTGCTCCAATAGTCTGCTCACACTCATAACCAACCACTCTGAGTCCCTCCTCAGGGCTCTCAACTCTCCCTCGACTGCGTCAAGTCTCTGACCCATGGTGCGTACAGGGACTGGTGGGGGTACTGGTGCCTGCGGCTCCTCCTGATGGGCTGGAGCAGCAGCCGGAGGTCCTTGAGGGCCTCCCTGCTCCGCCTCTGGTCCTGCTGCTCTGGCGGGCCCTAATGCTACCCAAAAGTGGCCTCCCGCAACCACCTGGCAGATCCCGAGTCTAACCAAATAGTCCCTGTCGATAACCAGGAGATGGGTCACCACAACCTCCAGCCCCGCTGGAATCTCTCCGCTCCAATGACTCCAAAATGGCGGGCCAGCCGAGAAACAAAATGCCCGCCAGTCATCTGGCTCCTCCGATCTCTCCCCGCAGCTGATCGGTGGAGGTAGTGTGCCAAAAAGTGGGGGATGTTCACTGACAACCCCTCATCCATGCTCCTAAGGAGGAAGAGGTCCAGAGTGGTCACCTTCTCAGGTGACTGACCCCTCCCAGCAATAGTAAGTGCAATCAGCCTGTGGCACAGCCTCCTCATCGGCTCCCTGATCAAAGTGTATGAGGGGGTGGAAGTAGTGATATCACCCCCCGAAGAAATCCTATCCCAGTAATCACTGAACAACCCTCTGTCAGGGACCGCTCGCAAACTATCATCCCAATATCTATCAAACCCATCTGACTCAAGCTCCTCAGCTGTATGCAAACCCATGGCCAAAATAAACTGCCTCATCGACATCTGCCTATGCACCCCTCCTAACCTGAACACCAGAGTGTCAGCTGTATCAATCTCCAAATCTGTCTCCCTGTAATGAATCGTGCTAAAGAACTCCAGCATAAGCTCCTTGATAAGAGGCTCATCGATCCTGAACAGTCTCTCCCAAGCACTAGATCTGAACACCACCTCCTCATCATCTCCAGCAACAACCATCTCCATCCTATGCTGTAAACTCTCAGCAGCATGTCCAGCTCCAATCAATCCCACATCATCGAAATCCAAAGCCTGTACCCTGAATATCCTCCTAAAGTAAATCGACTCAAGTCTCCGTAAGTAGTCCTCCAAAGTGCCAGGGGTTAGACCCATATCCTCGAATCGTAACCACTGGTGTCTCTGTGCTGCTTCTGGTAGTGCCATCTGAAATAAATTTTCAAAGTTAGTGAACATTCTGCAAGATAGGTAGATACGGCGCATCTGATTAAATCAATGCGGCGTATCTGCACAAAGTATAAGGGATGCGGAGCAAGAGATGAGATACGGCGTATGTAGATGCGTCGTATCTAGATTAATCAATACGGCGTATCTAGAATTTTATTAATTTGGAAATAGTTCGTTACGCCGCATCAATCAACCTAGATGCGCCGCATCTAAAAGCATATCAGTATAAATAAAGGGGATCAGGCAGACTATTCAAGAATCCGTATCCGTGATGTAAACTAACACTAAATATCACACTATCATATAATCCTTACATCAGTTCTAATAGCTCAATATACCACTGCTAATCCATTTCCCACCAAATATTCAAAATCAAATTATAAACCCCATATTTTCGTTCAAATCAAATTAGGCCAGAAAATTCGATTATTTATGCAAGTTAAACACGGGGGAAATTGTCTAATACAAACTCTAATCACATCTCAATATCATTTAAGCACAAATCAATTTAATCACATAAACCCTAATTTTCATATTAAACAAGATTAAATTGAAATTGAGTAATTACCTTAATTTGATGATTAGGAGAAAGATTATAGATCGGATTAAAGGTGGGTTTAAGAAAAGTGATCGGAATCGGAGTATAATATCAGTGTGTGAAAGTTCTTAACTGTGTGTGTTTATGCGGTAAGAATTTTAGATCCGGCGCATTCCCGTCGTATTTATAGGGCAAAACGATGCGCCGTATTGGAAATTGGGATGCGCCGTATCTATTTAATTTCGTTGACTAGTCAATGGGCCCTAGATGGTCAGAGATACGGCGCTTTGGATATTTAGATCCGCCGTATCGCTATGTTAGTGAACGAAATTCAAATTAGGAACGTACCTTGGCCTCCGCAACACGATTCTTTATACACCAAATTGGGGTAAAACGGTTACACCATACGATATAAATGAATTCAAAATAAGAGCAATAGGTATAATGTTTTATTAACAATTGTAATCTTATAGTTTAGATGATAAGAATTTATTCCGAGGTTAGGAACAAATATCGTTTTTAAGCATACAAAATTAAGATTACAATTTTAATCAGATGTATAATATGGATAATAAAATTGAGATTATAATGTAGAGAACTTCCCTTTGGGCAGGTTGAATAATCGAAGAGGTTGCGTTTGATCACTCCAGCTAGCTTCTCTCGGGTCGGTTCAGAATGTAATCTTTCATGGTGATGCTTGAATCATCCTTTATCCTGAAAATAAACAACTTGCACACGAGAGTAGCGGCCCGATCAAAGTAAATATCAAAAATCAACTATATTTATCAATTTATATTCGTCGTATTAACAAAAGTTAATGCGCCGTATTTTCGTTACGTTTCAAAATATAGGATTTTTGATTCAGAAGATACGCCGTATCGATAAAAATCGATACGCCGTATCTGTTTAATAATTCGCAAACTGTTTTTAATTAAAATAATAGATACGCCGTATCTGCTAAAGCAGATGCGTCGTATCGCGTTAACGTTTAGAAAAAAATTTTATTAAAAACAGATACGCCGTATCTTGGGGAAAAGATGCGTCGTATCACTTTATCGCTTAGAAAAATTTTCTTATTAAAAACAGATACGCCGTATCTTGGGGAAAAGATGCGTCGTATCGAATTAATTAAACGCGTTGTATTTTATAAAAAATTGAACGTAATACGCCGTATCTGAGAAATCAGATGCGCCGTATCGTTCGATTTAGCTCAGTACAACGATAGCAGAAAACAAAAATTACGAAAAACAAATAAAAACACACAAACGAAAATAAACACAAATAAAAGCAAACAAAAAGAACACAAAAACAGAAAATATGCAAAATAGTACAATGAATGCAAATTAAGCTAATACACAACAAAATTAGCGGTTAGATAAAAAATTAAAAACCTAATTAAAATACTAATCAAATTAACAGATAATAACAATTCACTCCCCGGCAGCGGCGCCAAAAACTTGATGTTGCTGCGTGTGTCGTTGCGGTTTAGCAGTTTTAATGCCTAATCAAGTTTTAAATTTATATTTAGCCGACTTATCAATAACACACACACCTAACGAGCAGTGTACCCGGTCAGTATGAATATAATGGTAAGTAGAGTGTCGATCACTAAGAGTGGAACGTATTATCTAGTTATTCTAATCAGTATTTTAATATATTAAGTTAGCTATACAATCTAATCTAACGCAAGGGGGTTTCAGCCTGAGAGACTGACACGATTTGGTTGCAATTAAATAATAAACTAAACCAATAGGCACGAATCAGCAAGTAGCACACACGTACACAGATAAATACTCGAGACAATAAGAGGGCTGTCCTTATGATAAGTAGTTTGTCACTTGTTTTATTGCTACTGTTATATGAAGTGTATAGTTCGATGCAACGCACCGAGATTAAGTCCTTTCTCGTTGGTTCTAATCTTATCGGCGAGTAAACCCTTAATGATTACTTACGACTATCCCGTTTATCTTTCTCCTACTTTTCTACAGACCATAGAATACATAGGCATCTAATAAACAGGCGAGGGCAGAGGCATGGCGACCCGATCAACGCTCAGCTAGCCACAGAGGTTATCAATGCACTAATAAAAGTCACCAATGACATCAACATATAAACTTTAATTAATGAGAAAGTAGTTTTAAGGGAGTGCAACCTTTCCGTTGTCACGTTACACAAGCCACCAATCTTGATGAATTAAAGTTTACTAACACAATAAAACAAAACTACTTAATGAATTAAACATATGCAGCACCTTCTTACAGCTCTTGTATCTTTGATTTGGGTGTGTCTTGTGCTGCTACCTTGACTGAATTCGTCCTTGGTTTATGGTCTTCGGTCTTCTGTTCGGAACTAAAGGCTCTTAATTCGTCTGGTCTTTGGGGTATTTATAGTTACCGTCTGAGGGTAGGATGCGGCGCATCTAGCAAGTAGATGCGGCGCATGTACTTAACTTCGCGTAGGGTCCAAGATTATAATATTCAGGAATATTCGTACACCGCCAGAAGATGCGGCGTATCTTCGTCTTTGGATGCGGCGCATGTCCTCTTGAATCTTGGATCGTATCTGGTGAGATCTTGATAGCGATGCGGCGCATGTCATGAGTGAGATGCGGCGCATCTGGAGCAGATTTGACTTGATCTTGTCCATTTCAGTAGACTCTTCACTTTATGCATGTTTTGCTCCACAATTAGTCCAAAATCGCCAAGTTTCACCAAATGCTTGTTTTCAACTGAGAATTACAAAAGTAAACGATTAAGTATCAATCCTCATACATAATATAGTAAAACAAGTCAATTTAATGGGATAAATGATAGTAATAAAATGTACTTATTGAGTTCATCACTAAGTCTACTGATTAAGTGCCGAAATTATGAGAACAGTCCCTGGTCAAAAAGGGTCTTTGCAAACTTAGTCCTAATCATAGTTTTGGTAATTTAAGCTATGTACAATGCATAAATTAATACAACAAGCATATGAAATATGAAAAGTACATAAAATGATATTTACATCAGTAGCAAAATAGATAACATGGTGTGGTTTCTTACAAAGATTAGATGAAAACACAAGGAAATCAAAGCAAGAATCACAAGGTTGTAATCATCAAAACAACAAGCCTCCAACTTTAGTCACTACAATCCATTTGAACCTTGGTTCAAGACTCCAAAAATACTTGTAAAACTTTTTTAAATATCCTTAAATAACTTCTTTATAAATCCCTTTGAGTAAAAGAAATGAACTAAGAATCAACCCAAAGTAACTAGGTCTTCATTTCTTGTACAATATCTTTAGCTAGATAATCAAAATATGATGTGTTTGTGTGTATTGTAGGTCACGGCATCAAGAGGAAGACACAAAGGAAATTAGTGAAGTGGTTTTGAGATCTAAATGAAAGTAGTTTGCATGAAATTTAGTTGGTTTGTTGGTTTAGGGAAATAATGGAAGACAAGGTGTAAGAAAACTACCATAAGTGTCCTTGTAGTAGTATTGTTGGACGCCACCTCACATGAGGTGGTGATTTTTATCTAATTTTTGATTATGGGGTACCGTTTAGTTTATAGTTTGATCCCGGTAATTACAAACCTGATGTTGTGATAGATCTTCATATATGTATGATTGTGGTGGATGATGACTCAAGATCTCTGAGCTTGCTTCACAGGATCATTTCGGGAGTATGCTTACAACATAATGAAAGTTAGAAGCATTATGATCATGATGATAAGGGTGATTAATGTATGATACTACATTGTTATCTACTGATCTAAATGTATGCAAAAGGATAGAGAGAATGTATGTTCAAGTGATATAGAAATGAGTAAACAATGGGCTGCTATTTATAGCCAACAAGCTCAGCAACCCACGGATCAGACGGAATCAAAACAAGGGTTCCGTCCGTGTATGCATTTGGTTCTGTGGAGACCTGACAGAAAATCTTCAAAATCTTTTATCAAATCTAACCAAAATATACACCATATCTTTCAAGGATTCTAGAGTGAAAATCTAAACAAAATATTCACCATATCTTCCAAAGATCCTAAAGAGATATGCAATCTTAGATTATCTAGAATAAGATGATGCATGTCGTGAGGTAAAAATACAATTCCATTTAGATTAAAATGTTTATGAAAGTAAACTTGTAAAATGTTTATACTAGCTAGCTAATATATGTTTACCAAGTTGTACCATGTTAATTTATGTGTTACTAAAAATGTTAAACTACTTATGCTATTATAGGACTTAAGTTATTATGTCATTAACATCATTTATATAAGTATGTAAACAAATTTGTCTTAGTTTGACACCTAAAGTGAACTTATCTTATTTTGACACCTAAAGTGCACTTTTACACCTAATGTAGCACTTATTCTATTTTGACACAAATACAACTTGGGAAGCATGATGTACAAGTAAAAATACTTGTATATGCAAAATGTAAAATGAGGTTCGAAATAGAATGATTAACCTTTTAAAATACTTAATGACTCTAAACGTATTTTAAATATTCTAAATGATTTGTTAAGGGGTTTGATCATAAACGCCACATAACAAACATGTACGAACCTGTGTTGTAGCATACGAGGACTTGAGACGTCGAGAGATGTTGAATGTATGTTGAGACAAAATATGATTACAAGTAACTTGTACATTTTACGTTATGTATCAAGTTACATGTTTGTCATCAATTAAAACAAACGAGACTGTATAGATTAAATATCGTAATACTTGCACTAACAGTTACCCATTACTATATAACTTTTCTTAAAATTCATGTTATCCTTCCGTCTCAAAATTATTGTCTGGAGACAAAAATCACAAATTTTAATAAAAGTGGAGCCACTATAAATCTCAACCCCTCAAATAGAATATTGCTCAACTAAAATTTCTTTTTCTTACTTAAAATGAAAAGTGGACAATTATTTTGAGACATTCTAAATAAAATGTGAACTATAATTTTGAGACGGATGGAGTACCTTTCTTACTAATAATTTTTTCTTGAAAGTTTGCGTAAATATATTTTTTTCTATTTAAATGTGAGCCTTAATACAACGTATATCCTTTATTTTATATTAAATTAATCATAAAATTTAATAACAAATATTATTCTCATATACAAAACAAACAACATTTAATACACTAACAATTTTTCTCTCTCATACTTTTATTTCAAACCAAAACTAAATCTAAATACCAATCAAAACCCATTAACAAAACAAACGCACAGTAAGACATTTACCCGTGTATTATTCCTCAGATGTAATGTCACACCCCCAAAAATGGGTCGCAGCGGAAGATGATGTCTTCGGGGTGCTACTAAATTGGTACCACAATACAGAGTAAAGAGAACGGATTTACCGTATCCGTTTAGAAGAAATTTCAAAATCAAAAGTATTTTGTTTTACATCGTTCAATGAAATACGGAAATACAGTACCATAAAAGAAATAAAGTGGTCCCCAAATGAATATCAGAGTATCTTGATCATATGACCATGTCATGCCATACCAAAAGCCGCCAAAGGCAAGCTACACCTTAAGAACCTGAAAATACATGCTAAAAGGTCAGCATAAAGCTGGTGAGTTCATAGGTTTAAGCATTTGAAAATGTGGACATGAGGGTTATAATGTTTGGTCAATCGGTACACTCATAATGACCATTACACTTGGTAGTATGTCCGTTGCACTCGGTAATGTGACCGTTACACCCGGTCCTGTATGTACATATATGTTCGTCCCGTACACCTGGTCAATGTATGTGTCATGTGTGTTTCAAGCACTTGTGTCCATGAGTAAGAATCAAGTATGAAATGAGTATCTAGTATTGTATTCGAGTAATCAAACAAGTATTAAAGCAAAGCAGAAATGTTTTCGAGTAAATAAATCATGTATGAGCGTAAGATCAAGTAATGAGTTTAAGTATAAACAAGCATGTATTCTCCCCTAAAATAGTTTAAAAACAAGAAAGTAGGGGCATGAACTCACCTCAAGTAATAAGTAATATGGTATAAGCAAGTGTGCACGGAAAACGATGAGCGAGAACTCTAACCGCAAGCTAAATTAATAATATGTCTTAGGTTCGGAAATAAAGTCGTGCTATGCAAGTTTACACTCTAATATATCACCGTACATGTTTTTCGTAATGTTTGTTAGATAAAAACGTAATTACGTTATCGTACTCGTTTTAATAGTCGAGTATATTCATTTATAAACGTTTCTAATTTACCTCGTAATCAAAATATGATCGTCGCGTTAAATTGTACCTTGGAAAATTACCTACGCGCTTTATAACATGTTGCTATTGTCATTTAAGTTATTTGTGAGAAAAGTAAGGTTTTACATCGAGAATTTTATATTTTGTTAAAGTTTCCCAAATGGCTAAGTGGCCTTGGAGGGCTAGTCTTAAAATAGTGGTTATTCAGTGTTTTGGACTCAACTCAGTGGATTCAAGGATTATGGAACAAGGTCTACAAAAGTATAGAACTAAACTTCAGCTCAATCGAACCCGATCCCATATAAAAATGGCCTTGAAGTTGGGTGGTCAGGCTGTTTGTACAGTTTCTGGGTAGTTTTTCTGGCCAGTTCACGAGGTTGTAGTTTATTCGTTATAGATCCGTTTGACTAATGGGTGGACTTTTTGGAAACTAAGCCATGTGAACTTTATTTTATATACTGATGTTAACCTTCCAAAATCTACTCCATTTAGGAGAAAAAAGAGCTCAAACCTAGTCGCATGGAGAAACAGTTTCGACACTGAAAATTTCCAATAGTTTGAGCTGTCAGTTTCAATTTGATTTCGACGTATTTTAAATCAACGTATCTTGGTCATTTTAACTCCGTTTCTTAAATTCTTTATATCCCCGGGTTCGTATTTAAGTATACTAACAGATTTTTAGTGCCTTGGATGATCTAGTTAACATTTAACATACGATTTTACCTCTTGAAAATCTTCTAACAGCAACTATTTGCTTCAGAAAATCATTTTCGTTACTCAACTTAAAACTAACGTATCTTCTTCGTTATATGTCCGTTTTAATCCGTTCAAGCGACCATGTTTTCGTATTTAATCATGAGTTACAGGATTATGGTAAACCTGATAATCATTATGATGCATTACCAAATATTGAATTGGGTAAATTGCTCATACTATGAATGTAAAAATGTTATCCATGAAGATAATCAAATTTTTAGAAACTTGGTTTATCTTAGTTGTAAATAGTTAGACTATAGAATTAATATGAGTTTCTTCAAAGAATTTAAATCTTTGTGTAGAAATCATATGGACAATATTGTACACATATTTAATGCATGTCTTATGACAAGATTATTAATCACACTTAAGCAATCAACTTTGATTGAATATTCTTTCCTAAACACAATAAATATATAAAGATTATGATTGTCATATTTAATGAAATTGACAAAAGAACATTAAAACTCTTTCTTGAGAGATTACTTGTGCGAGGACGGTAAGTAATCAAAAGGATTTTATTAATTCAAATAATCTTTGGAAGTGTACAAAGTGCAATAATCCATGAATGGATAAATGCATGCATCTAAGAGATTATTCTTAAGTTTAATTATTAAATCCAAGTTTTGATTTTTAATTGAAATAAGATAATTCCTAAGTATTCCTGAAAGCTAGTGGGAGTATTGTGTTAATTTCATAAATCATATATGTTTTATAATATATAGGAAGTAACATTCCATATAAGTAAAGTGTTAAGTCTTAGTCTGGAATGAAACTTCACTTGAAAGATTTAAAAACTAAGACATACAACCTTGAAACAAATGTTTATTATTATTAAACATGTGCGGCAAATGAATCTAATAGAACATGATATATCATTTAGAAAGTTCTAAATGGATATGTAGAACATGAACAAAATCTAAGTCTGACTCAAGGATTTTTCATGTATATCATGTTATTGTTGTATCGTGCTTGAATGCAAGATGATTTGACAACATTGATATCTAATTGAAAGTTATTAGATAACTTGTGTAATGAATATTCTAAACAGAATATGTTTGGACTTAGAATGACATCATCAGCCTGGAATTGCTCCCAGATTCTATGGATGAACAATATGTCAATCGTTGTGCAAATTGTCATAGCTGTCAAACTTGAAAGTTTGGAAGGCATAAAACATTACACAATAGATATTAAAGTTTACGGAGTTATAGTTGCATTATACATTAAAGAATTAGAATACTTTAAACTTTAAAAATGTTTGAAAGTTTGATCATCATAAATTGGTGGTTGAGGTTGTCACACACTTTATGAAATATTATGTGGCAATATCAAATTATTTGAATGCACACATACAAGAGCTTCACTAGTTGAATTATTGAAATAAGTATTCTCAAAATTCCGATAGATCAAAGTTGGTTGATTTATGCCTTATCAACAAGTATGATTATCATGACTTGAGACATAATTCATCAACTAGAATTTTCATGCATTGATCTATTTAATATTTGGATAAAGAATGTTAAACAATTATTATTTATAATGAATTAAAATACTTGGTATGTTTATTTTCATTTATAATATATTGTATCCTATATTTGCATGTTTAAATCCATGAAGAACTTATGTTATTCTAAATTGTCCGTTGTCAATTAATGATATGGGAATATCATTAAACTAAGACAAATCTGAGTATTGGTAGAATATACTTGAAAGTATATTGATGCGTAGACATACCAATTTCACATGATATTCAATAAATTGAATATAGGATTTATCCCAAACTACATGATTGTACTTTATGGATCTTTTCATTAAGTAAATGTTAGGAATATAAATATTCATATGAAGGTTCGGTCACCCCGAGCATCTAATTAGCATTTATATAGCTCGTAGGCTTATTTATATAAGCTTAGTATTATTAGTATTATTAGTTTTATTAGATTAGTAGTATCTATATTTGTGGAGTGGGTCGGGGCTTTCCCCACTGTCAGCTCACTCCACAGCCCACTAGGGGCACAAATATGTAGAAGTATAAATACCCCTTCCCACACTTGGGAAGGGTTGGAACTCTTCACACATTGAATCTAATACATTCCAGTTTTCTCTCAAAGGGTTCCCTCTCTCTCTAGTTCTTCATCTCTCTAACAATGGATCTAATCTTCCATGAATCAAGACCACCCGAATCAACCACACAATCAATATGGTTATTTCCTACAATTGGTATCAAGAGCCATGGTTTCATCTTGGTCAGATCTGTGGTCAATGGCTGTATATTCGGTGGGTTTCATCTAACTCAGATCTGTGGTTAAGGTTGCTATAATTCTTTTTGTGGTCAATGACTTGATTTTTAAACTCTTCATGTGGGCCTTTAACTGATTTTATCTTTTGGTTCTATTTTCGGTTTACAAGCGTGTTTACATGTGGGCCTTTAACTGATTTTATCTTTTGGTTCTATTTTCGGTTTACAAGCGTGTTTAATCAGATTTAACCTTCTTCTTTTGGTTCTATTTTATCTCAAGACGTAAGCGTGTTTACTAGTATGAAATTGAAATTGAAAGAAGGTTATTCAAATTTTAAGAAGGTTATTTCTAAAATTTTAATATGAAATTTGAATATGTATTTTGGGCCTTAACTGCTTGTGGACGTGGGTTGCCTGGTCATTTTTGAGGTTAATATTGTTCATGGTTTGGAGATTTGGTAGCTTATGGCTGAGGTTAATAATGTCGCTTGGAGTCGTGGGCTTGTATGCTTGGTTTGAACACGATTTTAAGAATGTCGAACACATTTTCATGAATGTCAATGCTGTTCAAGTGGTACAGTTTGTTCATATTTTTGTTTGCATACACAGTTTCATGAAAGTCACAAGATGTCCAAGTGGTTTGAGCTTATTGTGTTTAATATGGTTGTTGGTGGTGGTGTTCAAGATGTGGAGTTGGTTGGGCTTAAATGTTCACCAATTGCACACGAGTGTGGGTTGTTCGAATTAGTTGTTCTTGGAATAATGTTCTTGTTGCTGCTTGGGTAAAATGAATGTTTGTGTTTGATGTTCTTCAATGCGGTTTGTCATGAAAGAGAAAAAGAAAACACAGATCCGAATTTTAAGGAAAGTACGAAAGTGACGGGTTTGACTGGTCAAAGACGCGGTTTGTCTATTGGCTCACAGACTCGGTTTGTCTGTTTAACCCTGGACTCGGTTTGTCCATTCAGTCACGTACTCGGTTTGTCTGTTTGTCATGAACTCGGTTTGTGTTTCTTGCAAGCATGCGGTTTGTGGGTGTTTGTAGAGGCTGTTTGTCTATTTTTCACGAACTCGGTTTGTCATGGACTCGGTTTGTGTATATAAGACGACGCGGTTTGTCGACTCGGTTTGTCTGCTACTAGGTCAAATGTGGTCAATGAGATATCAAAATGAAAGAAGCAGTTAAGCAAACACAAACCAAACAAACAACACTTACATATAACCCAACTGAAAAGAACTACATTCCTCAAACAATCCACGATTCGAAACATATTAAGAACAACAATCAACACAACAATAACATTCAACAATCTACAACTACCTCATCAATCAACTTAATCTATTCCACTTTCTTACCTCCTCAACCAACGACTCTAACCGAAAAGAAAGTTAATACTAGATCTCAGTTTGTTTTTCGTGGTATGCAAAGTACAATCAAGACCGTTCAAGATCTATCACACGAAATAACTATCATCATAGATCCTTTTAGAAGCTCAGCTTCTTTACAATATCCGAACCTTTAAAAGTAAGAACAAAACCTTCAAGTTTTATACTTACTTTGGTTCGATCAAAGCTAAACTTATAACAACGTTGTTATAGTTTTCTTTGATTCGGTTATAAAAACACATGAACTTAAACGCATAAAAAACACCTTACCCGAGACCCATCATTGAATAAACTAAAGACAACAACAACCTTACCCGAGACCCATCATTGAATCTTGAAGCCGCTCGCTTAAACAAACAAGTCAACAAGAAACTGACTAAGGACGATTTTTTTTCTGCGTCTCTTACTTTTTTGGGGCTCTATTTGTGGCTGTGAAAGAAAAAGGTTGAGCAGTGAGAGTCGGATCTTTTTTTCCGTTTGGACTGAGTTAAGTAAGAAATTGAGAGGCTGCGTGTTTTTGGGTTAGAAAAGAAATGGTGTGGTAGGCGGATGAAGGTTAAGATGAGATTGATGATATGGTGTTGTGTGGCTATGTGAAGTTAGTGATGAGAGGGGCGGATTAGCAAAGGGATTAGGGTTAAGTGATGTTAATGGAGTAAGAGTTAAATAACCGAATAACTAGGGTTACAATTTAAGTGGGCCTATGACGGACTTGGTGTTGGGCCAGGATAAGATGGACTTAAGTTTGTGGACTGTGATCACAAGGTCGCCTTGGATTGTTTTGGTTGGACTAAACATTGGACTTATTTGTTGTTAACAGATAACTCATGATCGCTAATGTTGAATCATTGGAATGTTGAACTTTGGGAGCTCATCACAAGGACGAGTTTGCTTGTTGAAGGCTACATTGATGATTTCATGCTGTTATTTGTTTGTTGATGATAATTTTGGTACTCGGTGGACATCTTTGGGTAGCATTTTGGGAATGGATTAATCGAGTTTTCTGGATATTACTGCGAGATACCATTATCGGACTCATGTAAACTGTCAAGGCTCGTATTTGGGTTTATGAATGTCCCCATGATTATAGTGTTGTGGATTTGGCTGCACGGTCCTATTAGTGCCTTCGATTTAAGTGAGTCTGCAATTTGATGTTTACAAGTTGAGTTACAGTTGACAAATTGCAATGTGATTAATTGTGATTTGTCAAGTTGCGTGTTTGTCTTATTGCGACTTGACGGATTGCTATTTGACCAGTTACGATATGACGTTGCGAGTCAACACTTGCGATTCGACTTATTGTGATTTGGTGGATTGCAATCTGTCTTGGTGCATATTGACAATCTGTGACTTGGCCTGTTGCAATTTGATCAAGTTGTGATTTGACGTCTGTGACTTGAATTTCGAAGATTGGTATTGCACCTCACTCTTGGGTATTCTGGTTGATTTCACGGTTTCTCTTGTAGTTTTTAGAAAATCCCGCGAAAGATTCGATTTCTTGGTTTAAATCTCAAGAGCTGTAAAATCCCGTGATATTAATTTTGGACAAGTAGGCGGGACTTGGATTTAGACAAAAGAAAACTTACGGGGTTTGACTATTTTTTCGGGATAAGTTTGTGCTTCAAGATCAGCAGGAATTGGGAAATTATGGTAACTTGGTTGGTTTGTTAATTCACGGGTTGGTGTACTTAGTGTCACAAACATCTCGGGGTGGATGGATGCACGATGTTTGATGACCCTTGCTCAAGCGTATTTAAGGTGATTAGACCTGGATGTTCAAGAAGTGGATATACACAATAAAGGATGGACGGTTGGGTATATATCACTACCTATATTTAAAGGAGTTATGTTGTTGTGCTCAATATAGGTTCTAAATCACAATTTGCAATTTAAGGTGATTAGACTTGGATGTTCACGAAGTGGATATATACAATTAAGGATGGAAGGTTGGGTATATATCACTACCTATATTTAAAGGAGTTACGTTGTTGTGCTCAATATAGGTTCTAAATCATAATTTAGTGCAAGTTTAAGTCGCGGACTTGTTCTTTATCAAGCTTCATCAAGTGATTGTTGTTTCTCAAGCTTCTAATGGGATTGTTGCTCAAGATCTTCTCAAGAGGTAGTCAGGCTTTAAGACAAGAGGTGATCTGTTTGGAGACATGTGTTAACCTTTTACTCACTTTAAAGTCATATGCATTTCATCAAGCGGTTTTGGCATAATATGAGCTTCAATGAATTGTTAATCTACTTAACCATTGATGATGAGGAAAGCAAGGGGTTACTACAAGAGAGTCTTAATCACCATCTTCGTTGCAGAAGTTTCATTTGTCTCTTTCCATGTTTTGTGCCTGTCAAATTCACAAACATCACGGACTCTCAGTTTTGGCAAAAAGGTCATTCCATGTCCTTTTTGAGGGGGAGAATTATCGCAAGTTTCCTAGAAGTTCCGTCCCCAGCGATGTGAATTTTAGCGGTTCCGGTTACAGCGGGTCAGATCGTATCGGTTCAGTCTCCAGCGGTTTGAATCTTAGCAGTGTCGGTTACAGCAGGTCAGATCGTAGCGATTCAGGATTCAGTGGTTCAGTCTACAGCTGTTTGATACTTACTGTTGTGCAGTTAGTTCTTGAATTTATTTCTCAGATAAATCTCAAGAACTGTAAAATCCTGTACACAGTACGACTACTATTCCACATCCAAGTAGCTGGATCAGACAGATTTGTTTGATAGGACTGACTATGAGTCATGGGCTCTTCTAAGAATTTGCGCATGTTTCTTTTCCTTTCTGGCTAGTCAACAGCACAAGATGACCACGAAGTTAATCTGGTATTCTTTATTTGTGATTGAAGTTGTAGTTCTCGAAGGCGTCTACTTATTTTATCTTGAAGTCGGGGTTGGTTGGATGCATGACCTTCAATGATAACTTGCTCGTGCTCAAAATTTAAGTTGAAGACTTGGGTTATCTAGTTACCAGCAGTTGGGGTAACTATCACTTAAGAGTTATTGGAGTACTCAGTGTCACACGTCCTTGACGTTGTCGATAATCGCAAGAGGTGTTAATGTCTCATACTTTGGTTGGGTATGGAGCTCTTAGAGATTTGCTTGGAGCATTAATTCTCTACACCGTTCTTCCAACATTAGTGCAAGCTTAAGTAACAAATTTGGGGTCTTCTACTTCAGTTTTCAGTATTGGTATATCGGGGTCTCTTCATCGAGTGGTCACTAATCTATGTTCAAGGTTGGTTAGTTGGCCAAAGGTTTTAAAAGTTGTGATGTGATCTGTAATCCTCACAAGATATTCTTTACCCAAACTGATGTTCACCTAAATCAAAATCAGTCATGCCACATTCAATCTGTTACTGCCTCACGGTTTCTTCTTGATTTTGTAAAATCCCGAGAAAGAACTTATTTTTCGGTTTAAATCTTAGATTTGTAAAATCCCGTGATGATGGACTATGCGCTCTTAACCATGATCGGGTTAAAACCATTATCAAAGTTCAGTTAAAGCATCATAAAGGGCTAGATTTGGGCATTAACCACAAGAAGTGACTACGGCGTTAATTCATTATTATTTATTTGAGGCTGAAGTGAAATTTCATGGGTGAGTGTACTTAGCATCTGAAGATATCGGGGAGGTTGGATGAAGATTCTTCGAGATCCTTGTTCGAGCTTTCAATACAATGACAAGGACTTGGATATCTAGTTATTTTTTTCTTTCTCCCTATTACAAAATAACTATCACTTTAAGGAGTCACGTTGTAGTGCTCAGTGTCACACGAAGTTGTGGATATCCAAGAGGTGATGTACGTCTTATACTTGATGGTTGGTTGGTTGAAGAGTATAGAGTACTTAGGGATTCGATGTTGCACGAAGTCTCTACACCGCTCTTTTTCACGCATTAGTACAAGTTTAAGTCACAAGTTCGGGTTATATTACTTCAGTATCAAGTTCATCATATTGGGTTTTCTCCATCAGTGGTCACGACATCAAGCCGACAGAATGATAATGGGGTTGGTAACGAGTTAGATGAGAGAAGAAGTAAAGAGAGAGAAATGGACGTCTGTTCAAATCAGTTCAGGCCTCGTTCTTCAATCAACAATGACGTTTGAACAATGCAGTTCAAGCCTCGGTCTCAATGTTTTCATAATGACGTCTGAATACCTCAGTTCAGGCCTCATTCTTCAAAGAAAAGAAAAGTGTACGCTTGAGTGCACTTTATCTTCAAAAGAAGAGGAGTCTTCTTATTTATGGCCATTCTCATCAACAAGATTCATGCTCTTTCCGTGCTTATTCAGTCTTCAAGTGGATCGGTGCACATTGGAGTATATTCTTATTCACTTGTTCAACCAAAAATTGCAGTTGACAGGCATATGCAATTTTTGAGGGGGGGAAAGAGTGAATAAACAACATGTCAGTCTTCAAGAATCGTCAAGCGGAGCCACTTATCGCTGATGGTATTCATATTCACAAGTTCAATCATCAAAAAGTTGCAGTTGCCAGGCATATGCAATTTTTGAGAGGGGGAAAGGGTGAATATTAATCTACATGTTGGGTGATGATTGAGATATGGTCATACGACTCCTGAAAACGTCAGTTCAGGAGTCGTGCAAACCATGTTTCTCCAACACTACTTCTTCCGTCTATCAAGGTGTTGAAGAACATGGTCATGGAATGCTAATCTACATATTCTCACGGGCTGGTTCAATCAGCATCAAAGGGTTTCTAGTCAATGCTTCATGCATACGTCATCAGGCTACATGTACACATCATGATGATGATTCCGATTAATCGTAACCATCATGGGGGAGAGAAATGTGTACACCAAGGACGCACAACAGGTTCACGTGATCAGGGCTTAATATCCAGAATGGATAAATACTGTAGATGATCAGTGGTTCAACTTGTTACCTTGGTATTATCGTTTCACTGCTACGTTATGTGCTGATTAATCGTAACCATCAGGGGAGAGAGAATGTGTACATCAAGGACGCACAACAGGTTCACGTGATCAGGGCTTAATATCCAAATATGGATACATTCTATAGATGATCAGTGGTTCAACTTGTTACTTTGATGTTATACTAAAGACTGAAGAAGGTCGAGTCGTCAGTCTCCTCTACATTCTCTGTTGGGAGTTATCTTCTCATGTGTATGCTGCGGGCTGATGGGTTATATGTAAGGTTACTGGAAGACATTTGGTGAGATGAAGATGATTGGTATTCTATTCCTCCACATTGGGCAATCTTGAAGAAGGTCGAGTCTTCAGTCTTCTCTACATTCAAGAATGTTGAGCTCTTTTCTTACAACTTGATATTTAACTTAATCCCATGACAGTTCTTGTTTGATGAGTTGTGGAGTTAAGTTAGGTTCAAGTTGTTCCGTAGTTGAAGGTTAAGTCCAACTTGATGTTAACCTAATCTCATGACAGTTCTTGTTTGATGAGTTGTGAGGTTAAGCTAGATTTCAGTTGAGGCTCAACTTAAACTACCGAAAAGTTGCCTAAGGTTTTTGACGGAGTCACTCTAGGACGGGAGTGTTAGAAGATTAAAGACGGCATGCATTTGGTTATCAAAAGACTTCTTCATATTTCGGGCGTTCATCCAAAGTCTTCTTCCTATTATGGGTGATCGTCAGAGGTTGTCAGATTAGGGGAGAGCACTAATTAGGGGAGAGTGTTGAGCCAGAATCATTCCCTGATTGAAAGTGCTCACATTGCTCTTCAGCAAGTCAAGTGATGAATGCGGAGAAGATTCAGAATGCTGAGGAGTAATGGTTTCTGGTTCGTATCCTTGTACATATATACTTAGTCATATTTTACACCATTTTGTAAATAGATATATAGAATTCATGCTAATTGTAAATAGAGAAACGTAAAACCAGAAAAACCATAAAAATTGTAAAATAGAAAATACCAAAAATAGTTTCACCTAGGCATGTCTTCTGTTTATCGATAACATTTACGGACTTAGAAATGTCATTCAATAATGGCACGGGTCTTTAAATGAAGCTCGAGCAGAAGTTAAAATGGATTGTTAAAACATGTCTAAATGGCTTGCTATTACTTTAGATAGCAACCCGCGCTTCAAAATGGGGAAAGCACGTCGCCTAAAAGACGGTTGTTCCTCCAACTGGGTGATGTTCACCTGGGCATGGATTACTTTATATCCATGTTTCTTCGATCTGATGTACGTTTCAGTGCATCATTTCTTGTAAAAGAAGAGAAATCTTCTTGGTATAACAAATAGTTTTCATTCTATGATTCTTCTGAAAATTATTTGTGAGACACTTGGTGAATATGTGTTGTATGAAATTTGTTTATACTTGGATTATGCATAAAATTTGTCACTCAATCAACGACTACAAAACCTCACGACAGTTCTTGTTTGATGAGTTGCGGGGTTAAGCGTGATTTTAGTTGAGGTTCAACTAGAATACGGGTCATTGATTGAGGGGGAGAGTGAATTCAAATTTTATATCATCAAACGGATTTATTGGTTAAATCATACTTGTTAGAAATGGTTTTGTAGTTAATGGGGAATTAGTTGAAGAGGATCTTGCTTAAACATATCAAATGACCAAGTGTGTTAGTTGCTAGAAAGTTTAGGACATTATGTGCAATTTGCTTATAGTTTCCTAGCTTTATGTATCTAGAAGGTTCATTTGTGGTACTTTGGTATCCTCGTACAATCCCCAAAATGCTTTAAGACTCAAAACCTAAAAGAAGTTAGAAAACCAATTGTGTTTGATGTTTTTGAATGCTCCTATGACATTTGTATGAACTAAGTGAATGAGCTTCAAATGTTGTTTGTCTCTGCTGCTTAATGGTTGTTGATATTGTGCATATGTTCTCAGGATTCGCTTAGGTAGATTGCTATTATGTTAGAATCATGTTCCTAAGATCCTGAATTGAATATTGAAATTAGTGTGAATTGCCATGTTCATGATTGCTATTTGCTCTTCATGCTAGATAGTGGTTTGACGTAGTTCCTGATTGGGGTTTGATTATAGGATGAACTTGGTATTATAATGTGGCAAGCTGCTGAAGGGTAGCTATCTAGGAATAGTGTATCTGTATGTATGTATATCTGTGTTGATATTCTTATGCAGATTCCATAGCCAAAATGAATGTACCAGTTCCCATTCTAACCATTTGATCAGACGTTCAAACTCTATTGATTGGCTCGGAATTCACCACGACAACAACATCGGCAACAACAACAACAACAACACCTTCATCTCCACCACCATCATTTCAACAAAGAAGTACTTACTCGGATCTCGCCAAGAGGGGATCGACAATACTTGAGAAGATTTGTTGGTGGAAGGATGATTGATGTTGACCACTGACTCACTCAGAAAAGCGAGTGATAACATCATCTGCGCAAAAAGGTCAATATCACTTGTGTCATAAAAGTTATCTTGTGCAATATGAGCAGTGAATCTCCCTCTTAGATTAAGGGGGAGCAAAGTATGTTTCATCATCAGAACATGTTAAACCTGACCACATTTTCTCCCATGTTTTTCTAAATTATTTAAATCAATTGGGATCACAAATCTCAAAAGGTTTGAAATTTTTGATCGGGGGAGAGAATGTGATTTAAATATGAAACCTGATGAAAATGTGATGTTTTGGACTTAAATGTAAGCTCTCCCATATGTGCTAAACTCTTTCGTATATCGATGCACATATTGAGGGGGAGCGAATTGACAAAAAGGATTTGGCATGCATCTTATGTGAGCACGGCTCAGACTTCACCAAAGAATTGACGAAACTTGAATTGTCATCAATCGAAAGGATACGTCTTGGCCGGGTAATAATTTCAAGCTGGTCTAACCAGTGATGTAAGCGTGTCTCGAAAAAGACGTATCTGAGTAGAGTGTACCATTTCGAGAAACTTTCTGTGGACTTGACCAGGCCGGGTAATAATTTCAAGCTAGTCTAACTAGTGATGTAAGCGTGTCTCGAATCGGTCATGTTCACTGAAAGTGGATCAATTCAAAAAGTGCGAGCTCTACCTAACATGTGCAAATTTATAAAACAATCAATCGAGCACATGTTGAGGGGGAGCATTTGAAAAATATAAAACTCTCAAGTGTTTGCAAAAATGTGTTTCAGAATCATGAACACTTTGAGAGATTTTTCAAAGATTTGGTTTGGCAATCGTGGAAGTACACCAAAGACCGACCATTTTAATTAATGCATGGAGTTATAAGGATGGTTAGGTTAGGCTCAAGTTCCCACGATCCCGCCAGAGCCGGAGGGATCTACCCAGGGACAATCCACTAGTTAGTGTAGAAGTCCTTAGGTATGATTAAAAAGGAGAAAAGTGAATAAGGGAAAAGTGCCGACTGAGATGGAGCTAGTACTGGAACAAACCCAACAAGGTACTAGTAAGGAAGTCTCGGTAAGCACTGAAGGGGTTGAAGAATGAAAAAGAATTGTAAAGATAAAGGGTGAAAAGAAATAGCCCTCCTTACAACTTAGGCAGAAACCGGGTCAACTCATATGCTGTCAGAATCACTTGGTTGATTGCTGACATTGAAGACAAAGTATCATGGACCCAGTGATACGCTGCACAACCCTTCCTAGCCACTCAAGGTCCCTTAAAGGATTCTTGTTTCAATTGTCACGGAGTTCAATACATTCCTATCGTCTATCTCACTCCGAGTTAGATGATATTGAAAAGGTGGCAGTTCTCTCCAGCCTCCGCTCACTAAATCAAAACGCACAATAGAGTCTAGAGCCACGAGATGCATAATAAGATCTCATAGGGACACGAATTATTTCTACACTGGGTGTTCAACATTAAGGACACCAGTTGTAAACTTATGAGTCCTACGCAGATCTTAGCAATCTGCCAGAACATTCATGAGGGAATTTACAAATGTAATTCTCAATGATTGAATGGAAATTCCTGCCAGGGTCAACATCAAGCAGCCCTGAAAGCAGGTCACTTCGGTAATTCTTTATGGATTACGCTTAGTGGTCGCGGCGGTTTCAAACGGTCTACAGTCGTGGAGTGATCTCCAGCGACTCACCTAATCGTTGATGTGCTACGGTTCGATCTTAAAAAGCCCTCTGTGGGTTTTCGATTAGGAACGGTCTTGGTAAGGATTAGAGAGAGTTTTCACACTATGCTGTTAACAATCTCGAAGTCCGAACCTGTAAGTACCGGACGTTTTATTGCTAACTGTCGTATGCAGGAACTTCTGGCGATTGTAGCTGATTGCTGTTGCAGCTGTTGGCGGTTGTAGCTGTGGAATGCTGTAGCTGGTTGCAGTTGTAGCTGGTTGCTGAAAAGATGCCAATCCTCTACCACATGTTCACACTACATCATCTTAATCAAAGAAGTCATGATCAACCTAAAGACCTTTAACACAGCTTCTGCAAACTCTGATGCTGAAGATCATGACACCAAATAGTGTGAGCATGTCGGCTCGAAGAATATCACATCACATGGAAACATACTCCTGAAAGATGACTTGGAAACAAATGTTGGATGATAAAGTCGAAGAATACTCAAAGATCATCCAAGACAAAGAAAGGTCATCTAACGTACACTGCTGAATGCACAAAGTTTCTAGACAATGAAGAATCGAAGACTACGAGCTATGAAGTCAAGATCAAAAGATAAAATGCTAGAATTCAAGTTATTATTTCCGGGGTGACCTCCCTTAGGGGGAGATTGTTAGGAATATAAATATTCATATGAAGGTTCGGTCACCCCGAGCATCTAATTAGCATTTATATAGCTCGTAGGCTTATTTATATAAGCTTAGTATTATTAGTATTATTAGTTTTATTAGATTAGTAGTATCTATATTTGTGGAGTGGGTCGGGGCTTTCCCCACTGTCAGCTCACTCCACAGCCCACTAGGGGCACAAATATGTAGAAGTATAAATACCCCTTCCCACACTTGGGAAGGGTTGGAACTCTTCACACATTGAATCTAATACATTCCAGTTTTCTCTCAAAGGGTTCCCTCTCTCTCTAGTTCTTCATCTCTCTAACAATGGATCTAATCTTTCATGAATCAAGACCACCCGAATCAACCACACAATCAATATGGTTATTTCCTACAGTAAATCATGAATAGTTATCCTCAGACTTGAGATACCAGAAAACTGTCATGGATGTAGTGCATTTTTGTAATTCAGTTTAACGTTATACGTAACTGGTAGTCATAAGGATTGTTTTTAGATGTGTTGCAAAGTTCATGGGTTTTGCTTGTAGTTAATAAAGAATTTGTTCCTTTAAATTCGTTTTGGAGTTTAATACTGTTGGGCCCCTCGTAGGGTTGACAAGATGTTTGTAAGGCTTACCCAAGATCTATCTGGAATACGTTCAAATGATTTGGTAATCTTGTTCAATCATATACAACGAGAAACAAGAATAGTTAAATAAAGGGATGACTTAGATCCATATCATTATTTAACATGGTATTAGAAACAAAAGGATAATAATAATGATGAATCATTAAAAGGTTTTTTCAGGAGACCTTACTCGAGTTGTAATAGAGGCATCGAAGTGTTGCTATACGCTAACCGATGTGATTACACTATTAAGATATGTCAAAGTGGGAGCGGTTAGTTTATGGACATAAATTAATAGAAGTATGTTAGGATCGAACTCGAGTCCACGGGATTGCACACTTTACGTATGAAGAATTAACGATTAATAATTTAATACAAAAGGTTATATTTAATTATTAATTATACAAAACATATAACGACCGTTAGTAATTAATGATAATTGACTAACGACCGTTAACTAATAAAAGGAAAGAGTTATAGATGGAATTAAAGGTCAAGAGGCTTCTAGAATATCCCTTGGGTTATGGACGATCGGTGGAGGGATTAGGTTTCCTAATCCTACACCAACTTGTCTTTCAAATTTTCTAAATCTATAAATAGAGGGCCTAGGGTCATTGTTTTGTATCTCTTGTACACATACAATACCTGAACTCTTTTTCTCTCCTCTCTTGGTTTGGTTCGACCAATCCCAAAAACCCTTAGGGGTGATCGGTTTTGTTTTTCGTAAACAAAAGCGTTTTGTGTTTTCATTAACGTTAATTTGGTATTAGTACGTGTGTACAAGAACGTTGTACAAACATACCTTTGTTTGTATCTTGGATTGAATTGTAAAACGGTAAGAGACAATTCTTATAATCCATATAAACCCTAATTAGGGTTCTTGTTCTTAATTGATTTTTGTTTTGCTAGAATCTAAAAGGAACGCATTACTTTTATGTTTCAGTTAATTAATTATGAGTATTTGATCTTTATGTTTCCATTGCGTGTTCTTGATGTCTATTTGGTTAATTATACATTTGTTATGATACTTAAATTCCAACAATCACAACACATGTTAGTTATGTGTGACAAAGATTCTTAAGGAGATGCATTAAATTTCATCAGAAACATTAAATTTCATTTTGAATAGTCTTTGGTGGTGAGAATTTGAAAAGGGTCCTATGGTTTATACCCCATTTGACCTGCTTTTGACATTTTTTTTTTCACCTCAAATTTTGTGAGCATATTTTTCAACCAACTTTTTGACCAACATTGAAAACACTAAGGATTCAACATCTAACTACCCTAATTAATTACTTAACTAATTAGTAATTACTATTTAATCTTGCTATGTTGATAGGTGTGAAAAATAAACGAACAACATATCCAAAATATCAAAATTCAAACACAAAGACAAATTAAAAAGCGAAGGCAGCGACGGTTTGGTGGTTCACTAAAGGCAGCGGTGGGAGGTGATTATTTCAGTGGCTGGAGGTGGTTGGTTGCAGCGGCGTGCGGTGGTTGGTTGCAGCGGCGACTACAAGATGGTGGTAGGTTTGCTGCAGCAGTTTGAAGGTTTTTATAGTTTAAATTTCTCTCGAAAGTTGAAAGTTGATTTTCGTCACTTTTTTTTTTATGCTAAGCATGTATTGTGTAATGGTAAAAATGAGTAAAAAAATAATAAAATTATGAAGAAGATGACTAGTACAATATGAAAGAGGAAAATATGTAAGCTTTTATATTTGTATGCTAGTGGTCACATGAGTAAAAAGACAAATCACTATTGTTTCTGCTTATTTTACTCAACTTATTTAATTATTTTTTAAATGTGAAACACTGTTTATTTTACTTAATTTATATACTATTGTTTTTGAAATGTGAAGCATAAACATGTCTAAATGTTCAAGTTGATAAACTAAAAGGCTACAAAAGTGCAAAATAAATGTTAAAGTAAAACACAACAAATATTAGTGTTTGAGTTTATATAGAAATTAAATTTGACAATAACTTTTGAACAATCGTGTAAGAGAAAAGTACATATATGTGGTGGTTTGGCTATGGCTCGTGGTTGTGGTAGATAGCAGCGGTTCGTGGCGTTTGGTCGTGGGGTTTGGCAGTGGGTTTGGTCGTTTGGGGTTTGGCGTTTGAGTGTGGTTCGTGGCATTTGTATGGTTGTGGGAAAATGAGAATATGATATGGTGGCTGGGAAGAAATAGTGTGGGAGGAAAAGGAGTGGTGGTTAGTAAAAAAAGTGTGAGAGGAGAATGAGGGTGTATGTGATTTTTAGGGTTTTTAGTTGTTTGTGTTAGGTGTGGATTGATTTTGGGCTTTATATTGTATTGGGCTTTTAGGACTTTTATAATTATTTGGTTTTCCGCAAGCCAATCATTTACTTTGTAGATGGCATATTGGTTAAAATATTTTGAAGAATTGCAAACAAACTATTAAGTCGCAACGTGATTGGAACCTTTTTGAATCGGCGTGGAAGTTATTACAAGATTCTCCAACATGGATATCGTACACGGAAAACTATGAGAAATTTCGAACATTGTTGTCCGAATACCCCCGTAAGTCTTTTACATTACTTATTTTTCTATACAGTATTTATTTTTCTATACAATATTTATTTTTCTATAAAATATTTAGTTTTCTTTCTAATACTTATTTTTCTATCATTTCAGGTGTTTTAAGATATGTGCATGATAACTGGTTGGACAAATATAAAAACTATTTTGTCTCTGGCTCAATTGACCAATGTTTGAAATTTGGAAATCGCACTACAAACAGAGTTGAGAGCCAACATGCCAAGCTGAAGAATTACATTTTATATCGAAATTACATGTTATATCATAGTTTGTTTGCAGATTTAAATGAAGAGCCAACTAATTTTTTTTATTATTATATTCAAGTACCTGCGAGACACAGTTCATACGTCCAAGAACCTGTGAGACACAGTTCATACGTAAGACACAACTCATACGTCCAAGAACCTGCTAGACACAGTTCATATTAGAGACATAGTTCATACGTTCCAGATAATAATAGTGAAGATTTGATGAAGTATATTCCAGGGCTTTTCCATCGATACGTCATAAGTTTTCATGATGTGTTTGGTGATGGAAATTATGGATTTCGGTCAGTTGCCATCGGTCTTCGTCTCAACGAAAATAGGTGGTCACTAATTCGACAACATTTGTTGGAAGAGTTAGATTTTCACGAGCTAAATTACACGGCTATGTGGCATAGTGATGACTTTCAACGAATTCGAAACTCTGTGGAGTTTTTTGAAACTCGATTTGCACCGCAGAACAAATGGATGATCATGCCAAACACGGGGTTGGTTATTGCTTCACGCTATAACCGACCAGTTATATGTATATCCCAGACACAAAATTATATATGTTTTCCGCTTTGGTCTGGTCCAAACCCATCACAAGAAAGTGGTCCCATTGTGATTGCACATGTGAGGGATGCTCATTACATTTATGTGACGCTAGATGAAAGTTGTCCAATCCCGCCAAATCACCAACAATGGAGGAGGTACAAAACCGTGGTCGCATCCGCATGGAAAACTATATATTTAAGTCGACAACGCATGTATACTCAAATTATTCATAATGAAAGACAAATGTATTCATGACTTTTTATTTTATAAAGTTATTACAATTGTTACATGTTTCTATTTTTTTAATAGACAATTTATTTTCTCGTTAACTATTTGTATTCTGATAATCCACGGGGTTTGAATTCACCTACACATTAAAAGAAAGACATTGAAAAAAAGACATTAAGTTAATCGCGTGCTTGTAATTCTCATTCAATTTTAAACAATTTAAAAAATATATATAATTAGCTATTTATTACTTTTAACTATTGCTTGTAAAAAAATAAATGATAAAAAAGTAACAATAATAACATACTAATATTTAAAAGAAAGTATGTATTAGATTTCGTTGAATGAGAATTCATACAACTAGTTAACGAGAATTATTAAACAATAATAACAAACTAATTATATCTCACACTAAATCCATATTTCTTACAACCATCAAGTGACCAATCATAATAAATGATAATGATTATTTGTAGGGCCAGTTCTACAAATAGCCCGGTCTAGTAAGGTTTTAGGCTTTTTTGGCCCAAAAAAAGTCGCTTTCAAAAAATGGCATAAAAAGTCGCTTTCCCAAAATGGCCCAGAAAATTAAGCTACTTTTGTGAATTAAACGACTTTTTGTGAATTAAGCGACTTTCTATTAAGCCCAGCAGTAGAATGAAATACACTAGCAGTAGAATAAAAAAAAAAAAAATCGCTTAATTCACAAAAGTCGCTTAATTTTTCGAGCCATTTTGGGAAAGCGATTTTTTTTGAGCCATTTTTGGAAAACGACTTTTTTGGAGCCAAAAAAGCCCAATACTTTACTAGACCGGGCCATGTCTATATTTGCCTTTTATTTGTAATAAACACAATCATGATAACAATCAAGTTACCAAACATAATAAATGAGAATGATTATATAAATGAGAATGATTATTTATAATGATTGGTTTATGGTAGGGTGGCTCTCCTAAGTTGATGGGGGTAGAAACCCACAATGCCTTTGAAAAATCTTTGAAAACCAAAATTTGATCAGAAACATTAAATTCAAAAGACAAGGATGATTGATTGGATGGAACTGGATGGAACTATACACTAAGATGTTGGCATCTTTCAGAATATATTTTAGATACTTACATGATTTTTCTTTTTGGATATAAGGATGACATGTTCTCTTATGACTAGACAATGGTCAAACTCATATAACTTGGATTAATAAGCAGATTTCTTTTCTTTAAAATGGCCAAACTCAAGCAAACTATGATAACTTTTAAATATTTCTATTTTTACCTCTCATGCTTTAGTTTAATGTTAAATCTTTAGTTGTTTTTTGTTTTTTTTTTGAAAAGCAAAAATATTATTATTATTAGTATTATAGATACAGAACAAAACACTTACAAATAAAAACCAATACAACTTCCCATATGACAAATAGGGGCGGCCATGGTTTTTTTCAATAGAGTTGCAGGTTTCAGGTTTTTAGTTTTTGTTGTTTCATGCGAATGTAGCAGATGGCAATATAGAAACATTAGAAATTGTTCAAACAACTAAACTTATAAAGCCCAATAGCTAAGCCCACTAAAAATGAGACATACTACTAATTTAGTCCAAAGTTTTAATTATATCAGTTCCCGAGTATTTACTTGTGTTATGTAAAAAGATCATCATAGTAAAAAAGTTGTGATAACGTTAGTCTAGACTCTGATAATTTCTTTCAAAGTTGCCATGTTGTATCACTCACTTTGTTTAAAGTATTAACGAGCTGAGGTACACTTGATATACATTAAACTTTTCCACATCATATTGACTTATGGATATATTACCAAGACATGCCTGCGCGTTGATTGGAGAGCGAGATATCTTTCTCGTAGTTCAACCTAATACTTCGAGGATGGACCCTGGTAGCGGGCTCTAATGCTTAAGTTACATAAGTTCATTTACAATTGAATGAGATGTGTTTACGTTAATGCATGTGGGTCACCCTTTCATCAGGGGCGGAGGTACATGCAAGCCAGGGGTAGTGGTCGCTACCCATGAACTTTTACCCGGTAGTGAAATTTTTGGCCTTTTTTTACGTTTTTTGGCGATTTTTGGCTATTTCGCTACCCCTGAAACAAATTTTCGCTACCCCTAAACAAATTTTCGTATTTCGCTACCCCTGAACTTGGCTCCTAGTTCCGCCACTGCATGTGGGTCACCCTTTCATTACGGCTTTACATGTGATTTAAACATGCTACAGAGTTTCTAGCTTGGTGATCATAATGGTCCATTCTAACTTGGGTACTTTATTGAGTTTAGGTAACAGAATTGCCTTGGTACAAACGATTATCACAACTGGCTATTATACCTCCCTAATGACACCATGATCCAACCAGACGATACTAGAATAGATTTAATTGGTTTTCAGCAAATGTTAATGACAATGTTACGCTTTACAAGAGGGGTGTCTCCAAGTTGAACTACGATTCTAACTTATAAAATGAGTAACGTTTGTTGTGATTGTATTGGGAATGTTACACTAGCTGTAATCCCACGTTGTTGCCCTTCAAAAAAAAGTTGTTTAACAATCAATGATGTTCTCAAAATGTCATCTCAGATATAAGATGCCGTTCGCTTTGTTATATGTTTGGAATAGGATTTGGACTTTTTTATAGGAGTGAAAGAAAAATATGAAAGAGAAAATGTATGATAGTGTTAAATGTTGTTTGTTTTTATGAACTAGGATCTTCTAAAGTTGGTTTCAACATGAGAGGTCATGTTGACCAATCAGTGGCGGAGCCAGAAAATGTGATTAAAGGAGGCATTGAGCAATGAAAGGGTTTTTAGTTTAACTTGAACCAACCGGGCTGGGTTTGATAAATGGCAGCTAAAATGCGCTATTTGAACAAACTGGGTCGAGTTTATCTTATAATAAATTGATTTAGACTTTACATTCATGCGTCAAACACAAATACTTACTATAAACTAAACAAATGAAATGTCGTGCACTAGCCAATAAGCTAATTCAAACATTATATTGATGAATAGGACCCATACTCCCTGTAATTGATATGTTTGGTTTTAACTTCAATACACATGGATCATACTATAACTAAATAGTTAACAAACTTTTTTCAAGATACTAATAGAGGGTTTGTTTATCAAATTCATTAGAGAAATACGAGTATGTATTTATCTCTTAGTCAAATGCGTAATCTTTAATAACAACACACCCGTAGAAGAACAACCACAACTAAAATTGTCTTGTATGTACATTGTCATTTATGTCGATCACATTTCAATAACCCATGAACAAACATTCAAAGCCACCATGGCTTTTCACTTAAGTCTTTTGAGAACACATACCGGAATCTTGAGTTATAAGGCAGCCATTCGATGATTTGGGATGTTTTATTGCTAGTTTTACGCTCAATGCATTTCTCTATTGAGTCACAAAGTTTATTGTCAACGTTTTCGGTTATCCACTTGAGAAGATTCTCTGGAGGAATGTTGGCTTCTTTTCTGAATCTTTCAAGCAATCTTGGTAGGTAAACTTTCTTTGATTTCTTCACGATTATATTTGATTGAAGAAATTCCCTCTTTGCTACTTCTAGCTCCTGTTTGATGTTTGATGGTGTGTATACTTTGAGCTGCAAAAGGTGAATGCTGAAAACAATTGTAGGTTGCAACTTTGACGAGTTTGACCCATATATACACAAATGGAAGATTAGGGGTAATTTTATTATCTAACGCGCAAAATGGGTTAATGGAAAATATTTAACTAAATAGAAAGCATGTCGCATGGGCCGAGTTGGTCAAACGGGTTGAAATTTGTTTAACATTATCGAATAAGTTAAATGTTTTAAAACCTACCAAATTGTTTTACTTAAAAAAACTTCAATATTTATCTAAATAATATACTACATTGTAATACTAGTAATATATAGGGGTTAAATCCATCTAATAGGAACACATTTTTTCAAATGTCCAATCATCAAACAGGAAACCGAAAATATACCACAATATCTCACAAACTTCACATTTTTGTGTCAATATCATCGCAAACTTTTTTTTTTTTTTTTTTTTTTTGTGCATATCATGACAATTTTTGCCTAATATTTGCTATACAAGTAAACTTAGCATAGATGGCTTTTCTTTTTTGTTCTTTTAAATATAACACCATTTTCTTCATGTTTTACACCACCACCATCATGGTGTATGCTACTACTCCTTTTAAGTCACCTATCACATTTAATACTCATATCATAGATATATCAAATGTATTTCAATTTATAATAGATCAAAGTACTATTTTGAACTGGGTTCATAAAATGGAGAAACCGAAACGTAACTTAAGAAAATACAAACTAAAAGGGTTTAATATTTTTGAACAACCAAAAGGTCTGATGATGTGAACTTTTTGATGAGAGGTTTAAGGACATTTTTGTAAAAGGTTCAAGGCTCACAATCAATATTATTTAGGAATTCGTCTTTCGCTTGTTTCTGATAACACCGAGATGGTTAAGGTTTAGGTTGTTTGTTTACAATAGTTCGTCAATTTATGGTTATGCTTTTATGTTTTCTATATTCTCGAATCAACTTGGTTTTGAACATTTTATGAATAATTTGATTAAGGATTTGAACCACCTTTGTGGTACAATTTGCGGGTTTGGTGGTGGTGCGCTTGGAATAGGTGTTTCAAGAAGATGACCGAAATTGGAGAAGATGATCGGAAGCGACGACATGGCGCTTACGTGGCATGTGCTGATGTACACATGTTAGTTATCAAAATTTCCAGGCTAATAGACAATTTGTGATGATATTAACACAAAAATGACCAAGTTTGTACGTTATTTTCATATTTTTCAGATTTCATAACTGATAATTGAACATTTGAAAAAAATTGTTGCTATAAGATGAATTTAACCCTAATATTTACCTCATTGATTATATATAAACCGTAATAAAGAACTAAAACATTTTTGGTCCGACGTTCAAGTGCGGGAACGATAAATCTAATAATTAACGAGACTTTCAGAAGCACCTAAGATTGCGCTTAGAACTTCATTATTCTGATTTGCAACTATCTAAAGTGCCTCGAGTATGTATGCAGTTGTATCATGTGTGTCTTTCTGATTTGGTACAGGCAATCAAATGTGCTCGACAAAATTAAATCTCTCTTGCAAAGTCAACAAGGTGCTTGGGAAAAATGGCTACCAAGAAAAATAAAAATTGTTTACTATTCCTATCGTTTAATGGGACACGTAAAATTTGACAAAGGCATGTTAACTATGACAAATTAACAATAAATCCTTAGAAAGTTAGAAAAAAATACTGAGGTAAATCTCATATGGGAAAAGAAGTAATTATTTCAGTAGAAAACTTTGTGAAGATTGTTAACCCTTAGCAGTTTATTGGTATTTCCCCTTTCCACATGCCAATGCACAAATTTAAGATCGAATATGATAGAAACATACCAAAGTTATTAAAGAATCACAAGCTTACCACGGGATCAGAGGAAGTTCCTGTACAAAGGGCAAAGCACAAAAGGGGTTGGTAATGCTCGAGACCAAACTTTGTACTGATGCGTTGTCTTTCTTCTCCGGATTTCTTCCACAATGTAGTTGAAAGGATTGTCTCCAACCACTAACATTAGTTCCGATTAATCAGAATAGATATGAACAATGACATGTCTTTTAAAGATGTTTCCATGCGCTAAACTTAATTATATACCTGGTGATAGTCCATACTAACAAACTGATTGTTATTACTGTCCAGTAAATTCCCTTAATTTATTTTTACCAAAGGTTATTTTAAATAATTCAAAAAAAAAAAAAAAAAAAAAAAAAAAAAAAAAAAAAAAAAATTAAAGACCCTTATATCATGTATTGATGGAAATGGATCGCGGTGGTACCTTTCCAATCCTGGGCGTGCGGAACTTAAATATTGCCTGCTCAATAGCATTTGCACTTATTACATGATCACCGATTTTATAAGCAGCCTGCACTACACAAAGATAAACACACGTTATTGACAAAATAACTTAAAATAAAAGCTTTAATTCAACTTATATGACCAAACCAGTTTGGACCACATAACATCGATATAATACTTATTCAATATGGAAGTGCACTACCTTGTGAAATAATGCTAACCTTCTTAGGGAACTGTAGGGTATCCCATACGCAAGATATGCCTGCAAGACCAAAATCACAATGTTGTCAAAAGTGTGTTTTCAGACTCAGAAAAATATACCGATGAACCGATATATGAAATATTGGCATTGGGAGCTTACATGCATCATCATGGAATTATACAAATTGATCCACAATGCAGTCTGCGCATTTGTTTCCATTTGACTTAAATTTAACTTTTCTAGTTGCTCCACTAAATGTCTGATAAGAAAAACAATTGCACATTAAATCAGTGATGAAAATGCGTTGATCGATGCTCCTAAGCATTAAGGTTCACTTGCGTTGAAGGTAACCAACATTGGTTCAATTTCGATTTCATGTAACAAATTCCTGAGAAACAAAAACCCTTACAATTCAAAAAGTTTTGACGAAATTCAGAAAATTCAAAAACGTTAAGAGAAAAACCTTGAAAACTTTGAAAAGAAATATATAAGAACATTCAAAACTATCTGGAAACCACCCGTTCACTTTTATTGCATAACACTAATACAACACTTAAATACCACATATCTGAATAGAATTTGGACCATAATTAGTTACCTTTTATGCAGCTAACATACGTAAGGTTAAAAGATATAAAAAATAAAATGGTTTTAATGTCTTTTCGTAGCTACGTTACGCTTCAACGCTCACCTATAGTTATTTATGGCATAAGATGCACGTGAAAAGCTGTTCTTATCTGTCGATATCCAAGATATTTCAACCATTGATTTTCTATAGTCTCCATTAGACTGTTTATGAAGTACATCATTGGCTGAAAATTTAGACAATTTCTTATGTTCCGAGTCGGTGGATGATGAACCACATAGCCAATGGTATGCAGCAGCCATACATTTTACCATCTCTTCTGATAATTTGCTGGGACACTCGTAAAGATGATCTTTCAAAGTTAGTTGTACACAAGGTTTCTCATTTGCTACTGGATTTCCCTTCCTATGCAATAAAACACATGCATTACAGCATTAGTAGTTAACACCAGGGTCTTTGTATCAACATACCTTTTCATTTATCCTTTTATAATGATTGTAACTTTTTTCTTATATTGGAGTAATTTTAAGATGGTTCTGTGTCCCGCTTGAGTAACTTTGTAGCCGAAAACCACTAAAATTTATGCTTTCTAAAATGACGCAAATTTTTATATCAAAAAAATTAAATTTATATATAGTGGTATATTTTAAGATCGAGTACAGGTCAAAATATGACAGATAGATGACATAAATATATACTTTATCGACTCAAATGTTAAAAAATATGCATGACGGCTAAAATTAGACAAAAAGAGCAATTTGGTATCTTATGCAAAAGAAACCCTGAAAAATTTAGCTATGAATCATATCATTGATAGAAAACTCATCGTTCAGGGTCATCTACAATGACGATCAAATACAATATCCATACCTTATTATTATCAGAAGATGCAGTTTCATAAGAATTGTTAGCTTTGGTACCGAACACTGATGCATGTCTTGCGTTCATGGCCGAAAGAGTGTGAAAGTTCAGGAACGGGAAGCTTTTTGAAGAACAAAAGGTGCTTGAAATAATAGTGGGATGCTTCCTTGATTCCTTCTTTGGATGTGCAGGAGAGGTTATGACTGAACCTTGTCCAGAAGATGGGTGACTAACACATTGTTCAAATACGGTCCTGTAAAGGGTCAGAACATGCTGTTCACGGTTTACAACCTCTTCTTCGAGTAATTCAATCTCAGCAATCAACTCCTTTGTCTGAATGAACGAACACTTATGTATTAGTAAGTGAGGTGCATGTGTGATACATGATACGTTGCATACGCAAGATTGAAGTAATGAAAAATAAGTGTGTTGAATACAGGAACACACTGAGAAGTTGAGGGAGTATGAAGTCACCTGATATGCGGAATGTCTATGCCCAGGAGATAAAGTGCTAGAAGTTCGGCCCAAAGCTCTCTCAAGCAACATTCGCACTGATTTCTCTTGCTGCAACCGCATCTGGAGTTGCTCAATCTATATACGCATTTCTTTTTGTTATTCACATGTTTGTGCTCAAATAAGTGACGTAGATAGGTTCTTTTAGTGAAAATAAGTGCCACTCAGTTTCCATTATGGGTAGAATATCCGTAAAACTACATTAATTCTATGCTTACATCTTTTTCCAATGAATCCCTTTGTTCAATTTCGACATCTATCTTCTTGTTTCCGCAAGATTTGTGAAGAGGAGAGCATAGGCTACTTTTTCTTGCTTCCAAACGCAGTCCCTGTTAACGATTTGAGGGCAGAAAAGTACACTACTTGTTAACTATCCCAATCATTTTCCTATATGTTCTTGTTTCCACAAGATTTTTATTCTGATATATAGCTAATAAAGTAAGGGTATCTTACCGTTGGTTTGTTTAACTCCTCTCTAGGATGTGAAGCTCCTCCAGCTTTCATGGCGTGATTAGTACCAGAAGCACTGAAATGAGTCAACCATAAAGATGAATTGTTAAGAGACAAGGTCTTTCTAGATAACTGACATTGCTTAAGGATCTACATTGTTGATCTGTGTTTCTCTTATCCAAACATAATAAATAAAAACTCAAACTTCATCCAGTTACCAACAATCCTTAATTTGGCCTAAGGTGTACCAAGTGTGGCCTATCAACTAAGCGATTGCGGATAGTTACCCACAAAAAAGTTATAAGTCTATTGTTCAATTAAAAATGGAAGCTGCATTATGTGGTTGTTAAGAAAATACGGCTGAATCAAGCAATTTGTTAGCGAAATTTGCTTATTACAAACAACAAGCTCATCAAAACAGTACACCATTTGCAATCAAGATTAGTTTGATCTTATATGGTCAGTTCAAGATGAAATTAATAGTATCCGCAATCGCTTAAGCATCAAAACACTAAAAAGACAAGACACAGATTATTATTAGAAGAACAAGGTTAAGTTAAAGGACAAAAATTCAAACGCAAAATATATACCTCTTAGAACGCTTGTGTTGTGGTCCATGAACATGTGTGTGTTCCTCATTACCTTCATATTCCATTTTCATGTTTATTTCACTGAAATGAAACTCAAAGCCTGTCCTCACTCCTCTTTAATGCAAACAATACAGCTTATTTTTGAAGGTGTTAATGTGGTGGAGCAACCAATCACACAAGTCGAGACACAAAAACCCACGTTTTTTAACAAACAAGATGTTGCATATAATTTTATATTTTGTTGTATTTGTGTTATACATAGTCCTCTGTCAACAAAACTGCGAAAAGTGGTTAGATATAATTTTGAAGGTTAAAGGGTATGTTTGTAAGTTGTTAACTGTAAATAGGCCGGTAGTGATAGCTATGAGTTGTCGATTTTTATTTTATTAAAGTGTTTGGTAATGTGGTTGTAAGTTGTTATATAAAGTGTAAAATGACATAAAAAGACACATATATATAAAATTACGATCGAGTTAGAGAGTATTGTTAGAATATTAGTGTGTAATAGTTAGGATATAAGTTTAGGGGGCTAGTTGTAGTTTAGCTCAGACTTAAAGAGGTTAGTCATGTATTAGGAAAGTTCTTAACCTCCTCAATTGTAGATTCCTTGTTCAACAAGGATTAGGTTTCTCCCCCTCATTCTCTATAAATAGGGATGAGGGGGCGAGGTTTTATTTGTACCTTCTTTTGTTGCTCACGTTTAATAAACGTTTGAGTGTAAATATCTTGTGTGTGTGTTGGTGCCACTCGGCATTAAGGGATCATAACCCTTTGCCGAGGTCTTGTTGGGTGAATCGTCAAATCGCCAAACAAGAGAGAACGAGGGTTTGGCAAAAATTGGTTAAGTAGTATGATATATTCTTCTTAGCAAATCCAGTAAAGTGATTTTTATATACCTAAAGCTTTTGGTCTAGTGGTATGTGAGTTGCCACCAACCAAGAGGTTGTGGGTTCAAGTCTTGTTACAAACCCTGTGATTGTTATGATATAGTGGTATAGCGTGCGGAAAAAAAAACCGTTAAAAAAAGTAATTTTAATATAGTCCTAAACTAAAATATACGGCTATTTGTTTATGCATGCATGTGATGCTCTTTATATATTTAATTTAAAGAAATATATATGATCAAAGGGTATTTAGATAATTTTATGTACAAAAAATTTTCATAGAAATCCAAAACGCTTTCAAGAAGGGCGTCCAAATTTCGAGATGTTTGGTGAAAATAAAAGCTTTCATTTAATGTATCCAAACAAAGTTTTTTATTCTCTATGTGCTCTGGTCGCCCAAAACCTATATCTTTTCTACACAAAAAAAAATGTGACTTCTCATAATGCTTCACGAAACTTGAGCGACTTATCCCTCACTCCTTTAAATTTCGACAAGTGTTCCATACAAGTACAAGTCGCTGAAGTCGCCTGGGGACACTTGTCTTCATTATTGCATTTGTATGGAACACTTGTAAACATTTAAAAGGAGGAAGACAAGTCACCTAAGTCTCCTGAGGCATTTTGAGAAGTCATTTTATTTTGGTCTAAAAAAGTATAAACTTTGGGCGACCTGGGCATATAGAGAATTACCTCTTTAACTAAAGCTATATTTGCAAAACTAAAAGCTTGTAGCTTCAAAATAGCTCTAAAATTTTTCTTGCCAAACAGACCTAAATGTACAAATCAACTCCTATCTCAAAAGTATGTTTTTCTTCTAACGGGCTATCATTTTGAAACGGAGAGGGTACTTCACTACGCCTTTGAGTATAGGAAAAAAAAATCACAAGAAGATGAATTTTGAGTGACACGTAAATTAAGTTACGAATTTATATTAAAGCGTCCTATAAGGCATTTCAGCATTTGTATTTAGTTGGTTTTCATGTTATCTAGTTTCATACAAGTTTTATATTCAAGGTTTTAGTTTAAACGAGTTTGGTGATTGTACCGACAATTTCAAAATTCGTAAGTAAATAATGATATTTATTGCTAAAGCTTATCTTTTCACAAAACAACAAAACATGATATAAATGGCGTCAGACAAAAGGAAGATAAGGGACGTTAGAATAATAAATTCGAACGAAGTTAGGTCTTGTTTTATCAAGACTAATAATGCTAACGGGGTGAGTTCTCCCAACCAACCTAATAGGCAACCGAGTCCCCTACTAGTCCAATCACATGTAACCGAGTCACACCCTCAACCAAATTAAAGTTATGGTTGGCTACCCAACCGAAATTTCAATTTGGTTTGTGTGTGTCGTTTTATTTTTATATATATATATATATATATATATATATATATATATATATATATATATATATATATATATATATATATATATATTTTTTTTTTGTGTGGGGTATATATGTTTTTTGTTGTCGTTTTTATGGTTGGTGTGTAGTTTTTTGAAAGAGAAATCTGAGCTGGCGCTGATGTACGAGAGGTGACCACAAAAAATTGTGGTCACCATTATCATTAGTCTAATGATTTATGAGTATTTTACATCCACAAATTTGTTATTAAAAGATGTGATGTGTATTAATAGGAAGATGAGAATATACTCAAGAGAGAACCTCCGTCTCAATTTAATTGTCCATATTTCCTTTTATGGATGTCTCAAATTAATTGTCCACTTTCCTTATTTAGTAAAAACTAGAGAATCTAGTGGAGGAATATTCCATTTTAGTGGTTGAAAATTAAAGTGGCCCCACTTTTATTAAACTTTGTGTTTTCTCTCTCCTGACAAATAAATTGAGACGGAGGGAGATCAGAATATAATAAAGAGAGAAAGTTTAATTAAAATTAATTTTTATTGATTACAAATTATTTTGTGAAAGACTATTTATAAACATTTAGTGCATTTAGCATTCTTCATGATTTATTTGAATCCAATGATCAAACGGCCTGATTTTCAATAAAAACATGATTACATGCTGCTGCTGCTGTGGTAGCTGATAGAAAGATGACCGAATTAAATTATGTCACTTTTACGTTGTTGAGAACATTGAATGATGGCATTTAACTCGACTTCTTCCCTTCTGAAATGGCTTGTTCCATTCCCCTCATTACATTATGCTTTGACATAAAGTTACCTCGGGTGAGGATTTTTGTAAATCAATATGTTTGAGTTATAACAAAATGATCAACTATTGAGATTTTTGTAAAGACAAAAAAATCCAATTATAAAACTCACAAGTATAACAAGGTCATACGGATTCAGGGGTAGCAAATTCAGGAAACAAAACATGAAAATGATGGAATATATATGATCAATTCAAACAATGTTTTCCTCCTATCTTGTTGCATTCAACTGACTGACTTGAGTCATCCAATTCGGTCCAGACAACTGAATATCATCTAAATAAGCAAGATTGACCGATCCAAGTAAACGTGAATTTCAGAAAGAGCAGGATAGACCAGACAAAGTGTACACTGTACACGAAACCCATATGATACAATAGTGTAACCCCAGTTCTGTTCATGAAGTCTGTAAACGATGCTTCCGTAGTTCTATGGTAAAATATTTTACTACAAGGTCATTTTCTCACATATGTGGATCCACTGTATACACGTTTATTTTAATACCTTTATCGCACGGCACCACCAGCAATGATTTTATAATTTTGCAGGCACAGGTACATCAATAAAACTCTAAAAAGGGTACACACTAAACTTCATTGTTCCTATGTTAATAACGTTATCTCGATAACAAATGTAACACCCCGACCCGACAAGGGTAGAGATGTCCCAACAATGGTGACATATCAGAAACATACACAAGCATACATCTTCAATAATACAAAGGAATCCAAAGGTTACAAGAAATTACAAGGAAATACAAATTTACAAAGGAACAAATACTAAGTCTGAAAATATAAATTCTTCTAGTCATCTATATCAAATGGCTATCACAGTGTAGTCTTCAAGTCCAATGGTACTCTCCACTCATACCCAGCTTCCTACTAAAAACCTGCTGCAGGAAAAGAAATGCGGCTGAGCTACGAGAGCTCAGTGAACAGATATAACGGTAACAAAGCAATAATAAAGAATAGTACAGAGTGTCAGAAATATAAGTCATGCAGATATAATCAGAGTTAAAGGATAAACAAAGGAGTAAGGATAAAGGATAGGGAATAATAAATAGATAAAGGTAAAAGGGGAAACAGTGCAAGATATAATAAGGGTCAAAGGTAAGTAAATGTATATGGTATAGGGAGAACAGTAATCCACCACGAGCCCAGAAACAGAAGTATCATAACCATGTAACCATATCAGTAATCCAGAGGGGATGCCTCTCAAGTAACCAGATAATATGAGGGGTGTCCTCATGTATCAAATATATATGGAGTAGCTAACTCCCAGAGGTTGTGAAAGACGTGTATCGCACACACCATCAGTCACCAGAGATATAACAGATAATATAAACAGATAACAGAAACAAAACAAATCTAGGATGCATCCATACGCCCCAAGTGGCCAGAGTCTACCAATAAACACCAGATAAAATAAAGTCAGGGACGGGATAGGTCATCTCTCTCCTACCCTAGAGTCAAGTCATCGGTGCATCAATGACAAGGACATGAACACCTCATGCCTAGTGAGTTGGCTCGGGTATCAAACCGTGGTCAGAGTCAGATATCATATCAGAGGGTCATGAATAAAGGTTCATGTCAAAAGGTTCATGTCAAATATTTCAGGAGTAATATCAGAGGTTCAGAAATAAATCAGGTTTATATCAGAGTTTATAAACATGTTCAAGTCCAGGTCCAGAAATAGTATATCAGATTAATGCTCATATCAAAGTTCAAATTAAGTTTCAAAACAAGAGTTTATAGCCAGGTTTAGAATAAGGTTCAAATCAAGGTTCAATAGGTCATATTAAAAGTTCATAATCAAAATGGTTTATAGGTTCATAGAGAAGATTTTTAATTCAAAGGTTTCATATTAAACTTGTATTTAGAATAATCTTTCAGTAACTAAAATGATGCTTAGTAAAACCTTTTTATAAAGATAGTCTTTAAAAGAGATTTTCATAAAACCTTTAGTGCAGTTCCAATCCAAAAATTGGTATAACATCGTATTCAAAACTTTTCTCAAAAAAAACCTTTTCATATTATCAAGGAAAGTTTCCAATTTCAGTTATAATGTCAAAATGAATCTTCAGGGTATTCAGAGGTTTGCATATTCAGGTCACAAGGTGAAGAACGAATCATGTCAAGTATCAAAGGAATAAAACAGGGTTCAGTTTATCAAGGGAACTCAGAATCAGATACCATATCAGGAAGGTTCATAATCAAATTCTTATAACAAGGTTCTAATCAGGGATTTATAAACAAGGGAATCATATGAAAGGTTCAAGTAAAGGGGATCATAGCAATGGAATCAATACAGAAACTGACAGATCATAAAATGAAAGAGATCATGAGAAACCTGTGAGAAGGTTCAGAATATCTGTACCTTATACCGCAAATGAAAACACAACAGAACAACAAGGTCGGAAGCAACTCCGTCTTCAGCGGATCTACATGAATTCATGACTAACTTATTAAAAGCTTATTTAATTTCAGATTACTTATTTTAGTCGGCTTTCCAGTTTTAGTAACTTTTCCTTTTTAGGTAACTTTCCAGAAATAGCAACTTTCCTTATTTAGCAGGTTTCCAGAATTAACAGATTTCCATATTTAACAAGATACTATCATTACATAGTAGGTTAAGTCCTTATTTACAGATTATTATGGGATTAAGGTATATTTTATCAAGTTGCAAAACTTTAGGGTTAATTATGACAGATTTTCATATTGTAGGGTTTTAAATGCAAATACTCTAAATTCAAAGGTCTAACATGAAAATACTTTAAGTTACTGATTTAAATACTCATTTTATTCAGAATGACATCTTAATCCCTTTAGTGTAACACCCCAACCCGACAAGGGCAAAGATGTCACATATACATGATTTCATATCAGATACAAGTATTCAAAACATAAAATAGCGGAAACCTTAACATAAAAATTCAAAGGAAAAATAAGACAACATCCAAAATGCCCAAACAATGGCACAACCGGAATAATATCCAAATGATCACTCTAGAATAACAAGGTCTAAACTCTACACAAGTCGCTCTCATCCCAAGTTAAAAACCCAGCTCTTAGCTTAAATGTATCTGCCGCAGGAAAAGAAATGCGGCTGAGCTACGAGAGCTCAGTGAACAGATATAACGGAAACAAAGCAGTAATAACGGAAATATAAAATACATGAAGTAATACCAGGAGTGACAAGAGTCAGGAACAGAATATAAAGGTTATACAGATATAACATGATTAGAACTAGTTACAGGAGATAAGTGTACAGGTGTATTCCATAATCCCACCACATGCCCAGATCAGATCATGTCAAGTCAAAAGTTTAGTCATGTATCAGGTTACAAGGTAACAGTAATAATGATGGTGAGTAAAGGATATAAAGTTATAAGGTCACAAGGTGTAGGGTAACAGAAATCCTCTACGAGCCAGAAACATAAACAGAAATCATAACACATGCAGAGAGAAGTCCTCTCACTAATCCCAGAAATCAGATAATGGAGTAGCTAGCTCCCATAGTGTAAAGACGTGTATCGCACACACCATCAGTCACCATGCAGAATATAACATAACATGAACATGAACATGAACAAATCTAGGATGCATCCATACGCCCCTGGTGGCCATAAACCTCCCAACACACCAGATAAAATACAGAAAAGGGACGGGACAGGTCATCACTCTCCTGCCCTAGAGTCATGCCATCGGTGCATCGACTGACATGGACATGAAACCCTCATGCCTAGTGAGTGGCTCGTAGTATCAAACTGTGGGTAAAGGTCAAGTATCATGAATCATGTTTTTAGTTTACTTGCATAGGTCAATATCTTGTTTCATGAGTTCATAATCATAGGTTCACAATCATGGTTCAATATCAGAAAGGTCATATATCAGAAATGTCTAATGTCAGAAGATTTATAACAGAAAGGTCATGTATCAGAAAGTTCATAACAGATGGTTCAGTAACAGAAGGGTCAATATCAGTGGGTTCAATATTCCATATCAGAAAGGTCATATCAAGAGTTCACAAACAAAGGGAAACATAGCAATGACTTAGGGAAATCCTATGATGAATCAGAAGTCAGAAAATCATGAATACGAAGGCACCTTACTGAGAAGGGCAGAATATCTGTACCTTAATAACCAAGCAAGCAACAGAAATAGCAAACACAGAAAAGAGTCAAGACCTCTCCTTCTTGGCACCTATCGATGTAAAGATAAAATTACTAAAGATCCATAATTACAATTTCCAGATTTATCAGATATTATCATTTCAGATTAGGTTGAACCCTTATTCGGAGATTATTATGGCATACAGTACATTTTATCAGGTTACAGAAGTTTAGGGTTTTAGATGACAATTATCCAAAGTTTAGGGTTTTAAAAGTAACTTCATTAATTTCCAAGGTCCTTAGTGAAAATACTTCAAGTTACAGAATTATACACTTATTTTATTCAGAATTACATTCTATTCTCTTAAGTTTCACAACTTACAGATTATACCCCTTTAGTTACATAATTTACAAAACCAATCCTTATAATTACATATTTTACAATTAAACCCTACAATATCCATATTTACCAACCAAGCATATTATATTTCATAATTTCAGAATATACCTTCAGAAGTTAGTACTTTACATATTTGACCCCTCAGAATTCAGAATTTACATATTTAGTCCTTTAAGTTTACAAAACATATATATTAAGTCATAATTTCATAACAATTACATATTTAACCCATAAATCCTCAAAATTACACAATAACCTTTTTATATCAGTATTAACCCAAAATAACCTCAAGATTTCAGATTTACACTTTTGGTCCCTCACTTTTTAATTAATTTAAATTCGACACCCACTTTACACATTAAATCCATATCTTGCTAAATTTACAAGTAAGACCCTCATGTTATAATTTTTATATGTTCCCCCTGATCTATAAAACATTACAAAAATGTCCCACAAGTTTTGATAATTACAAAACACACCCTTAACTAATTATTTATGGATCGGTTTACATAATACTCATCAAAATCGAACCCTATAATTCCCCAATCATTTTATCATCATTCTATCATCATTATAACATGTTAATTTCCATATTTCTTCCTTATAAACCCTAGATTAATCGGCCTAGTATTTTTCCCAAACTTTTCCTTTTATTCTTTAAAACCGATTATAACATAAATTCCAAAACCCATGAATTCGACATCCACAAATCAAGATACTATTTTTCTCATGTTATATGATTAATATGTGACCCACGAAAAATATGTACAAGCTCAATAAAAATCGCATGAATTAATTAGATCCGGTTATACGAAATTAGGGTTTATGACTCGTTATTTTTCATTCGATCAAGATATGGTGCATGGTTCGATTCCAACAATTTTCACACGTTATATATGATTAGGAGAAGGCTAGAAAAATACCAAATTGATTATAGAGTGATCGGATCTCACGCTATGAATTTTAACTACTCGGTTCCACTTTGCGACCCAAAATATTTTGCCACACCCAAACGATCGACTCTAGGAATGTGTAGCTATTTTTCCCACCTCCTTTGCACCTCTAAGAACTCCATAAAATTACCTCCTTGCTTCAGAAAAATCGGATTGAGGTGTGGTGATTTATTTTGTGTGGCGGCACTTTTAGAATTAGGGTTTATAGGAAACAATTAAATTAAGGATTTGTATACAGGGTATGACCGAGTATGGGGAGGGTTATGGGCTGGAGAATACCGGCCTTCATGGCCTAAAAATCAGGAATTCTATTTTTGGTTGATTGCATAATTTATTTTGTGTATTTAAAAATGATTTTAAATGTATAAAACTTGTATATTACTTTGTATATTTCGACCCATGTATATTTGTGATGAATTAATACCTTTTTGTACTTGTAAAAATATTTGGAGCTTGCCTCAAAATTATCTTGCTTGATTTGTAGCTTGTTTCAAGAGATTTGGGATTAATTCGGTACTTTAATTAAGCTTTAATTAAATTTTAAAGTTTCAGGGGTAATTTGGTAATTTTACGGGTTATCTGAATTTCGGGTATTACAACTTCTTCCCCACTAACAAAAAAATTTCGTCCTCGAAATTTGCAGAGAGCAGAAAGAAAAGAGAGCAGAGAACGTAGCAAAGACATAACAGACTCAGACGAGAATTGAGGTGGAACGAAACAGAACACAACTGGCGGTGAACAGAAATATGAAAGATTTGTTTCTCATGACTCGAACTCCGTAGATTCCAAAATTGTTTCAGATCCTCAGAACAGACATAACATACTGAATCCAGATCAGAAGAATAACATACCAAACGTAGTAGATGAAAATCAGATTCTCTCGGAAGAGACAAAGAAATACATAGGATTTTGACAGATATGCCGTCCACAGAACTTGATCAGACAAATCAGGTTAGAACGTACAGAAAATAGATAATCGATAATATTAATTTGCAGAAAGTTCTACAATGGAACGTAAGATAGTTATCAGAAGTACAGAGGTCAGCTAAACGCGTGGCAGAATCCAGACGTATCAGTTCGCATAACTGGGAAAATAGATTACGCGTACAATCAGAAATGAACTTACAGTCTCACTAAGGCAGATAATCCCAACAGTTATCAGAATCTCTAAGGTTCCAAGGCACTTCCCGAAATATCCTATGGCCACAACAAGTGCACGTTATATGGTGTAAGTATTATCACGTTGATCAGGCGTCATAATACTAGCATCATATAAATATGCCCCCATGATGGTCATACTTTATCTCAAGTCGTGAGCAACACAACCTATTAAGATAGAGCAGAAGTGAAGAACACCATCGATTTCGTCCGTCGTATCATGATCATAAGAATTCTCAAAGTGAACAAATCGAATTAAAATCTCAAAATTCAACATGGAATAAAATTATCAATTCAGAATTCAAGAATATCCGCACGAGAAATCAAGATAGCATCCAAAGTATCATAATCGTAAAAGAGAAAGTGGTTATCCAAATATCTAAACAAACGGAATGAAGAATAACAAATCGTGGAAGCGATCTCCTCACTGAGCTGTCTTGTTGTCGTTGGCGCTCTTATTGTTGTCGTTGTTACCTTCAAACTTGGGACAATCCCTCACTTGATGCTCAGAAGATCCACATTGTGAGGTTCAGCCCGCACTACTCCGTCCTCTTCAATGAACCTGGGGCACTTGCCCGAGTACCTGGTTACGACTCCATCTTCGTTGATCACCTTTGTAGTGTACACCTGCACCTCCGTTCCGTCTCGATTCTCCATGGTCAGCTTCTCTTCAATTCGGCACGGCCACATACTCGCGGGAATTGAAATCCTCCTTGCAGTTCGCCTCAGTTTTCCAATCCGTCTGCAGCCAGTAGGAAAAGCGATGGTCCAACGTTGCTTGTTGAGTGCGGGGGGTGCCATTCTGAAAATGACATACACGATACTAAGCACCAGAACTCAAAACAACACATAAACTCAAGAAAACTAAACAAGTAAATATCGCCTCCACCACAGGCCCTCAATGCAAGGTTCAATTATATACGAAAATGATCAGCAAGGATCGAACAAGATACGCAAGAGTAGAACAGGAGAAGAGAGTACGCGAAAGGAAACCTAATGTCTACCCAAATCCTCACAGGTCAGATGGCCTAAGCCTAAGGGTTTCGATTAACCTGGCTCTGATACCACTTTTGTAACACCCCAACCCGACAAGGGCAAAGATGTCACATATACATGGTTTCATATCAGATACAAGTATTCAAAACATAAAATAGCGGAAACCTTAACATAAAAATTCAAAGGAAAAATAAGACAACATCCAAAATGCCCAAACAATGGCACAACCGGAATAATATCCAAATGATCACTCTAGAATAACAAGGTCTAAACTCCACACAAGTCACTCTCATCCCAAGTTAAAAACCCAGCTCCTAGCTTAAATGTATCTGCCGCAGGAAAAGAAATGCGGCTGAGCTACGAGAGCTCAGTGAACAGATATAACGGAAACAAAGCAGTAATAACGGAAATATAAAATACATGAAGTAATACCAGGAGTGACAAGAGTCAGGAACAGAATATAAAGGTTATACAGATATAACATGATTAGAACTAGTTACAGGAGATAAGTGTACAGGTGTATTCCATAATCCCACCACATGCCCAGATCAGATCATGTCAAGTCAAAAGTTTAGTCATGTATCAGGTTACAAGGTAACAGTAATAATGATGGTGAGTAAAGGATATAAAGTTATAAGGTCACAAGGTGTAGGGTAACAGAAATCCTCTACGAGCCCAGAAACATAAACATGAAATCATAACACCATGCAGAGAGAAGTCCTCTCACTAATCCCAGAAATCAGATAATGGAGTAGCTAGCTCCCATAGTGTGAAAGACGTGTATCGCACACACCATCAGTCACCATGCAGAATATAACATAACATGAACATGAACATGAACAAATCTAGGATGCATCCATACGCCCCTGGTGGCCATAAACCTCCCAACACACCAGATAAAATACAGAAAAGGGACGGGACAGGTCATCACTCTCCTGCCCTAGAGTTATGCCATCGGTGCATCGACTGACATGGACATGAAACCCTCATGCCTAGTGAGTGGCTCGTAGTATCAAACTGTGGGTAAAGGTCAAGTATCATGAATCATGTTTTTAGTTTACTTGCATAGGTCAATATCTTGTTTCATGAGTTCATAATCATAGGTTCACAATCATGGTTCAATATCAGAAAGGTCATATATCAGAAATGTCTAATGTCAGAAGATTTATAATAGAAAGGTCTTGTATCAGAAAGTTCATAACAGATGGTTCAGTAACAGAAGGGTCAATATCAGTGGGTTCAATAATCCATATCAGAAAGGTCATATCAAGAGTTCACAAACAAAGGGAAACATAGCAATGGCTTAGGGAAATCCTATGATGAATCAGAAGTCAGAAAATCATGAATACGAAGGCACCTTACTGAGAAGGGCAGAATATCTGTACCTTAATAACCAAGCAAGCAATAGAAATAGCAAACACAGAAAAGAGTCAAGACCTCTCCTTCTTGGCACCTATCGGATGTAAAGATAAAATTACTAAAGATCCCATAATTAGCAGATTTCCAGATTTATCAGATATTATCATTTCAGATTAGGTTGAACCCTTATTCGGAGATTATTATGGCATACAGTACATTTTATCAGGTTACAGAAGTTTAGGGTTTTAGATGACAATTATCCAAAGTTTAGGGTTTTAAAAGTAACTTCATTAATTTCCAAGGTCCTTAGTGAAAATACTTCAAGTTACAGAATTATACACTTATTTTATTCAGAATTACATTCTATTCTCTTAAGTTTCACAACTTACAGATTATACCCCTTTAGTTACATAATTTACAAAACCAATCCTTATAATTACATATTTTACAAATTAAACCCTACAATATCCATATTTACCAACCAAGCATATTATATTTCATAATTTCAGAATATACCTTCAGAAGTTAGTACTTTACATATTTGACCCCTCAGAATTCAGAATTTACATATTTAGTCCTTTAAGTTTACAAAACATATATATTAAGTCATAATTTCATAACAATTACATATTTAACCCATAAATCCTCAAAATTACACAATAACCTTTTTATATCAGTATTAACCCAAAATAACCTCAAGATTTCAGATTTACACTTTTGGTCCCTCACTTTTTAATTAATTTAAATTCGACACCCACTTTACACATTAAATCCATATCTTGCTAAATTTACAAGTAAGACCCTCATGTTATAATTTTTATATGTTCCCCCTGATCTATAAAACATTACAAAAATGTCCCACAAGTTTTGATAATTACAAAACACACCCTTAACTAATTATTTATGGATCGGTTTACATAATACTCATCAAAATCGAACCCTATAATTCCCCAATCATTTTATCATCATTCTATCATCATTATAACATGTTAATTTCCATATTTCTTCCTTATAAACCCTAGATTAATCGGCCTAGTATTTTTCCCAAACTTTTCCTTTTATTCTTTAAAACCGATTATAACATAAATTCCAAAACCCATGAATTCGACATCCACAAATCAAGATACTATTTTTCTCATGTTATATGATTAATATGTGACCCACGAAAAATATGTACAAGCTCAATAAAAATCGCATGAATTAATTAGATCCGGTTATACGAAATTAGGGTTTATGACTCGTTATTTTTCATTCGATCAAGATATGGTGCATGGTTCGATTCCAACAATTTTCACACGTTATATATGATTAGGAGAAGGCTAGAAAAATACCAAATTTATTATAGAGTGATCGGATCTCACGCTATGAATTTTAACTACTCGGTTCCACTTTGCGACCCAAAATATTTTGCCACACCCAAACGATCGACTCTAGGAATGTGTAGCTATTTTTCCCATCTCCTTTGCACCTCTAAGAACTCCATAAAATTACCTCCTTGCTTCAGAAAAATCGGATTGAGGTGTGGTGATTTATTTTGTGTGGCGGCACTTTTAGAATTAGGGTTTATAGGAAACAATTAAATTAAGGATTTGTATACAGGGTATGACCGAGTATGGGGAGGGTTATGGGCTGGAGAATACCGGCCTTCATGGCCTAAAAATCAGGAATTCTATTTTTGGTTGATTGCATAATTTATTTTGTGTATTTAAAAATGATTTTAAATGTATAAAACTTGTATATTACTTTGTATATTTCGACCCATGTATATTTGTGATGAATTAATACCTTTTTGTACTTGTAAAAATATTTGGAGCTTGCCTCAAAATTATCTTGCTTGATTTGTAGCTTGTTTCAAAAGATTTGGGATTAATTCGGTACTTTAATTAAGCTTTAATTAAATTTTAAAGTTTCAGGGGTAATTTGGTAATTTTACAGGTTATTTGAATTTCGGGTATTACATTTAGTTTCACATATTACAGTTTGTACCCCTCTAGTTTCAATATTTACAAAACAAACCCTAGATTTACATAATTCATGATTTAATCCCTGTAATATCCATATTTACCACACAAGCATATTATTTTACAAAATTACAGAATGTAACCTCAGAATTAAGTATAGTATGGATCAGACCCTCAGAATTCAGAATTTACACATTTGGTCCCTTAACTTTACAAAACTTATAATTCAAATCATAATTTAATAACAATTACATATTAAGCCCATAAATACTCAAATTTACACATTACACTTTTAATATCAGTATTTACTCAGAATAACATCAAGATTCCAGAATTTACACTTTTAGTCCCTCTATTTTAATTAATTACAAATCAACCCTTATAAATACAATTAATTCATTATCTTGCAATATTTACACTTAGGGCCCTCAAGTTATATTTTTCCCACATTCCTACAGATATATATAACATTATAAAAATACCCTACAAGTTTCAAAGTTGGCAAAACATACCCTTTCAATTTAAAAACCATTTCAGTAAACCTTTTATTTTGCAAAACTAAACCCTAATTGTACCAATCATCAAATACTCATTACCCAATCATTATAACACCTTTATTGATCAGATCCTACCCAGAAAATCCTAAACCCAAATCGTTTTAGGGTTTCTCCCTATTTTTCTTTAATTTTTCAATAAATCCGATTATACAAAAATTCCAAAACTCATGATTTAAGCTTTAACAATTCGAAGGACTATTTTTATTATGTTATATGAAGCATATAGGACCCATGAAAATTATATCCAAAGCTCAAAAAAATCGCATACATTTTATAATACTCGATTACGTTTTTAGGGTTTATTAACTCGTTATTTTTCATACGACCTATATATTGTGCATGATTTGATTCCACCACTTTTCACACGTTATATATGATAAGGAGAGTGCTATAAAAATACCATAAAATTTATAGAACGAAGGAATCACACGTTGTGATTTTATGTGACTCGGTTAGGGTTTTTCGACCCAAAGAATTCACCACGCCTAAACGAACGATCCCAGAGGTGTGTAGCCATTTTTCCCACCTTCTTAACACTTGGAAGATCACTAGAAACATACTCCTTTGCTTCAGAAAATTCTGATTGATTTTGTGTGAATTTTAGTGTGAATCGGAAATTAGTTTTAGGGTTTTATGGCAAATAAAAATCATGGGGTGGTTATAGGTGTGATTGACCGAGTATTTGGGGGAGGGATCAGCTAGGGAATCGGTAATTTACTTGACAAAATCAATTTTCCACTTTTAAATGATTTCCTTGATTTATTTTGTATTTTAAATAGATTTATATAATAAACATTATAGTATAAGTATTTAATTTATATAATTTCGGCCCATGTGTATTTTTTTGTATAATTATACATTTTTGTACATTGTAAAAATGTTAGAAGCTTGCCTCAAAATTATCTCACTTGATTTGTAGTTCGTTTCCAGAGATTCGGGATTAATTCGGCACTTTAAATAAGCTTTAATAAATTTTTAAAGTTTCAGGGGTAATTTGGTAATTTTTGCATGTTTTAGATTTTCGGGTTTTACAACAAAACAATATCAGCATTTCTCTAAATTAAGGTGCCTTTATTTCTTCTACATTCCATGAAAAGAAGGAAAATAATTAACAAGCTTCCCCCATTCCTCAAGAGTTACATATATTAACTGTCGCCCCGACCTTGTGAATCACCCATGTTTTATCCTTCATTAATAGGCTTCCACTTGGTGTGGCAATAAACTACAAATTCATCGCGAATCAACAGTAGGTGTTGTTCTTCTTTAAAAAGACTTTCTAGTCGCATTTGATGTTTCTGTAGATCCTTCTAACAAGTAAGTTAGAACCCAAATGACCAACCGCACCTGATAATAAGAAAATAGGCCCGATTAATAATGTGATAAAGATGATAAGAGCATTGTACAATTTATGATGTGTAAAGCACACTTATTTATATCAATAGTATTTCGCGTAGGATCTGATGTGTGTAGTGAGAAATGATCATACACTCCCCAAGCAAAACAAAAAATATATTGTCTGGTTCTTCAATAATCATAAGACAGAATGGCATGGCAATTCCTAGTTATCATTATAAACATGTATTGAATTCTTATAATTATTAGATGAGAAGAGCAACAATAACCAAATGTATGGCATTTTTTATAATGGTAATATAAAATAACTGGGCATTATTATACATGGTATATGTTCCTCCTAATAATCTTAGATTGGACAAATACCACAATTAAGCAAGTAGTTTAGTGAGAGGACTTGACAATTAGTCAATGTCCTAAGTAGCATCAAGTAATGACTAGATGTGGAATTTCGACCCATTTACTATAAATAGGTCAAAGTGGTTTATATCAAGTCTCTAAACGGGTTAAATATTACTACGAAGGAACAAAAGAACTTGCCTAGCTAGAAAAGAAATGGGTCAAATAGGTCATGTCGTCTACAGTGTATCTTGTACGTATACACCTCAGTAAATTGTTTTATTCATATTGAGCAGATTTTAATTGAAATAAGATAGATTTTGTAATCATAATTTACACTCTTATTAATTGTAAAAAATAAAAAATAAATAATAAAAAATTAAAAAAATGGACAAAAGTGATTATGATCAACCCAACTCACCCGTTCTGCCGTTCAGACCCAAATCAATAAATTACCCACTTTGGCTCACTACCCGACCCGTCTGTTTTACCTTCTCTATGTTAGAGTTTTGAAAAAATATTAAATCGTGTATGACTAGAATCGAACACGGGACCTTGGGATTGCACACTTTAATTATGAATGATTAATGTAAATAATTAATATATATAACCGTTATATATTTTAATTATTTGAACACGAAATAACGACTAACGGACCTTAAGTAATTAACGAAATTGACTAACGACCGTTAGTGAATAAAGGAAGGACAATAGGTGCAAATAGGAGGAAGGAAAGTTCTAGAATTCCCATAATGGGTTAATGGCCGATCGGCCTAGGGGGTTTCCAAACCCAATTCTACCCTAACTTGTCCTCCAAGATGTGTAGCCTATAAATACAAACTCAAGGGTTATTAGTTTTACACCTTGTGCACTCTTGCTATAACCCTAGGTTTTCTTTCTTCTTCCTTGTGCTAAATTCGGTCGACATATCCCTTTAGGGAATCGATCCATAGTTTTTTGTTAAACAAAATTGTTTGGTTTAATCGTGTTCTATTGCTAGCACCATACATTAATTGGTTATAGTACGTGTGTACAATAACTTGGTAATTAACTTACTTTAGTTAATACCATCCTGGATTAAGAAACAAAACGGTAAGGGGTTTCTCGTTAATCCATTGTTTATTCAAGAAGAAGAATTGAAGTTAGATCCTTGTTCTTGCTAGGATCAAAGGTACGTTATCTTTATTATTCGGTTAATCTATTTACATGTTAATTATGATTCTTTGCTTCCGCTATGTGCTTTGATGTTATAGATTTATTTATATGAATGCCATAGTATTTAAATTCTAACAGTGGCATCACGAGCCGTTTAACATTTAATTGTATTACCGAAACGCATAAAAATCGAATTTTGATTTGGATTTAACATGTTTAGTCCTTTTTTTAGGGTTTTAGAACAATAAAAAATCTGACCTAATTTTATTTTTGGGGGGGGGGGGGTGGTTCGATCCCTCTTTAATTAAAAAACTAGTTTTGTAACCCTAAAATTAGGAACATGTGTGTTTATGTGAGTAAAGGGTTACGTTCTTTGACTTGTGAATTAATCCATGATACTTCATGCAAGGTTATCATGGATTAGAGTTTGTTATTATATGCTACATGTTTTAGATAGATCTAAAATTAGGGAAGACCTAATTAATTAAATTAATGAATCTTTTATGTGCAACGTGGTATATGCTTACTAAGGCTTACGCTACCAACTTGTTGGTGTATGTGGTCCATTGGGTACAATGAGCTCGAAAACCAATGGGAGTCTTAGTAAATATATGCATAATAATTCACATATAGATTATTAATAGGATTTATCGAAAGGGTTTGCATGTGGCTATATGATTTAATGGTTAAGATTATATGCGTTATTATGTGTTTATTTATTTTTATTAAATTACTTGTATTTTTTGTTTAAATTATTGTTGAATTGTAAGCAAAAAGAGGGTAATTTTTGGAATAGAAAATAAATTGACCAAATAACTATGAAACCTTGATGTGATAAATTATATATTGCTAAGTCTTATGTGCCGACAGTGGTTCGCTTCGCACGGTAATTTGCTCCCAGGCGAGACTAGCAATTTTATAATTTATAACATAATTTTTTAAGACTTAGTATCATAAACTTTTGATTGACTGATGAGTTTTGTACCAATAGTGTGAATGGCTCACCCAGTTTAGACAAACTATAAGAGGGGTATAAGGAGGCTTGACATTAAATTGTCATTCGAAAGGGACGCGTTTTTAATTAGCCTTCGGGCGGACGTTTGTCTCTCCGCTCCTTTGTGCGTCTAATTGGAGTTATCAAGTAATGCTATAATTTTGTACAAAATCATCTTAAGGGTGAATTGACCTCAATTCCACGCGCCACTTTTGTGGTAATTATCCGAATAACTTTGGTCTTTATGACTCATGTAGTAGTAGGATATAGTGGGTGATAATTGGAAGTAATTCTTTGATTGGTGAACCCAATACCTTAATTAAAACTTTGTTGATTTAACTCTTAACCTCAATTGGTAAATTAAAATTGTTTTGAAAACTTATGATACGAAGATGTGTGCATGCTTCTTCATACATATTTTGATTGTCACATCAAAAAAATACCCTAAAATTTAAGTCCATGCTATCTAATTATAAGAGACACTTGGAGTTAATATTTAGCGTAAGTGAGACCTTGACCTAAATATTAATGACAAGGTAAATTTCCATGGCGTGAGACCGTGACATGGAGTATTTGCAGTTTCTAAATTAGACGACTTAATTAAGTTGTAAGTGAGACCTTGAAACTTAAAGCATGAGATGGGAAGAAACATGCTTACATTGCAAAATTATTTTTGGCAAATGTAATTCCCATAATGATCTAGGAGTCGAAAATTGTTTTGCCGATTATTGTGCGACAGATTACCATCTTTTGTACTTTCACTACTAGCAGATCAACTGATGTAGTGGAACTATGGAAAGTTGGATCCTAGTTTTCAAGAAAATTAAATGGTTATATGTATATTTCCTGGGTAATTTTCTTTTCTTGAAAAATTGTATTATCAGAATACTAATATTTGAACTTTTTATGTAGAAATGGCTCATCCTGAAAACGCTGTACTAAGTTCCGCTTTCAAAGCTCATTTTGAAAGGGAAAAACTGACTGGCCCAAATTTCAATGACTGGCATAGGTCACTTAGAATTGTTCTGAGAGTGTCCAAGAAGCTAGATTATTTGACTAAGCCTTACCCTGAACAGCCAGCTGAGACTGAAACTGATGAAGTCAAAGCAGCATGGCAGTCTGAGTTCGATATGCACAATGAAGTTGCGTGCTTAATGCTCGGAAGCATGGTTCCCAAGCTGCAAAAACAGTTTGAGAATTATTTTCCTAAAGATATGCTGGAAGAACTAAAAAAGACATATGAAAAGCCACCAGCTGTTGAATTGTATGATTTGATAGATCAATTGCACGGCTGTAGGCATGGGGAAGGTAAACCCGTTCATGATTATGTGTTGGAGATGAAAAGCTACTTGGACCAACTATTGCTCATGAACTATCCTTATCCTAAGAATGTGTGTGTGAACTTGATCAATAGGTCCTTGAATAAGGACTTTAAGGGTTTTGTTTAGAATTACAACATGCATTGCTCGGGGAAGACAGTAACGGAATTGCTCGCAATGCTCGTTGACTACGAAAAGGGTTTACCAGGCAAGGCTCCTACTCCTCAAGTATTAGCCATACAAGGAGGTAGGGTTCATAAGCCAAAACCGCAAGGGAATAAGGGGAAAGGTAAAGCTGACAAGGGCAAACAAGTTGTGATCTATCAGCCTGCGCCCAAGAAGTACCCCTCAGAAGAGCAAGGCCAATCCAATCAAAAAGGATCAGGGTTGCCACCACTGCCACGAGATGGGACACTGGAAGAGTAACTGTCCTCTCTATCTCGAGGAGTTGCGAGTGAAAAAGATGAAGGGCGAGACTGGGAAAGCCAGTACTTCAGGTAACTTTTTCATGATTGAATTATATTCATTAACTCATAAATTAAATTCCTGGGTATACGATACTGGATGTGGTATTCATATTTGTAATACACTATAGGGGTTTAGAGTTGAGAAGAGACTGGCCTATGGGGAGCAATTTCTGCAAGTGGGCAATGGAGCACAAGCAGTTGTTGAAGCCATAGGAATATTTAAATTAGTTTTGCCTTCGGGCTTAGTATTGTATTTGAATAATTTTCATTATGCACCTGCAATTGTTAGGGGTGTGGTCTCTTTTTCATGTTTATTGAATATTGGATTTCAACATACTGTTTCTAGCAATGGAATTTCTATTTTGTAAAATAATGTTTTTTATTTTAATGCTATTGCTGTGAATGGTGTTTTTGAGATTGATATGAATGAATGTAATGATTATAATTCGATGTATAGCATCAATAATAAGAGAGTCAAGAATGTATTGGATTCGTCTTATCTTTGGCATTGTCGGCTTGCTCACATAGGCAAGACTCGCATGCAAAAGCTGCAACGTGATTGGCTTTTGCAAGATATCAATGACGAACCATTTGATAAGTGCGAATCTTGTATATCTGGGAAAATGACAAAGAAACCTTTTAATAACCGTATTGAAAAGGCTGATGATCTACTTGGTTTGATACACACTGATGTGTGTGGACCACTTAGACATGTGTCAAAGAGAGATGCTAGCTACTTCTTAACCTTCACTGATGATTTCAGCCGTTATGGTTATGTTTATTTACTTAAACATAAACATGAGGTGTTTGAAACATTTAAGGTTTTTAAAGCTGAAGTAGAATTGCAACTTGGAAAGAAGATTAAAGCTCTTCGATCCGAAAGAGGTGGTGAATACCTAAGTCAAGAGTTTAAAGATTATCTAAGTGAGAATGGAATTGTCCAGCATCTCACATCTCCATATACTCCACAGCAAAATGGTGTATCTGAGAGAAGGAATCGTACATTATTTGATATAGTACGATTTATGTTTAATCTTACTACTCTTTCTTTATCCTTTTGGGATTATGCTTTGGAATTTGCGATTCACATATTAAATATGGTTCCGACCAAGAAGGTTGATAAGACACCTTATGAGTTATGGTTTGGGAAAACGCCTAACTTGTCTTATTTAAAGGTTTGGGGTTGCGAGGCGTTTGATAAACGTGACTCAGCAAATAAACTCCAACAGAGATCTGTAAAGTGTATATTTGTAGGATACCCAAAGGAAATGATGGGTTACTACTTTTACTACCCACCTGAGAACAAAGTAATTGTTGCTAGGTATGGAGATTTTCTTGAAAAGGATCTCATATCTCAAAAATTCAGTGGGAGGATCTATGATCTGGAAGATGATCAAGAGGATACATTACCTTCTGAAAACACTAGCGAACTTCCTGTGGAACCGGATAGTCTGGGTCCTCCACCTGAAGTGATTCCTATTCGCAGATCCGTAAGGACTGTGAAAGAACCTGAACGTCTAAGTCTTAACGTAGAGGTTGATGAAACTATACTAGGGGACCTTGGAGATCCTGCTAATTATAGAGCTGCTATGAATGATCCTGAAAAGGATAAATGGCAGATTGCTAAGAATGGGGAAATGCAATCCATGAAAGATAATGAAGTCTGGATTGAAGTAGACCTTCCTCCCAATGCCAAGGCAGTTGGGAGTAAATGGCTCTTCAAGAAGAAAACTGACATGGATGGCAATGTACACACCTATAAGGCCGGTTTGGTAACTAAAGGCTTTACCCAAACTTATGGCATTGACTACGAGGAGACTTTTTCTCCTGTAGCTGACATTAGGCCTATTAGGATTCTCATAGCCATAGCTGCACACTATGATTATGAGATTTGGAAAATGGATGTCAAAACCGCCTTCTTGAATGGTCGCCTAGATGAAGATATCTATATGGTGCAGCCTGAGGGGTTTGTGAATCCAGAATTTCCAAACCGAGTATGCAAACTTCAAATATCCATTTATGGATTAATGCAAGCATCACGGCAATGGAATAAGAGATTTGACGAAGAAATCAAAAGGTTTGGATTTACTTAGAATCTCGATGAGCCATGTGTATATCACAAAGCTAGTGGGAGTGATGTGATTTTTCTAGTCCTATATGTTGATGACATATTAATCATGGGTAAAAACATTCCAAGATTGAATGAGCTGAAAGCCTATCTGGGGAAATGTTTTTCCATGAAGGATCTAGGAGAAGTAGCATACATTCTGGGAATCAAGATCTATAGAGATAGATCAAGGCGGTTGATTGGTTTAAGCCAAAGTGCTTACATTGATAAAATATTGTAGAGATTCAGTATGCAAAATTCCAAGAAAGGATATTTGCCAATGCAAGTAGAACATATCTTGAGTAGCAAAGCTTGTGCTTCAACACCTGAAGAAGTGACACGCATGAGTAGAGTCCCTTATGCTTCGGCTGTGGGATCTATAATGTATGCGGTGAGATGTACAAGGCCCGATGTGGCGTTTGCTCAGAACATTACCAGTCGATATCAGCAGAATCCAGGTGAGCTCCACTGGACTGCTATTAAACATATTCTCAAGTATTTGAGAGCTACGAAGGATATGTTTTTAGTATATGGGGGGAATCCAGATGCAGAACTGTGTGTTACAGGTTACTGCGATGCTTCCTGGAAGTGTGATAAAGATAATACGAAATCTCAGACGGGTTATGTATTTGTCATCAATGGAGGTGCTGTGGATTGGAAGAGCAAGAAGCAGAGTACTATAGCGATGTCTGCAATAGAAAGCGAGTATATTGCTGCTTCAGAAGCTGCAATGGAAGCCGTCTGGATTAGGAAATTCGTTTCAGGGCTTGGCGTTATGCCCTCAATTGAAAGACCTATAAAGATGTATTGTAACAATTCAGCCGCAATTACATTTGCCAATGAGCTTGGAATCATGAAGGGCGCCAGACATTTCCCGATTCGATATCACTATGTTAGAGAACAAGTGGAGATAGGCGAGATCGAATTACTCAAAGTTCACACAGATTACAACCTAGTTGATCCTTTTACGAAGGCTTTACCTGGTGGAAAGCTTAATCAACATGCTGAAGGCATAGGACTTCATTTAGCTAGTAGTTTCATGCCCATCTATGATTAGTGTTTGGATAATGGGATGTTATTGAACAGTTATTATTTTAATGAAATAAAATAATTGTTATGTTTGATTGTCATTTTCTTAATAATATATCCTATATTTGCATGTTTATATCCTTGAATATATTTATATATTCTAAATTGTCCGTTGTTGATTAATGATATGGGAATATCATTAAACTAAGACAAATCTGAGTATTGGTAGAATATACTTGAAAGTATATTGATGCGTTGTCATACCAATTTCACATGATATTCAATGAATTGAATATAGGACTTATCCCAACTTCATGAGTTTACTTTATGGATCTTGTCATCAAGTAAATCATGTGAATATAGTTATCCTCAGACTTGAGATGCCAGATAACTGTCATGCATGTAGTGCATTTCTGTGATTCAATTTACCGCTATACGTAACTGGTAGCTATAAGGATTGTTTTCAGGAATTTTGCAAAGTGTGTGGGTTATGCTCGTAGTCAAGATATAATTTGTTCCTTCAAATTGTTTGGAGTTTAATACTGCTGGGCCTCTCGTAGGATTAGTAAGATGTATGTGTGGCCACACCCAAGATCTCCCCTGAATATGTTCAGAAGATTTGGTAATCTTGCTCAATCAGAAACAACGAGAAACAGAATAATTAATAAAGAATGACTTAGATCCATATCTTTATTAATGTAGTATTAGAAACAAAAGGATGACTATGATGATGAATCATCGAATGGTTTTTCCAGGAGACCACCACCCGAGTTGTACTAGGGGCATTGGCGTGTTGCTAGACGCTAACCAATGTCATTACACTTTTAATAGATTTTCAAGTGGGAGTTGTTAGAGTTTTGGAAAAATATTAAATCATGTATGACTAGAATCGAACACGGGACCTTGGGATTGCACACTTTACGTATGAATGATTAATGTAAATAATTAATATATATATATAACCGTTATATATTTTAATTATTTGAACACGAAATAACGACTAACGGACCTTAAGTAATTAACGAAATTGACTAACGACCGTTAGTGAATAAAGGAAGGACCATAGGTGCAAATAGGAGGAAGGAAAGTTCTAGAATTCCCATAATGGGTTAATGGCCGATCGGCCTAAGGGGTTTCCAAACCCAATTCTACCCTAACTTTGTCCTCCAAGATGTGTAGCCTATAAATACAAACTCAAGGGTTATTAGTTTTACACCTTGTGCACTCTTGCTATAACCCTAAGTTTTCTTTCTTCTTCCTTGTGCTAAATTCGGTCGACATATCCCTTTAGGGAATCGATCCATAGTTTTTTGTTAAACAAAATTGTTTGGTTTAATCGTGTTATATTGCTAGCACCATACATTAATTGGTTATAGTACGTGTGTACAATACCTTGGTAATTAACTTACTTTAGCTAATACCATCCTGGATTAAGAAACAAAACGGTAAGGGGTTTCTCGTTAATCCATTGTTTATTCAAGAAGAAGAATTGAAGTTAGATCCTTGTTCTTGCTAGGATCAAAGGTACGTTATCTTTATTATTCGGTTAATCTATTTACATGTTAATTATGATTCTTTGCTTCCGCTATGTGCTTTGATGTTATAGATTTATTTATATGAATGTCATAGTATTTAAATTCTAACACTCTAGCAGTGACTTAAAATTCATATGTACTCAAACCAATATCACCAGCTTTCTAATGACGAGACAGTGAACAAACAAATTTAAACTTAGAAAGTTGCACAAAAAAAAAAAAAAAAAAAAAAAAAAAAAAAAAAAAAAAAAAAAAAAAAGTTACAACTTTTGTTAGGCCAAGGTTGAGGACACTGAGTCACTGATAAGCAAATATTTTACCTAGTGTACGGATATTTTTCTTTTTATTTTAACTTTACCCCTATCGAGTGTTTACGTATTTGTTTTTTGAGTTATTAACAAGTTTTAGTTGCTTGCAACTTAATTTGGAGATGGTGCATCTCTGCTACCTCATGTTAGTTCAACTTTGTAACAATTGTGGTAAATGTATTTTGAATAAAATTGCTCAACATTCTCAAACATGTTGTGTAGTAATTATCAGAAGCACACAATTTTGCCGCATGACAAGAGTTGGTAATACCCTTGCGAGGAACGTATGTTAAGGGCATATGTGGTCTCTTTTTATCTTTTACGTACATCGAATAATATATATGCAACTTGAGAAAAGAAAATTGAGATTGCAGTTTTCAACTATGTTTTTTAGTGATTGAACGTTAATAATGGATGTTGGAATAATCGTCGTTGCTAAAATGAAAAATAAACATGAAAGTGTGTGACAACAGTGGCTTTACATAACCATGGTTGAAGATTAATCGTTGCAATTCGCACGAATGTTGTTGGAAGAGTTTAAAGAACATTTTAATGATGCATATTAAATTTGTATTTGTTGTTGAATCGGTTAACTTCATATCGTTGCACCAACTTGTACAACAAGATCAGAGAGCAAATAATCAAGTAGTTGGATATGATATCAAGTAGTTGGATATGATACCTGATCAATCAACCAAAGATGAACTCAAAGTAGTACCAATATTAACCGAGAATGGCTGCAACGAACAAGCACAAACAGCAACAAAATCAAGTGCTTTGATGGTACTTAATACCAATAATGCAGCAACAAGCCCAAACAACAATGAGATTTACAGCAAACATCCACGGACAGAATACTATTAATACCAATAATGCAGCGACAAAAGAACATGCACTCTTGAAGAAAACCGTTAAAGGAGCTCTGCACGGGAGTATGGTTCCCTGTCCTTAAAGGTTCTTACGTGCTCTATTCGCTGCGAGCCTCCGTACGTAAACACCCCAGGATTCGATGCAGACCCGTGTTGATTGTCGTCAGTGAAACGATCACAACACAATGTAAATGGCGGAAACAGAAAACTGTTTAGGTAATTTTAGGAGAAGCATAACTGATATCATATGGAGCACTAGTATATGTCTAATTTGTGTGTGTATTCACGTGTATAAAACAAGGATGCCTCATTCCTTATTTATAGCTACAAATAGCATCATGGTGATCAAGCATGATATATTTTTTGCCACAAAATAGGGGATCATGGGGATGATGGTTGCAAACTCTTAGTTGCCTTCCTAATCAAACTCCCATGTTCTTTTACCAGGTCAATCACACATGCACTAACTCCTTTAGATAGTTGCTGCATCGTCAGCTTGTACCACATGCTTTGGTACATGTACTAGCTGGTGTTGCATCATGTTAGCTTTAAAGTTTTGTTATAGTCAGGAATTGCAATAGCATTTAAGTACATGGGCTAGTTTAGACAATAGGGCTAAGTTAGACTTGTATGATTGTAATAAATACCTTCCTAGTCACAATTAGAAAGGTGGGATTCTCATTGTTACATGGAGGTGTGTGTGTTTTCTTTAGTTTCTCTCTCTAGAAAACATACACACCTCCCCAAATCAATAAACTAGTTCTACCATGTTTAACCTTTATTACGAGTTTCCCCGACCTCCTGAACGTGATCTTGGTCTCTACAATTGGTATCAAGAGCTAACCGGGGGTGAATCGTGGTGTATTTGAGGTAAAAAAATGTGATTTATGGTGTGTTTTATCTCGTTACTGTTCATCAGTCGAGGTTTTAGTTTTTTTTGTGTTCGGTTTTTGTTCCAAAAATACCTACTGTTGCGTTTTTGTTCTTCTAAAAGCGTGGCTGTTTGTGTTTCTCTTGGAATCATACGCATATATCAAGTTAAGGTTGTGTTTGTTCGTTAGTTGGAGCGTCGTATTTGTGACAGATTTGATAGCTTTCTTGTCGAATCTTGGGTTTATGTGTTGAATCTTTGTGGTGTTCTAAGAGTTTAGATCGACACAAGTTCATCAAGAAAGTGTAAGATTTGTTTTTGGATATTCATTGATCAATCCTTGCGTATAATTCTTGCAAAAGAATTATTGGTGAGTTGGTAAAAGTGGTTGGATCTTACACGCATGGGCAAATCAGTGGGCAAGTGACTAAAGGACAAGGAGTAGTTGAGCTACCATTTGTCGAAATTCAGAAGTAGCCATCTATCGCAATTCATCAGAAAATATCGCAATCTTGTAAAGATTGCGATAGGAGCTTTTATCGAAATTGAAATTTCGACAATTCTATCGAAATTGCAAAATCTGTCTTTTATCGCAATTGGCCCAAGAAGTTTTTATCGCAAATCAATTTCGACTGTTTTATCGCAATTGGCCTTTGTCAATTTCGACAGAATTATCAAAATTGAAAGTCACACTTATCGCAAATGCTGACAGACAACCTTATTGCAATTGCAAAAAAAAAAAAAAAAAAAAAGTTTTTTTGGCGGGAAAAGTTGAGTAAAATTTAATTCGGATGAGTGACTTAACAGTCAATTTTTACGCGAAATTCAAATTCTGGTACAATAGTGAAAATTTTGGCCCAAAATTCAAATTTTTAGGTCAAAATTCAAATTTTTCGGGGAATTTTTGGCGTAAAAATTTCTTAAACTCAAATTTTTCCAGCATCATTAGAATGTCATTTATGGCATATTTCACACCAAAATCACAAATGATATTACTGGTAGACATCCTCAAATCCTACCACGTATAGCCAAAAAGATCCTGGTCAAGATTCACAATCAAATGACAATGGCTAAATTGTTTTCAACTGTGACTACAAGGATGATGATTCATTGTTACTTATTTGAAGTTAATGTGGAATATCACGGGTGCGTGTACTTAGTATCTTGAAGATATCGGGGTTGGTTGGATGCATGATTCTTCGAGATCCTTGCTCGATCTTAAACGGCTCACAGAGCATTCGATGATTAAGTCTTGATTTATCTAGTTTTCATAGGTCAAGGGGTGGATGGACGAAGACCTAGTTAACTATCACTTAAACTGAGTTGGTGTACTCAGTGGCACACAAAGATGTGGATAATTCAAGATGAGTTCATATACTATTAAGGAAGGTTGGATGGGTATATGAAACGACCTATGCTTTAAGGAGTTACGTTGCAGTGCTCAGTATAGGTACTTAGTCATACAACAGTGCAAGTTTAAGTCACAAGTTTGGGTTATTTTACTTCAGTCTCAAATTCGTCATAGTGGGTCTTCTCTATCAATAGTCACTACATGAAGCCGTTGTTTTTTATACAGGAGGTTGATAAAGAGTTAGACATCTCAAATGGTATTATTAGTAGATTGGGTATATCAACATCTTCTCACGGGCTGATATGATTCCTGATAAAGGGCTTCCAGTTTGTATTTCACGTACACATCAGTATGCTGATTCTGATAAATCGTCACCAGCAGGGGAGAGAAATGTACGGGCTGATCTCTCATGGAAAAATAACTGGGATGCATTTGGTGTGATAAAGATGTTGATACTTTATTCCCCCGAATAGAGAACAGATTCAAGGCACTCAGGGCACTCCTCATAAGGAAGGCTGTCAGTTTGGGGGAGAGCACTCAGGGCACTCTGAATTAAACCCTAATTAGATTTGCTCACATGGTTCATTTGCAAGTAAAGAAATGGCAGCTGGGAAGATTCTGCAAGCTGAACGAAGTAATGAAGTTTGAAGATCATTCTCATGTTTTGTATTGAATTTTACTTGTAGGGAACATTGTAAGCAATTCCCGTATAACATCACTTTGGGGAGAGATTATTAGCTTTAAAGTTTTGTTATAGTCGGGAATTGCAATAGCATTTAAGTACAAGGGCTAGTTTAGACAATAGGGCTAAGTTAGACTTGTATGATTGTAATAAATACCTTCCTAGTCTCAACTAGGAAGGTGGGATTCTCATTGTTACATGGAGGTGTGTGTGTTTTCTTTAGTTTCTCTCTCTAGAAAACATACACACCTCCCCCAATCAATAAACTAGTTCTACCATGTTTAACCTTTATTACGAGTTTCCCCGACCTCCTGAATGTGATCTTGGTCTCTACACATCACCCCGTTGTACATTTTGCTTCTCGAATAGTAAAACTTACCAAGCTCATAAATAATTCCAACATTTGTCGCAAATTAAAAATGATGATTATTCAACTTTATTCATTTTTTCATTGGCTTATAGGGTATGTTTGGTAAAAGTAGCAGTGATTTGTGAGTAATAGCCACATCTCACAGCTTCTTAAAGAAGCATTGGAAAAATGAGCATTCCTAAAAGATAGCAAAGCTCACCGCTCCATTGCGAAACGGACAATAAAAATCAAAAAGCTCATTGGTCACCGCTCATCGCCCTAAAAAGCTCCAAAAAGCTCTGCGCCAAACATAGTCATAATGTGTTTGTTGCAATAAGTGTATGGTTGTTTCTCTTCGTCATTATTAGCTTTCCTTAAGTTCTATACCCGTTTTAGTCCTTTTTTTTTGTTTTTTTTAATATCGAAGCCAACAATGATATACTCAACGCATATACGTCTTTCTACAAAATTTTTCGCATATACATCTTTTATACAATTTTTTTTAAAACGGCAATTTTTAACTATCTCACAACATTTACACCACAAATCTATCACACATGTCCTAAGCAGGAATTGAACCTGCAACCATTTGATTGGGTAGCTTCTCACACAACATGAGGTACCATTGGGACACAAACCCTTTGGTTACTTAGTAGTAACTCAAACTTTTTTTTTATTGATTTCATATATACTTCAACTCTTATTACATATGAATTTTAAACACGTAACTGTAACATCACGTTCTATTTTTTTTTATAACTCCTTTAATATTACCCATCGCAAAGTCGCATTTTATAACTCCTTTAATATTACCCGCCGCAAAGTGTGTGCATTATGCTATAATTAGTGAATATTGAATCTTAAACACAATTGTACGATTTTTATCAACTATTAAGAAAACCGTCCATCGGACGGGTTGAGACCTAGTTCCACAATATAAACATAAAATTTGAGAAAAAGAGGAAATATAGAGCACAAACAAATAAAGGACCATCGAACCCATTTACTCTCATCTATATTCTTTTTCTCCCTCATAAATAAACACATCCAACCCACTTACTCTCATTCAATTCATATTCTCTTTCTCCCTCATAAATAAACACACCCATCCCATATACTCACCCTCTCTCACACAAACCAACGCACCAAAAAAAAAACACTCTCATCTACCACCACCACTGAGACACGTACCACCAAAACCCACCACCACTGGCTAGTTTTTGAGGTATTTTTTTAGTGTTTTTGTTATATATTTGTAATATTGTATCTTTTTCATGTTTTAAAGATTCTTTTTTTATAGACCCATATTCTTTACTAATTCTTTTTGTTGAGCTCTTAATTACGGTAGATCATTTTTCAATTCTCTACTGTCATTTTAGTTAACTTGTGCTTTTGTTTGTTGCTAATAGTTTCGTGTAGCTAAAAGTTAAATATGCGGTCATACTATATGTACTTAATTCTTTGGTGAAATATGTAAACTTACTGAGCTGATACATTATGATTTTGTGTATAAGTTTGATAAATGCTTTTTCTATGTTTTTTATTTTTAAAAGAATGTATGCCTATGCATAATACAGTGTTTGTTTTAGGTTAAATAAATCTATTATTTATGTGTTTCTATGATTTATCTAGATAAATGATTTTTTTAGTTTGTTTTAGGCTCCTCATTAATCTATCTTTTTTAAAAGCATGTAATGTTTATGCAGAAAAAGAATTTGTAATTTTTTTGAAAATAATTACTTTGTGTATCTTCTTCTTCTCTCTCGTTTGAGATAGTAGATTTCTGTTGATTTTCTTTCTTATATTCTTGTATTGTATTCTCAAAAACAGAACTTTTTTAGTTACTGTCCTTTTCTTCTCCTTAATCTTCTAAAGTTATCTTGAGAAAGAAGTAGCTCTCTTCCTCCAGTAAACACACTCACTTGTTTGGCCCGTCTCGTTGCAAGCAAACATTTTCTTTCAGGCTCAACACTCTTGATCGAGCTCATGACTTTTGATTTCTTTCAGGCGATCGAGCTTATGTCACTCTTTGTGTCTTGACAATGGTCTTGTTTGTGGACTAAACGACCTTCATAACACAGGTTAGGTTTGACACTCGTTTTGTTTGTAAATTATCATTATTTGATCTTTATTTTGGAAAGAAGTGTTTCTCAGTTGACCACTGTGTAATACCCCGTAATTTTCCAGACATATTTCTACACGAGATTATCTCTGTTTTTCATATACGAATCTTTCTAAACTCATTTGGTTTAAAAACGTGAAGTTATCTCGCGAAACGTGGAATTTGTACGCAATGCGTACTGGCACAACCGATGATTTGATTTGATTATTTTATTATTTGTGAGAAACGAGGCATATGAGTAGTCATTTTTATTGGAAATATTATTCTGAGCACGATGGCGTAATTCCCGTGTCTTGAATCAACTATTTACTAGCCTAAATGAGCCCCGAGCCTCATTACGTGAAAGATTACAAAAACTACAACTATGGTCCCTGCAGTAATATTTCCCCACCAACCCCTAAGGTTCCTAGGGTTGCATGACTAATCCCTAGGGTTTACCTAAACCTAAACCTAGCCTATATAAACCTTATTATAACCCAATCTAGGGTTATTGTCACTTTCATTTCCGGCGGCCCCCCCCACACCTGTACCGGCCAACCCTTCTTCACCACTGCCGCCGCCGTTAGTCACCACCAACAAAGCTACCATCAGCCCCTCACCATCACAACCCATCATCTCTTTTCTCTTTCTTGAAGATGCCGACCACCACCACACCTTCACTGCCACCTTCATGCCGCCACCTTTCTGATGTTTTGAATCAAGATAAGTGTAGATCGAAGGGTTGTTTCAGGATATTGTTTTGGTCTGAAGGTTGTCACCATCACCACAACCCCCACCACCGCCGTCATCCCCCCTCCTCCCTCTTTTCTCAACATGGTAAAATCGAGAAAACCATTTATTATTTATTGTTTTTGGATGAAACCAAGTGGTGTTGTTACTGTTTCGTGGATTTTAAAAACTGTTTATAAAACAAGGTTATAAATTCGTGATTAAAAATCGGATATAAACATTTTTTTGAAATCATTCGTGTGGTAAGAAATGGACTTAAAGGAGTGTTTGTTTGCTCAGTTTACTCTCGGGTCGGGTTTAACCCGTACATGGATTTAGGGTCAACCCACTTGGGTCTTGTTTTGGTATTGGAATTCCATATTTATCTATGTTACTGATTCGATTTGGGGCGTCATGGTTGTACTTGTGTTGAACTCGGAAACCAGAAACCACCGTAGGGTGTTTGTTATTTGAATGTTGTGGTTTGAGTCTCGGAAGGTGAATTCATTCACTTTAGGTTGCGTTTTGGATTTGCTTATTTTAAGCTGCTTATAATTGTGATCTATTTTGGCTGTCTTGGTCTCGGTTTGGTTGTAGTGTTGGTCATGTGATATGTCGAATTGGTTAGCAACCCACATAGGGTTCGGTCACGTTTTGAGATTTGCTGGTTTGTCTCGGATCAGTCACAAAACCACGAAAGTGGTGTTACTTTTAGCTCGACAAGAACCCACGTAGGGTTTTGAGCCGTAGCCTGTGGTTAATTTTGGTCGTATTGGTTGTATTGATTCATGTGTTTGGATTTGTTTGCGTGTGCTTATTTGGTTGTGGTTTAGACTTGCAATTGGTATAGATTGTTTGTGTCAAGTCAGGGTGGTGTTGTTTGCTAGTTCGACAAGATACCACAAGGGTGGTTGTTGGTACGGTTTAGCCTAGGAACCACCCATGTAGGGTGTGTTTGATTCCAAATAAGTTTTGAGTATTAATTTGTTTTGCTATATTTATATTTCACTTGTAAAAGATATATTTGGTTGACTGTTGGGGTATATTAGTATGTTTCGTAAATTGAACTTGAAATATGTGATTTGGATTTGGATAATATGGAATAAATATTTGGAATTGACTATTATATTTGAACATTGGACAATTATGGATCGTTATCGGATTTACAATATTAGATATTGGATTCATTGGACATTTTGAGACTTGAGACGACATAATATATTCTCGAAAAGACTTTAATATATTAGACTCGGACCGGACAAAAAATATTCAATAAACCCAAAACTAATAATTACGCGAATGATAACGAAACACAAAACTTATAAAATATTGTAATTACAGATTTGGTTAATTAAAGTCACAACGACTTGGGAAAAACTGGTTTTTATTAGTTAAAATTACCTTTTATTTATAAAACGTTTATGTGTTATACAAATTATTTGGGATATCGGGGTAAATACCGAAACGTACAAACTGATTTATTTTATTTGAGGTGTTTATTTGTCGTTAACTTCTAGATTTGTCTTCTTTGGTTTGAGTTCTCGTCAGTATTCTCTCGACTGTGTCGATGTCTTTTCCTCTTTGGCGTGAGTTACGTTTTGAGTCCTTGTTTTCTTACCACACCACACGTAACGTTGATACTAAACTTTTGATAAGTATTGAAATTGAATAATCCACGAAAACCACGACACGTTGTCTTTTATAGACTTTATTATTGTGCAAGACGTATTTTGAAATAACCGTATACGTATTAGGTTGTGCCGATCCTAGACCGTTGTGCCTGTCTATCTTGGAATCGTCGTGCCATATGTCTTAAGACTGTTGTGTTTTGCTTCTCGATGCCAGTTGTGTCAGTCGTGATCTTTGCATTGTTGTGGCTAAGGTGAGTTCATGGCCCCTACTTTTACTGGTTTTTAAACTATTTTGGGGGAGAATACATGCTCGTTTTTAACTAAACTCAATGACTATTTATTTGGAATATGCGAACTGTTTACTCAATATTTGACTGTTTGGCTGAAGTATTTGATTTGGTTATTTGAAGGCATTATGTGATTGACTGATATGCATGTGAGAAAACATTCAAAACTGTTTTGAATGGACTTAACTGTTGTTTTTTATTTGCTATAACTTGTTGACTGGCTAAGGTTAGATATGCGACAGATGTTTGTCTTAGACCAGACTAGCAAATAATCTAGTTGTGTTTTTCTATAACATGGTGCCTGGCTAAGGTTGGATACTCCTAGGGCCCTACTCCTACTGTGACTATCAATATGAAAGAGGGCTTTTGTGACCTATCATATTGATACTTGATGATTGTGATTGTTGATGTTTGTGGAATCGTGGTTTATATCTATCTTAGTCCAGTGTAGCAAATCACTTATCTTGGTCCACTGTTACACTTTTTCTTAAACCTATGAACTCACCAGCGTAAGCTGACTCTTTTAGCATGTATTTTCAGGTTTAAGGCGATAGCTTATTTTTGGAGGCGCTTGGCAAGGGGCACGGTCATAAACGATTCTGATATATTTATTTAGGACCGCTTTACTTATTTATGGGCCTATTTCCGCACTACTTTTGAAATATGTAAATTTAACACTTTTTGTTAATGAACTTTATTCTAAACGGTTGAGGTAGAACCGTTCTTTGTACCTTGTATTGTGATAACAATTAAGTAGCACCCCAGTGACATGTATGCTTCCGCTGGACCTGATTTTGGGGGTGTTACACACTGCCCGTCGCACACACCAAAGGCAGGATGTGGCACAAATCCGAATGGAAAACTTATTTTTGAGACCGTTCAGATTATTCAAAATATAAAGAAAAAGGACTCACTCCGCTTTCCATGGTGTAGCACTATCAAAAATTTCTCGAGCAAATGGAAACATAAAAATGATTCTGTCAAACAACTTTTGAAGCTCGCTCGGGATCATACAACTGCTCACCCTTCCCATAGGTAATGAGATGTGGGGCCATAGTTCTCTTCAGCTTAGTGGCGTCGACATTAGAAACAAATTTTACTCCGAGCTATTCTAGTTCATGGATGCGGCCTTCCACATATGGGTAAACTTGTTTTAACAAACCAGAAACCTCAATCTTCTATTGGAGGTACATTCTTTAGTTTCTTTTTGTGACATCACTTGTTTTTCCTATTTTTGTCGAAAAACATTGTGATTTGTAGTTAAAGGAGGGTACTTAAACTACATTGTTTGTGTTATGTGTCTTTGTATATGCTTATTAAACATGTTTATGTACTTTTGTTTTTTTAACTAAAAATTTTTATGTGCTTAAGTGGAACTTCAAGTTTTAATTTTTATGTTCCTTTTTCTGATATGTACTCACTGTCATTTTCTTTTTGTAAATTTAGTTAAAGTGGTTGTGATATTTTTATGCTAGAGTGTTTGGATATGGTTTTTAAAAGTGCTAAATCCTTTGAAAGAGTTTTCTGAAGATATGTTAGGGTGTTTGGATTTGTTTATTATAGTTATTTATGTGCTTTAGGGTCTTTGAATTTTGTTATTAAAGTATTTATGTGCTTATGGGTGTATTCAAGTGGTTTATGTGCTTACGGGGTGTTTGGATTTGTTTCCTAAAAGTGCTAAATCCATTAAAAAAGTCTTTGAGTTTGGTTATGAAAGCTTTATGTGTGTTGGGTTTCAGAATTGGCTATTAGAGTAGTTATCCGCTTATGGGGTGTTTAAATTTGGTTTATGTTCTTAAAAGTGCTAATCCATTAAAAAAGTTTTTGTGTTTGGGTTATGACAGTTATATATGTGCTTAAGGGGTGTTTAGATTTTGTTGTTAAATGTACTAAGATATTTGAAAGAAATTTATGATGAGGTTTGGTGTAACTTGGGTGTTTTTATTTGGTTATTAGAGTTTTTTACTTATTTATTTAGTTTATATACTTATATGTCACACTTGCAGTAGCAGAGGTCAAGATAGTGTTAACAGTGGGTGAAGGCGATTTTTCATACGCCGCCTTCATGGCAAGAGCATTTGCAAATGATAAACTCCGGATCACAGCAACCACTCTCGAGACGGAAGGTGATATTAATATCCTATATTCATAACTGTTTTATGAAATGAGTTATTTTTCTTACTTGGGCTGACCATGTTATAAAACAGATGTGTTGAAGCAAATGTACCCAAACGTCGAAGCCCACATTAAGGAACTCCAACAGCTCGGAGTGAAGTTTGTTGAGCATATTGATGCAGCAAAACTAGAGAAAGGCATTGCCCCCTATCTCATCAACTATGGGAAGGGGAAAAGTAAGCATGGGAAGAGCAAGAAGTCTAATGACCGCGAGCATCAATTTTATGACCCGGAGCATAAAAAAATGTTCGATAAGATCATATTTATGTTTCCGCTTGCTAGAAATGATTTTAATGGTTCGGTACCATGGAATTTCGGGTGAGTCATTCTTCTATATATTTTGGATAATCTAAAAATTCTACTATAATAGATTTAAGTTAAATAAACTTGTTTGTATTTGATGCAAAATTCACAAAGATCTATTGAGTGGCTACTTCAAGTCAGCAAAAACACTGATAGAAGGGGATGGAAAACTCATTGTGACACTCAACACCAGCATGCTTATTTTAAGTGGTGTTTAGAGGAGTTGGCCGACGAGGCAGGATTGCCCTCTAGGAGTTCTAGATAACTCAGACTCAAAATCCATAGTGATATGACCCCACTCCTACACCAAGATACCAAAAGATCCTAACATACCCGACTACCCCTTCTTCTTTGACGTTCTTACTATTAATGGCCCATCTTTAAAAATACGTTTAGATCAATCATAAAACTCATAGTAATAATTTTCTGAAATCTCATTTTTATGAGTTAAACTTTTTCTGGTCAAACTATATCAAAACTTTTGCATATTAAGGAGTAACTAAACGTTAACTTTTGTGAAAAATGTCTTATCCACACCATGTTTAAAGGTTGTTTTACTAAATTTCGAATCTTTTGAAGCTGCATGAATTTACTTAACTATTAATTTCAAACAAATAAATATGTACTACTTGAAAAGTTGTTTTGGTTAAATTCATATAAACACTTACTCAAACAAGATTTGCGAACAAAATTTTATCCATGCCTCTAAGAAGGAAAATGCACAATTCCGGAACAAATCTTAAAGACCAGCCATCAAACCCTTTTTACCACTTTACATCAAAACAGGTTGGATTTTGTGTCACTAGGTATAGACCATATATGGGATTAAGACCGAGAAAAATTTAGAGGTGTCTGCACTAACAAGGTTGCAAAACATCAGGAAGTTAATACTAGAACCGTCACCCTATTAAACTTACTCCAGAAATCATTGAACCTCATCAAATCATCAAAGAGGGGACAACTAATAGCAAACAACCTAAGTACCCTTCCACAAATAAAGAGAAACCCTTAAACAACCTAGCAAGACCCAAATCTGTTGCACGTACCATCGTCTCTTTGCCGACACCACTCCACCAGATAACTCTAACTGAATCACGGGACGCAATTCCTTTTAACGGGGGTAGACTGTGACAACTCGTACTTTTCAGGTCATTATTTATCTTTTTACTTAAAAACTATTAACTTGAAAGTAATTATTTACCTTTACGCGTAACTGTAAACTTACACTGCGTAAACCTGAAAGCGACATTTTTTCGCATACTGTCAATTTTCTAAGTCAATATTTGATTAAAGAGTCAAAACGATTACTTTTAACCCTGACGTGTTTACTTAAACCTAAACCGCGAGGTGAACTCGCGTAACGTAAAAAACAACTTTTAACGCGTAACGGCACTAGACCGGGCATGGTCTACATTAAATTAACACATTATGACTCTATTAGAGCTATTTTATGTGTCATGACATTTTATTTTACAAGTCTCACGATAAACGCGCATAAATTGCATTTTAGGTCACGCGTGCACGGTTTTAACACCAAACGACCAAGTAAATGACCATGACTCACACCACTACTCATTTATAAGAGTAAACTACAAAATTCGTCACATGTGGAAGCCTAAAACCGGCCACATGAACCAAACACCCAAAACCATGTGCTAGTGGTCCAAAAATGCTTATGTAATCAACCAAATTTCAACTAATACAACAAAATGGTGATTCCCCTTGACATCACCATATCAACGCCCCACCATGGACCACCATGCATGTATACAAATCTTTCTCTATTTGGTAATCACGTAGAGTACTCATTTGAGGTTGTTTTTGGTCTTATACTTAATTTCTTGGTTATAAAAAGAAGTCAAATACACACTTCTCACTTACAAAACCAATTCACTAAAAAATTTCTTCTCTTCTCTCTTTTGTTTCCGTCGACCTCACCACAAACACCCACACATTTCATTTTCTTGGTTAAAACTTGGAAGATTTGGACACTAGAAGCTTGCATTTGATATTTTGAGTCATCACACTAGAATTTTTACACAAGATTTGGGTTGTTCTTGCACTAGATCTACTTTTCTCACAAAAGTTTGTAAGTTTTCTTTTTCTTAAATAACTTGTACTTTCTTGTTAATCTAAACATGTAGTTTTGAAAAGTACAAACCAATTTTGCTAAATCACAAGTAAACTTTTGAAACCCTAGGTACATATACATATATGTACACGACACACACACTCTTTCTTTTCAAAATATGTATCACCATGTTATGATTGTCTTGTTGTGCTTAAAAATTATATACTTACACTGGTACAGATATTGCCTATCGTCACACTGGAAATGCGTGACTATATGCATATAGTCACACACATTTTTTTGGGTGTGTGTGACAAAAATTCGCGCCACCGTAGGTTTCATATGGTCACATTGTTTAGTTTGTGGCCGTTTTCATCGAAAAAGAGTGACCAAAACCCGAATATGTGTGACTAATTAGGCACAAGTTTTGTTGGATTCATCAGTATGTGTGACTATTTCCTATCCTATGGCCACACGAAAATATAATAAATGTGACGTTTGTGATGATTTAGTCACACATCATGTGCTGTTTTTTTCGAGTTAGTCACATACAATTTAAAAAACAGTGGCCAAAAGTATTAATAAGTGTGACCATATGCTGTTTAAAGTGAAGAAATGTGTACTATTGATCATCCAATGGTCACATGAATTCTTAGTTTGTGTGGCCTTTTGTAATATTTAGTCACACAAAGCATGTTTGCTTCGGGTATTTAGTCACATACAATTAAGCATAAAGTGGCCAAAAAGTGTTAATAAGTGTGACCATATGCTGTTTTAAGTGAAGAAATGTGTATTTTGTGTGACTATTGATCATCCAATGGTCACATGAATTCTTAGTTTGTGTGGCCTTTTGTAATATTTAGTCACACTAAGCATGTTTGTTTTCGGTATATAGTCACATACAATTAAGCATAAAGTGGCCAAAAGTGTTAATAAGTGTGACCATATGATGTTTTAAGTGAAGAAATGTGTATTTTGTGTGACTATTGATCATGCAATGGCCACACATGAATTTTATGTTTGTGTGGCCTTTTGTAATATTTAGTCACACAAAGCATCTTTGTTTTGGTTATTTAGTCACATACAATTAAGCATAAAGTGGCCAAAAGTGTTGATAAGTGTGACCATATGCTGTTTTAAGTGAAGAAATGTGTATTTTGTGTGACTATTGATCATCCAATGGTCACATGAATTCTTAGTTTGTGTGGCCTTTTGTAATATTTAGTCACATAAAGCATGTTTGTTTTGGGTATTTAGTCACATACAATTAAGCATAAAGTGGCTAAAAGTGTTAATAAGTGTGACCATATGCTGTTTTAAGTGAAGAAATGTGTATTTTGTGTGACTATTGATCATCCAATGGTCACATGAATTCTTAGTTTGTGTGGCCTTTTGTAATATTTAGTCACACAAAGCATGTTTGTTTTGGGTATTTAGTCACATACAATTAAGCATAAAGTGGCCAAAAGTGTTAATAAGTGTGACCATATGCTGTTTTAAGTGAAGAAATGTGTATTTTGTGTGACTATTGATCATCCAATGGTCACATGAATTCTTAGTTTGTGTGGCCTTTTGTAATATTTAGTCACACAAAGCATGCTTTTTTTGGGTATTTAGTCACATACAATTAAGCATAAAGTGGCCAAAAGTGTTAATAAGTGTGACCATATGCTGTTTTAAGTGAAGAAATGTGTATTTTGTGTGACTATTGATCATCCAATGGTCACATGAATATTTAGCTTGTGTGGCCTTTTGTAATATTTAGTCACACAAAGCATGTTTGTTTTGGGTATTTAGTCACATTCAATTAAGCATAAAGTGGCCAAAAGTGTTAATAAGTGTGACCATATGCTGTTTTAAGTGAAGAAATGTGTATTTTGTGTGACTATTAATCATCCAATGGTCACATGAATATTTAGTTTGTGTGGCCTTTTGTAATATTCAGTCACACAAAGCATGTTTGTTTTGGGTATTTAGTGACATACACTTAAGCATAAAGTGGCCAAAAGTGTTAATAAGTGTGACCATATGCTGTTTAAAGTGAAGAAATTTGTATTTTGTGTGACTATTGATCATCTAATGGCCACTTGAATTTTATGTTTGTGTGGCCTTTTGTAATATTTAGTCACACATCGAATTAAACAAAGAGTGACCAATAATGTTGATAAGCGTGACCATAATACATGACTACATCTTTTAGTCACAGGGTTATTACTGGTATTTTTAAGTTAGTACTGTTGGAGCAGAGTTGCTACTGCTAGTACTATGCTAGTGCTGCTGGAATGAGTATATTATATATATAAAACATAATCATAAACAAAAAGAAATTTGAAATTGAATAAAACTCGAATGTATATAACTGAACAGAATATACAATTGTAATGTCGTACATAATCAAATTCTCAAGTACCATAATTTAAAGACTTTTGACTCTTCGCCGGCATAGCTTGCTTTAGGGATTCAATAGAGACATTACTTTTACGCTTCGATGGTGCTGTTGGTCCACAGTTGTTGTCACTTTTCTTTTGCATTGTAGTTGGCAGTGTAACCTGTAGTAACAAAAGACGCTTGTATCAAACATTGAATTATATATCAAGAATTATATATATGTACGTTGAAAAAACACGTGTATGTACCCAAAGCAACGATATTTGATTTCTTTAAGTGCCACAGTTTGCAGTTAAATGGCTTAAAAAAAGAATTTTTGCATGTACATATATCAGAAATTATTTAAACAAAAGAATAACAAGAAACATGTTGAAATACATACTGTTGGCAGTGCTTGTGTTGGAGACACATTTTGTTCTGATTGGGAATCTGGAGGCCCGTTTTGTCGTGACTTAGGCTTTTTCTTAGGTCCGACAGTTTTAGCAGGTTCCTATATGTATATATAAAACACGTTACATTATATAAACAAAAGAATAACAAGAAACATGTTGAAATACATACTGTTGGTACTCCTTGTGTTGGAGACACATTTCCTTGCGATTGGGAATCTGTAGACCCTTGTTGGCTTGCATTTGAGGCTACTGGCAATTGAGATGACAAATTTAACTGCACCCCTTGTTGACTCAACTGTGCCATCAGTTGAGTAAGTATTCTTTTTGTTTCTGTAATCTCATTGGATAATTTCTTGATCTGGTCATCAGATTCTTTCTGCAAAAAAAAAATATAGGAAATGTTGGGATTAAAAGTCTTCTGGATGCTGTTAGAGTAACTGATGCTCTTATTTGTGTCAATGCTGCTCAGATGGAGTTAGTGATGCTCATGAACTTCAATTACAAATATGGCTAGTGTTTACCACTGCTAGTACACAATTCACTACTGCTAGTACACATTTAATCCTGCTGGTATATAAGCATAATAATAGAATTTGCAGTCAAACTTACAAGTGTATCTCCCACTGATGTGATCTCATCATCTGGAAATTCGCCATCGTTGTTTACCCTTCCTTTCAACCACATTATACCACGCGGGGGTTCTTCATCTGCTTCAATCTCTTTATTTTCGATCTAATAAACGTCAAATGCATACACATGTAAAGTTAAAACAAGATAAACGAAAATATGAAGGTGCATACACATGTGATCTTACCATTTTCTCTTTCAAATAAACATATCCACCTCGTCCCATTTTATGCTGATAAATATTTTTGGAACGCGACATTTTAGCTTTATCAGCTATCTTCTAAAAACACAAAATCATAAGGCGTTTACATGTGGTAATGCTGCAAACTGAAAATTATGAAATGACATATAAACTTAAATAAAGATGACTAATTAAAACCTTGTATTCATCGGTGGTCGTGTTGTTTACAAACTCGACCCAGTCTTCTGATTTCACAAATCGACTATACTTGGCCGGGACTTCATTCAGTTTGGAAGGTGTATTTAGGTGGGGCAAAATGTATTCTTCTCTGAGCTTCGTTCTGAAAGTCCTTAGCAGTTTACCAAGACGAGTCATTACCAATTTTCTGAATGTCACGTCAACATCAAAATATCGCTGCAAAGATTAACACAATGTTGTTAATTAGTTGCACATAATGTAACTGCATAGATAAAATTATGTAGTACTGGGTTAAAAAATACAGTAGTATATATGTACAGTGATGTCAGTCCATAGTTTATCTCTTTCTTCTTTATTCACATTCCTCCAGGAAAGATTCTTCAAACCTATGTGCTCACGAACCAGATCTCCTAAAAAACTCGTAAACAGTGCTCTGTGTAACCCTGATACCCTATTCAATGCATCGAAGGTTACCTTGAGCTTTATTCCACCAGGGTTGCCATATTTCATGCGAAACTTAAATAGCCTGGTCATGCCTCTCTTAGCTAGTATCCGATCTGATTGGTTGGTTCCAGGGGCATCTAGATCTTCCTCATCAGAATACTTTTCGGATTCATAGTCTATGTTGTTATCATCATGTTCATTATCAGCAGGAAGCAAAAGATGATTATCAACAATGGGTTGAATTCCCATGACTCTTGAGTAACAATGGGTACAAGAAAATGATTCTGGCTTTGAGAGTAATGGTGATATAAGAATTGATTATTGTGTTTTCTTTGCAGTTTTTTTTTTTTTTTTTTTTTTTTTTTTTTTTTTTTTTTTTTGGGAGAGAAAAGAGGGTATAGGAAGAAGATGAATCGTACCTTATTATTGGTACCCGCTTCTAATTAATTAGGCGATTTCAAAATTTTGGCTCCTGATGAAGCGAAAAGTGTACCGCTTTTAGGGGGTCATTTAAGCCCTAAATCGTATTTAATTGATCAAATATTGCCCTAAATCGTTCCTTTTGTCATTTTAGGTACTTTGGAGAAGAAATCTGGAAAAGGAAGCATTTTGGACGTTTTTGGAGCATAAAAGTGAAGAAAACGACAAAGTCTCTAAATCTGCTGGAATAGTATCTGTGACGGCGTCAAGCCCCAGTGTGACGGCGTCAACCCTTGACACGCCAGAGAGGATTTTGGAGGATTAAAAGGGGACGGCGTCAAGAAGGCCATCAAGAAACCCTAACCGCGGCGAGGTGACGGCGTCAAGCTCTATAACGTGACGCCGTCAGATCTGTTTTTCTATATATATTTTCATAATTTTTAGTCATTAGTGTGCAACTTTGTGAGGAGAAACACTAAGACGATTTTTCTGCCATTTTTAAGGGTTTTATACCCTTGGATCTCCCATGTTCAATTGAAGATAAGTAATCAACTAATCATTCAATATGTCTATGTGTTGTTTGATTATATCTTGTTCTTGTCTTTTATTTAACATGCTAGGCTAGATTTATCTTGTGTTTGCTTAGATCTAATGAAACCTAACTATTGATTATTGGTTGTTGGTGTGTTATTAATTGTATTGGATGATTGTTTATCGATGTTAGGCTTAAGAAAACTGGCTAACCTCCTATACGGTAACTTGCTTGAACGTCTTAAGAAACATGAACCAATGCGTACTAAGGTTTTTATGGTTGTATTTAATGCATGAGCGAATTCTAGTGATCCCATGTTAGGAGCTTCTTAGCCGGCTCGACATAGGAGTGAAGTAGGAGCTTATAGAGTTGGGGAATTACGTACGCCACCCCACGATTGGTATTAAGGAATACACCCGTCATCCAGGCAATTAATACACACTAATCAACCGGTAAAAGATAGTTAGGGAGTAAGGAAATCTAAGTAAACACATTTCTCTCCATATAAGTTCCACAACCTTTTTATTTTCAGTTATTTTATTTTATTTGCAATTGTAGTTATTTGGGTTAGTTGACTAGCAACTAATTCCGCCCACTCCTTCAAACCCGAGATTTTACTTGCTTTCATAAAAAATATAAAAATACAAAAAGAATCTTCCCTCACCCTTAGACCTATTAGAGTAGTTTTTCAATCCTAACGACACTATTCCCCTAGAGAACGATCAATCCCCCGGTACTTGCCACTACACTATACTACATCGGTCAGGTACACTGCCTGGTGGGGATTGCAAGCCTCTTGAGATCCCTCAAGAGGTAAAACCTGTTGTAAGGTCGCAAAACCACGCATCAAGTTTTTGGCGCCGCTGCCGGGGAATAGTTATTGTTTAGGTTGAATTTTTATTTTATTATGTCTACTCACTAGATTCCTTTCTAGTGAGATTTTTATTTTATTTTTCTAGGTTTTCTTTAGTCTATCTTTTTTCTTCGTTTCTTTGTTCGTAACCATTACCATCCGACATCATGGAAGGTGGTAATATCCTCGATCCCAACAACCCACCTCCTAGAGCCCGTACCTTAGGAGACTACTCCCGTCCTAGCCACCATGGCTATCGAAACACCATTGAGCTCACTCAAGGAGCCAATGTCACTCCCTTGCGATCCGACACCATCCGGTTGGTGCAAAGCGGATGCGCATTCCATGGACTTCGTTCCGAAGATCCTAATCAACATCTCAAGGACTTTCTCAAAATCGTTGATTCCATAGACCTTGATGTTGCCACTCGAGAGACGACCCGACTGCGTCTCTTTCAATTCTCTCTGCAGGACCAAGCTAGTCAATGGCTAGAGCGTTTACCCGCAGGATCCATCACCTCTTGGGATGATCTCACCACTCGTTTCCTTGCTCAGTTTTTCCCACCAGGAAGAACTACCAAGTTAAGGAATAATATCTTGATGTTCCAACAACGTCAAGGCGAAACCCTCTACGAGGCATGGACTCGATTCAAGGACTTACTCCAAAAAGTCCCTCACCATGGCATAGAACTTTGGCTCCAAGTCCAAATCTTCTATGACCACATCAATCTCTCCACGAGGCAAACCATTGACCAATCGGCCGGTGGTAAGCTACGTGATCTAAGTGCGGAACAATCATGGGCTCTCTTGGAAGATCTTGCTCTTTATGACAACGAAAGTTGGAATGATCCCCGTGATTTGAATAAAACGGTCAAGGCAATATCTTTGCCTTCGAACAATTCAAGCACTTCTGACCGTAGGATCATAGAACTTGAAGACCAAGTCAAGTTTCTTATGAAAACCTATGAGGCTCCTAAACCTTCAAGCCAAGTGAACAAAATCACTTCTTCGTGTGAATTATGTAGTGGTCCCCACGACACTCGTGATTGCATGGAACTCCCCGAACAAGCTTTTGCGGACTAAGCATCCTCGCGTACCGACGGAGCGGGAGACAAGTGGTACACTTTCAAACCTGAGCTAAACCCCTATGGTGATTCATACAATCCCTCTTGGAAAAATCACCCAAACCTTAGGTGGAAACAAAACCAAAACGCACAACAAACCAATTCTTCCAACCCACCTAATCGTTTCCAATCAACCGGTTCATCCCCGAACCGTACTTTCAACAATAATCCTTCCAACTATGGTAGTACCAATAATCTTGAAGGGTTGATGTCCAACTTCATGGCATCTCAAGAAGCTCGTTTAGCAAAGTTTGAAGCCGATTTCAAACAAAAACAAAGCGAGATGACCAATAAGATTGACACTTTGTTGAAAGCCCTCAATGACCGAGAAATGGGAGCACTCCCTAGCAACACAGTCAAGAACCCGAAACTAAATGTCAACGCCATTTCATCGGTTTCGTCTCCTAGTTCTTGTCCACAATATTATTCGGTCAATTCCATGAGCTCGTGTTTCAAACAAACCCAAGTCGTTCAAAATGACCAAGGAGTTATGATATCCAACACTAAATTGGTCAACAACATAGTTGAAACACCTCCCACTCAAAACCTTGACGAAGAATTCAAGGAGCTCCACCTTGAACGTCCGGTTATTGATGTATTAGCACGAGCCCCCTATTATAATGCCCTCTTAGAAAAATATAAGAAGAAGCTCGAGTTAGGTAACAAAGGGACCGCCTTCGTTCAAAACAAACTACCTAAGAAGTTAGATGATCCGGGCTTATTTGTTCTACCTTGTAAGATCGGTAATTCAGAGGCTTATGACACATTAGCCGATCTTGGATCAAGACTTAACTTACTTCCGTTACCTCTCTACACCTCTCTAAAACTAGGTAAACTTGAAGAAACCGAGGTAATAATAGGCTTAGCGGATGGAAGTGTTGCTTACCCGGTTGGAGTAGTCAAGGACGTGTTAGTACACATAGGAAAACTAACCATTTTAGCCGATTTCCACGTCCTTGATATGGTTAGCGACCCTACATGCCCCTTGTTGATAGGTAGAGGATTTTTGGCGACCGCTAGTGCTATGATTGATTGTAAGGAATCTAAGATAGCGGTAGGAGAAGGTGATACTTGGTCAGTCTATGATGTGAAGAAACATGCCTATGATACTAGTGAGGAACCAACACCCCATTGGTTAGAATTAAATAGGAGACCATCTAGATATGGACCCTGGATCGATGGAGACTTCATAGGACCCCAACGCCCATTTTACCTAGAAGAGGACTTTGTGAGCTGAACACATACAGTAGAACAACTCTTGGCTAGGGACACCGAATTGGATCCATTTGAAGACCCTCTAGTTTTTAGGAAGATGATTGATTTCCTAGGAGTTTTGTCAATTAACCTAGGGATGAATAGGTGGACATGTGAAGACAATGATCATAAGTGGGATTGGGACAAACCACCCAAAGATGGAGATGGGTCATGGCATATTAAGATGACATTGTATGACCCGGATGGAGAGAGGTTTGAAAAGATATATCGTACTATGCGGACCAATAGAAAACTTCAATCCAAGCTTAACCCTAAAGATGTCCTCGATGACGATCTCACTTACATAGGTTAAAAGGACTTTGAGTCTAGCTACAAGACTCGTTAATAAAGAAAAGCGCTTCTTGGGAGGCAACCCAAGCTTTATTTGCTTTGTGTGTTTATTTATTTGTTTGTTTGATTTTATTTGCTTCCGTATGTATGTTTAATTTTTATTATTATTGATTCATGTTCGAAACTAAAGTGTGAAAATGCTTTATCTTGTTTTTAACTTCGTCTTAACTACATATAAAGGTATTTTGCAAAAGATAAGTGTAAGGGAAATCCAAATCGGTTTATTAGAACAAATGAACATGAATCGTAACAATAATAAATTAACATACATATTAGTAATTGTTTGAGTCAAATGCTTGTATCGAGTCATAATGATATTTTGCAGGATTTCCAGGAAGTAAGGTATAGGTTTTTCCAGAAATTTTCCGGAAACTTAACATGAGAATTCTGTCAGATCATTTCTGACGGCGTCAGGAACAATTTTCTGAAATTTTTGAAAGTTTTGTTTTTCTTCCGGAATCATAAAAAGTTTTTATTAGATCTCTAACTTATAAACTCCAGGAATCTGCAAAATAATCATTCCACAAGCATTATATCCTTATACAGATTTATCCCGCCGATGTTATGCAGGTTTTCGTGTTTGTTTTCTCAGGTTTAACAGGTTATTTTGGACAAGGAGATGTATGTGGAATCTAGATTTTGGCGCTGCTTTAATCTTGAAGCTTCCACATTACCTTGGAAGAAGATCTAACCATGTTACCCCTTTATCCACCGAGCGAAACAGGGGAGTATTTGATTTCATTCTTTTACCTTATTTACTTTTACATCTTGTTATTTGAACATTGGGGACAATGTTCATCTTAAGTGTAAGGGGGGGTAAAGTACGATACCTTAGAGAATGCTATTACGTTTGATTTTTGTTTGTTTAATGGTAGATGTGTAATAAAACTGAGAGAAATACCTGTTAAGGCAATTTTAGTGCCAAATTTAAAATTTTTTACAACATTTAGGAGTGAAACTTTGGTCTTAATGAGCGTCTCACGGATAGGAGTTATATGACTAGCACAAAACCGTACCACTAAAAAAATTTTCCACCCCCAAATATGTGAGGTTCGCCCCTAGAATTGGTAGGAAAAGCATTTATGCTATGATGTGTGTACCGGTAGCACTTAGATTCTAGAACTTGCGTTAGGACCATTCCGAGGCCACAAGTGAGACTACATTCGTGTAGTTAGATTTACTACATGATAAGAGGCATTAGGATTAACCCATTGTTTTACACCTGTGTTTTTGTTATAATTACGTTGGCTACATTGGTCAAGTAATTCTCCCACACCCTTTGCGTTGTACTCATTTTTAGTACACGATACCCCTAGTACACCCCTCAGAGCCTATCTTTTCGTTTCTAACTTTAAGCATTTTACTTAAAGTAAGAATTTGTTTACACCCCACTTAAATGTACACCCAAATCGCCTTAGCCTACCTTGTATGCACTCATTTTTAGTGCATTATTGTGACAACATTTGTTTAAACCCCAAGTTAATTATCTAATTGATTACATGGTTGCTAAGTCGAGTCATATCCTTGTACATATTGTTTTGGGACGATTGGGACTCATGGGTAAAGTACTAGTGTAATGGAGTAATGGGGAAGAACAACATTATTACCCCCATATGTGCTAAATATTTAAAAAAAAAAAAAAAAAAAAAAAAAAAAAAAAAAAACTCCAAGTGTTTCGATTATCTTAATTCGAGTCATTAGAATAGTTAATTGTAAAGTTATGTAAAAGTTCAAGTGTAAGGGGGATACAACCCCCCTGCGATGTATTATTTTGGATGGTAGGGCAAGAGTGTATGCAAAAAAAAAAAAAAAAAAAAAAAAAAAAAAAAAAAGTAGAAAAAACATACGGACTACCATCCCGTTTCATTTTATGTGTATTTATCTTTTTGTTATTTTTTTCATTAGCTTAAGTCGAGTCTAGTCTTGGCTTAGCAACGCCATATTGTACATGTAATTAATCAAGATCTTTAACTCGCCACCAGTAAAATATCTTTTATCCAACAAAACCGTGTTTATCATATCCCTACACCTAACGTTATAACCCGTTTAAAAGCCCTCTTTGATAGTTTATCTTAGGTGCTTACGCCTAGTGGAGGAGGTTTTTTATCCTTTCCCAAGCCTATGGTAATCTATTTGCTATGACAGGTAGTGAGAGATATTATTCATTTTCATTTATGAGATATACTTTTATGACACCTGAGAGATGTGAGTATCTAAACACTACTTGTGAGGTGCTAGTCTGTAATCTCCGTGCTTATTATGATTAAAGTGGAACGACTATTTGTTGTAATTACTTTTATATTAGCGTTAAATGACCCCTAACTTGTATTTTGATTAGAATAAAAGCGCATTTGCTTGAGGACAAGCAAATCTCAAGTGTAAGGGTATTTGATGAAGCGAAAAGTGTACCGCTTTTAGGGGGTCATTTAAGCCCTAAATCGTATTTAATTGATCAAATATTGCCCTAAATCGTTCCTTTTGTCATTTTAGGTACTTTGGAGAAGAAATCTGGAAAAGGAAGCATTTTGGACGTTTTTGGAGCATAAAAGTGAAGAAAACGACAAAGTCTCTAAATCTGCTGGAATAGTATCTGTGACGGCGTCAAGCCCCAGTGTGACGGCGTCAACTCTTGACGCGCCAAAGAGGATTTTGGAGGATTAAAAGGGGACGGCGTCAAGAAGGCCATCAAGAAACCCTAACCGCGGCGAGGTGACGGCGTCAAGCTCTATAACGTGACGCCGTCAGATCTGTTTTTCTATATATATTTTCATAATTTTTAGTCATTAGTGTGCAACTTTGTGAGGAGAAACCCTAAGACGATTTTTCTGCCATTTTTAAGGGTTTTATACCCTTGGATCTCCCATGTTTAATTGAAGATAAGTAATCATTTAATCATTCAATATGTCTATGTGTTGTTTGATTATATCTTGTTCTTGTCTTTTAATTAACATGCTAGGCTAGATTTATCTTGTGTTTGCTTAGATCTAATGAAACCTAACTATTGATTATTGGTTGTTGGTGTGTTATTAATTGTATTGGATGATTGTTTATCGATGTTAGGCTTAAGAAAACTGGCTAACCTCCTATACGGTAACTTGCTTGAACGTCTTAAGAAACATGAACCAATGCGTACTAAGGTTTTTATGGTTGTATTTAATGCATGAGCGAATTCTAGTGATCCCATGTTAGGAGCTTCTTAGCCGGCTCGACATAGGAGTGAAGTAGGAGCTTATAGAGTTGGGGAATTACGTACGCCACCCCACGATTGGTATTAAGGAATACACCCGTCATCCACGCAATTAATACACACTAATCAACCGGTAAAAGATAGTTAGGGAGTAAGGAAATCTAAGTAAACACATTTCTCTCCATATAAGTTCCACAACCTTTTTATTTTCAGTTATTTTATTTTATTTGCAATTGTAGTTATTTGGGTTAGTTGACTAGCAACTAATTCCGCCCACTCCTTCAAACCCGAGATTTTACTTGCTTTCATAAAAATATAAAAATACAAAAAGAATCTTCCCTCACACTTAGACCTATTAGAGTAGTTTTTCAATCCTAACGACACTATTCCCCTAGAGAACGATCAATCCCCCGGTACTTGCCACTAAACTATACTACATCGGTCAGGTACACTGCCTGGTGAGGATTGCAAGCCTCTTGAGATCCCTCAAGAGGTAAAACCTGTTGTAAGGTCGCAAAACCACGCATCAGCTCTAAATTCTAATTTCAAAATAACAATTGAATTATTTTAAAATTTTGCCTTAAATTTGAACTTGTTTAGTAAAGCATAAACTTGAAAAAATCAAAATTTTGGCTCCAAATGTTATATATCATTATCTTAATCGCAAATCATGAACCAAGATCTAGAACAAAGATCATGAACACAAACTGCATATCAAATCAAGAACTCAAATTTACACAATTACACCAAAATCATGAACACAACTTGACAAATTAACACAAACTGCTACCATTAAATCATAAACCAACATGAAAAATGAAGAACACAAACTGCTACCATTATCAAAATTTTGGCTCCAAATGTTATATATCATTATCTTAATCGCAAATCATGAACCAAGATCTAGAACAAAGATCATGAACACAAACTGCATATCAAATCAAGAACTCAAATTTACACAATTACACCAAAATCATGAACACAACTTGACACCATTTAACACAAACTGCTACCATTAAATCATAAACCAACATGAAAAATGAAGAACACAAAGTGCTACCATTAAATAAATATGTGCAATCATCAAATCAACAACAGAAACTGCTACCATAAAATCTAACTGTGCAATCATCACATCAAGAACACAAATTGCTACCATTTAACAAACCAAAATACTATCATTACAGTTATAAAATAGATACAGAGTTAAACTACACTAGTTACCAGTTACTGCACCATTAATAATTACATTTATCCAAATTAAATATCAGAACTGCTACTACGTACCATATTAAAGTAATTATCCTCTAGTTCATAATAGTCGAGATGATCACCACCTTTACATAATTCTAACACATTTAATGTACGAGAAGTCTTCTTCACGGCCATCGGTTGATACAACATCTTCTTACTCGTAACTGCTACTACGTACCATATTAAACTAATTATCCTCTTGTTCATAATAGTCGAGATGATCACCACCTTTACATAATTCTCAACACAACATTTAATGTATGAGAAGTCTTCTTCACGGCCCAACATTTAATGTACGAGAAGTCTTCTTCACGGCCATCGGTTGATACAACGTACATCTTCTTACTCATAACTGCTACTACGTACCATATTAAACTAATTATCCTCTAGTTCATAATAGTCGAGATGATCACCACCTTTACATAATTCTCAACACATTTAATGTACGAGAAGTCTTCTTCACGGGCATCGGTTGGTACATCTTCTTAATTATACGGCAGTCCCAAGACAATATCCTGAGTAAATTTATTTTTATACCTACAAGTTGAACGAGTATATATAATGGATTAAGTCTTGAGAATGTGATAAAGGTAGCGAAACAACACTTATTAAATGGACCATTATTACCCCTTTTGTGTCAGCATCAGCAGATTCTTCATCGCTAGAGAAATAGAAAGGGCTCTGTCTCTTCCAATCTGTGTTTTCCCATACCTCCTAATAGTTCAACATACCATATGTGTTTCAAAAAATTTAATTAATGGTATAATTAAGGTATACAACTTTAGCCACAAACACATAACAACTTTAGTATACCTTGTTGGAAATGATTTTGAATTTGGACCTAGTGCCGGAGGTCTCTTTGGAAGCAGCCTCTCTACTCCCGGGTTTACCTTGGGGTAGGGGTAGGGTCTGTCTACAGCCTACCTCCCCCATACCCTGCCCCGGCGGGATTGGGTTTGTTGTTGTTGTTGTTGTTTGGATTTTTGCCTTTGAACCTGTTAAAGCATAAACTTGAATAAATTAAAAATTCACACAGCTTTACATTCAACAATAAATTCACACCTTTTGTGTCAGCATCACCAGATTCTTCATCGCTAGAGAAATAGAAAGGGCTCTTTCTCTTCCAATCTGTGTTTTCCCATACCTCCTAATAGTTCAACATACCATTTGTTTCAAAAAATTTAATTAATGGTATAATTAAGGTATACAACTTTAGCCACAAACACATAACAACTTTAGTATATACCTTGTTGGAAATGATTTTGAATTTGGACCTAGGGATTTTTGTCTTTGAAGCTGTTAAAGCATAAACTTGAATAAATTAAAACTTCACACAGCTTTACATTCAACAATAAATTCACACAGCTTTACATTAGAATCGGTAACAACAACCCCAAACATCACCATTTATAGATCAAAAGCCTGTTACTAATTATTGTACAATGAATCATCAACTGATATGTGAAAACATTAAAAAACATACCTTTGTTGTCATTTGGATTCATTGTTTGCGTGTTTTTGTTTGCCACGTCTGTTTTTCAAACTATTACCATTAGCTAAATTAAAAGACAAAGATGAAATGAAAGGTGGCCCAGGATCCTACTGTTACCCGTGGGAATCCGCCGTGGGAATAAGAAGAATCAAGAATGTGTGTTTTGATTAGGGTTTATTGATTTTTGTGTCGGTTTACAATTGATCGGTAAAGGGATTAATTGGCCCTTTACTATTGATCAAGTAGTGGTGGTTTGGTTTAATTGCCCCAGGATCCTACTGTTACCCGTGGGAATCCGCCGTGGGAGTAAGAATAATGTGTGTTTTGATTAGGGTTTACTCACTTTTTTGTCTGTTTACAATTGATCGGTAAAGGGATTAATTTCCCCTTTACTATTGATCAAGTGGTGGTTTGGTTTAATTAAGAGTGGCAAGATGTGTAGAAATAAAAAATAATAATAGTTAAAAAATAATAATAATAATAATAAATAAATAAATAAATAAAAATCTAATGGTGTTGACGTGGCGGTGAAAACCAACTATAGCCGACGGTTCGGGTTCGTGGCGGGTTTTAGTGTACCCGTACCTGAACCCGTTTATAATATACCCGTACCCGCCCCATATCCCACCGGATACCCGATTAATATTATCCATCGGTTTTTCGGGTTTCCCCGCGGGTATCGAGGTTATCCGTAATTAAAAGTTAAAGAAAATGAATATCATATCAAACGATTTAACGCAACATATCGCAACGCAACGTACTCGGCACGATATTCACCAAAAAAATCAAATGCGCAAGAGGTTTCAAAAGTTAATCATTCTCATTTCAAAAAATAATCTCGTTTTAGCCTTTTAAAAGGGTTTGGTATCCTCATTCGTGTGACGGTAGAGAACACGGACTCACGAGTACTCACTCCAAAAAAATGAATAACCGAATTAATAGTCGAGAATAGTATTGACAATAACTCGAGTCGAGACGAGATGACGAAAACAAGTCGAAGAGATAACTAACAACAAACATATCAAATAAGATGAGTCGATTGGTAATCATCTGTATTTTCCCATAATCCCGTTTATTAGTACAAGGTATACTCGTTTTATGATTTAAAACAAGTTTGGACTTACGACAAAATTAATCTTTGGAAATAACAAAATTTCGCCAAGACCCTTTCATTTATCGAACGTTTCCAATTCAAAAGACTTTATTGAAAATCAATTTCCCGAGTAATTTATAATATAACGAGTATTTATATAAACCCTAAACCCTAAACTCTAAACCCTAAACGCTAAACCAATCCGTAACTCAAACAATAACCAAACGAATTGAATAGTCCAATAAATCCAAATATGTTAGTGTACGGGTAGCATGTCTCGAATAGTCCAATATCCCTCGTGTGTTCCGTTTTTATCCCAAATGTCACACGAAAGGTTTTCAAAATCGTGACATTTGGGATAAAAACGGAACACACGAGGGATATTGGACTATTCGAGACATGCTACCCGTACACTAACATATTTGGATTTATTGGACTATTCGTTTGGTTATTGTTTGAGTTACGGATTGGTTTAGTGTTTAGGGTTTAGAGTTTAGGGTTTAGGGTTTAGGGTTTATATAAATACTCGTTATATTATAAATTACTCGGGAAATTGATTTTCAATAAAGTCTTTTGAATTGGAAACGTTCGATAAATGAAAGGGTCTTGGCGAAATTTTGTTATTTCCAAAGATTAATTTTGTCGTAAGTCCAAACTTGTTTTAAATCATAAAACGAGTATACCTTGTACTAATAAACGGGATTATGGGAAAATACAGACGATTACCAATCGACTCATCTTATTTGATATGTTTGTTGTTAGTTATCTCTTCGACTTGTTTTCGTCATCTCGTCTCGACTCGAGTTATTGTCAATACTCTTCTCGACTATTAATTCGGTTATTCGTTTTTTTGGAGTGAGTACTCGTGAGTCCGTGTTCTCTACCGTCACACGAATGAGGATACCAAACCCTTTTAAAAGGCTAAAACGAGATTATTTTTTGAAATGAGAATGATTAACTTTTGAAACCTCTTGCGCATTTGATTTTTTTGGTGAATATCGTGCCGAGTACGTTGCGTTAAATCGTTTGATACGATATTCATTTTCTTTAACTTTTAATTACGGATAACCTCGATACCCGCGGGGAAACCCGAAAAACCGATGGATAATATTAATCGGGTATCCGGTGGGATATGGGGCGGGTACGGGTATATTATAAACGGGTTCGGGTACGGGTACACTAAAACCCGCCACGAACCCGAACCGTCGGCTATAGTTGGTTTTCACCGCCACGTCAACACCATTAGATTTTTTTTATTTTATTTTTTTTTTTAACTACTGTTCTTTTTTTTTTCTACACATCTTGCCACTCTTAATTAAACCAAACCACCACTTGATCAATAGTTGGAAATATTGAGTTTGGAAGTTTATTATTCACAAAGCATGATATACAACTTGTTGTTGCATCAACTCATTGTACATGGAAAGTCAATACTTGGTAAAAGGAAATCGTAAAACTTCAATTGACACTTTACTTTTGGTGCGCGCCGTCGATCCCTTTTCCCGCCTAAAGTCTTGGCATCTACCTCTCCAGCCTATTTATACCTATCGACTATATATATACCAAAGAACACACACAAACACATATATCCCTTTCAATTCAAAGAAAACTTCAACAATGGCAGCAAATAATGTTACCTTTCAAAATGATGCTGAAGAGTACGAGTGGGTGTTAAACAACAATTTGCTGTTTGACGCAGTGTTAATTGCTTTCGGGGATGAACCCATTGCAGAATATGGGTTGTATAGGAAGGTAGATACGTGGATGAGGGGTCAAATTTTGAACTGGCTGCATGCGCAAGACTTTTACTGGGATGAGGTTTGGGGATTGTGTGACTACGGGGAGGAGGAGGAAGAAGATGAAGAGGAAGAGGAGGAGGAAGGTGAAGAGGAGGAGGTGGTGCAGCAAAAAGAAGAGGATCAGCAGCAAATTGTGGTGGAGCAGCAAAATGGGTTTGTGCTGCAAAACCAGGGGGAGCAACAAGATAGGTTTCAGGACCCTTATAATCTAGAAAAGAGGGTTAGCGATCTTGAAATTGTGTTTAAACGACTCAAGGAAAGCCATAGATTGATGGGAAGCAGGGAAGAGAGCTCTGGTTCTAACAAGTTGGGGTGAAATGGAGTGAAGCAGTTTAGGATGATGGTTTTTTTTTTTTTTTTTTTTTAATATGTTTAGTATTTAGGTTGGATAATTAGATGTATATACTTGTAGCCTTAAAAAATATCAATGAAATATTTGATGTTTAATCAATTGTCTGAGAATGGAGTGGATGCACAAAGTTATTACTGCTAGGAAAACTTTTGTTCTGCTAGAGTAAAACGTTGTACTGCTGGGTACTGGGTAGCCGTTTCTGGGTTTTAACCGTGGTTTATTTCTAACCGTTGGGGTAACTATTGTCAATTACTTCGCTTTATTTACACTATGTTCTCAAGTTTTTTTTTAGATGAAAGGGAATGAAATGGAGTGAAACTAAAATTATGTGTGTTCTTGGTTTTCTTTGTCCCAACTTTCATAGTGAAGTAAAGTGAATAAAGACAAAAATCAAATGAGTTAATGTCGAAAAGAACCTTTGTCTTTAGTGTGTATTTATTATGGAGAAATGGGACCACCTACTTTCATTTACTTTACTTTACTAGTATAAGAACATGCAAAAAAACTTATAAACTTTACTTCCACTCTTCCCTATTTCTTTACATTACTTTACTTTACTTACCTCTTAAAAAAAAACTCTAGAACAGAGTAGGGTTTCATAAATTGGATAACTCTCTTTCTTTATACAATTTATACCATTTCTTCAAACTTGAGAAACAATTAATTGAAGTAGGTCCAATTATAACCCAGCACTCTAATCAAGCATTTACTCAATTTTCATGGCAAATTTAGAGTTTTGTGATACGCATAACCAGGTTGCATTCTTGGAGAAACCAGAAGGGAGTCAACGCTTCCACCAGATAATAGATTTTCTAAACAATACCCACATCAGGTATGCTCTTACAGTCGATCCTACTATCTATGTCTCTCAAATCAAACAGTTTTGGCGGTCTGTTACTACCAATAGATTTGACAATGGAGACAAAGAGTTAATTGCAACAGTTGATGGCAGAATAATAACTATTAATGAGGCATCTGTTAGGAGGCATCTCCATTTAGCAGATGAAAATGGTATTAGTTCTTTGCCTAATACTGAAATTTTTCATCACCTTTCCAGAATGGGGTATGACACATCTTCTCAAATTCTGACTTTTCAAAAAGGATGTTTTGACCCACAATGGAGATTCTTCATACATACCATCCTTCATTGTTTAAGTCCAAAGAAAACCGCATGGGAGCAATTCAGCAGCAATATTGCAACTGCTCTCATTTGTTTAGCAACAAACAGGACTTTTAACTTTTCAAAATTAATTTTTGATGGTATGGTGAAAAATGTGGATAACAAATACAAGTTTTTAATGTATCCAAGGTTTATACAAATGGTTTTGAATATACGAAAAAGTTTGCTTCTATCTCATAAAATTGTTTATCCAACTCCTTGCCTTACTCAAAAACTGTTCAGTAACATAAGCATGGCTTCTAGGGGGTTTAATGGGATAGTAGTTCCACTTTTTGAAACAATATTGGTTCAAAATCAAAACATTCAGGGTGAAGGATCAACAAGCCCAGTTGAGTCCCATCACACACCCACAGGTTCATCTGGTTCTCAATCAGCCTCACAACCAAATATGGGGGAAATGCCCCATGATTCACCTCGATCGGGAGGTAACACACCTGGAAGTGATGAGGGCAGAGTGTCACTAATGGAATTGATGGATATTTGTACCAAATTGACTCAAAGGGTGACTGGTTTGGAGAAAGAACTCAAGGAGACAAAGCAAGAACTCAAGGAGACAGAGCAAGAACTCAAGGAGACAAAGCAAGCACTCAAGGAGACAAAGCAGTTGTATAGTACTGCTTACAAGAAGGTCATTGAAAAAGTGAAGAAATTGCAGTCTAAAGTCAAGTCACTTGAAGCAAAGAGAAAGGCAAATATTGTGGAGTCTACAAGCTCAGATGATGATGACATGGATGTTTCTTCCAAACAGGGGAGGAAGACAGCTGATATTGATCAAGACCCCAATATTTCTTTGGTTGAACAGAATGTTGAGTTTCAGGGGAGGCAAGATATGGGTGAAGAAGATTTGGATGCTGAAAATATTGGTACTTCTCATCAACAAGATATGGATGTGTATGATAGAAGGCAAAGGGCAGATAAAGCAAAGGGCATTATGATTGAAGAAGAGCCACCAAAGAAGGACAAGAAGAGTGTTCTTGCTCAGATTAGTTTTGATGCAGAGGTAGCTAATAAAGCACAGGAAGATGAAACATCAGAAATTGTTGATATTGCATATTTCCTTGATCAAACAAGACTTGCAAATCAAGCAACTGAAGCAATGTTTGATCACGCTCAAGAAGTTAAGTATATGATTGATGCTGATGAAGTTTTAAAGGAAAAGTTAGGTAAAGTCAGAGGAGATGAAGTGTTGTCCATTGATGAGAAGTCAAGACAACTTGTTGAACTAATAAATTCCAGAAGAAAGTCTGCTGCAGAACAAAAAGACAAAGAAAAGAGGAGTAAACCACCTAGTAAAGCTCAGCAAAGACACACCATGTGTGTTTACATGATGAACATGGCTGGATACAAAAGGAAGCAGTTCCAAGGTAGAAGTTTTGAGGAGATCAAGAGTGAGTTTGAAAGGGTTTACACAAGAGTGAACACATTTACTCCCATGGGAACAGAAAAACCATGTAGAACTACAAGAAGATATGGTATAATATTGGAGTCTGAATCTTCAAAGAAACGGAAGATTGGTGAAGAAGTACCTACAGCAGATGAAGAAGAAACAGCAGAGGAATTAACTGACGAAAGACTCAAGCAGCATATGATTGTTATAATCCCAGAAGCATTGGATGTTCATCATCCTATTCAAGCTAAACGTCCAATTATTGATTTGGAGATACACAAAGATACATTTGGGAAAGCTTGGAAGATAATCAGGCTAGGAGGACACTCAGAAAGTTATAAGTATTTTGAAGATATGCTGAAGATTTTTTATAGAGAAGACTTGGACAATCTATGGAGTCTGGTTAAAGAAATGTTCAGATCTACATATCGTATGCAAGACAAAGAGAAGGAGCTATGGGTGGAATTGAAGAGGTTGTATGAACCTGATCCAAACGATATCTTATGGAATTTTCGAGCTCATGAGTTGAGTACAAAATGGAGACTGTATGATACATATGGTGTTCACCATGTATCTACAAAGAATGGAGTGGATGTCTACATGCTGATAGAAAAAGATTATCCATTAAGGGCAGCTAGCTTATTTGTTATGTTAGATGCTAAGCTGACAGTTACTGATGAAGACTCAGTAATGGCAAGAGAGTTACTGAGAAAGATCTTCAGACAAGCAAAAAGGAAATAATGTTATTACTGCTTGTGTCTCTATTAGTGTTGCTAGGTTTAACGTTGTACTAACAGGTTTAACTTTGTATAGAAGATATTTGGATTTTGTAACAATTTTCTTTAATAAAATAGATAGTCTATAAGAGGAATACAAAAGAAGGTATAATCGAAAAAGACCCAAGGGCGGAGATGGTTGAGTTGTTGGTGTTGTGAAGGGGAGGTCACAGGTTCGATACCTGTGGCTTCCTTTTTGGTATTTCCCTCCCCAAAATTTTTAAAAAGCCCCCATTTTTTTCAGCAAATTTCAAAATTAAAGCCCCCCATATTTTTTTAAAAACCCACCCATATATATTTTTTTAAAACCCACCCATATATATTTTTTTCAGCAAATTTCAAAATTAAAGACCCCCATATTTTTTTCAGCAAATTTCAAATTTCGCACATTTCTCACCAATCACAGCCACCACTCACCATCCACCGTTCACCAGTAACCAATCACAGCCACCACTCACCATCCACCACTCGCCGGTCCGGCCATCAACAACGGAGGGAGGTTCATTTAGATCTAAATTAGGTAATTTTTTTAATTAGGAAATCATTTTTTTTATGCAATAATTAGGAAATGATTTGATGCTTATATTGGTTTAATTTGTGACTTGTAGGATATATAGTTTTTTAAAGTTGTATTTTGGGTTTAACATGAATGAAAAATAGCATCTTCAACTTGAAAAACCAACTGTTATTACATAACAAAATTCTGCATACATAGATGCATTGTTGATTGCATAGTTGATTACATACAAGGAGAATACATAGTACTTATTACAGTAGCATCATAACATCAAGACTAGTAAAGCTCAGCTAATTGTCCTTTTCCCTTTACCCTTAGTGAGTTCAATTGGGCCTTTTCCCTTTCTCTTCTTTGCTTGGATTTCTTCCCTAGTTTCCTGATTTGGTAGGCATAGAACTTGTTCCCTTTTTCCTGGGATTGACAGAGTGTGAACTGGAGGAGGGTTTTTGGACATTGTGGCTTTTTTTGAGACAACTTCATCTTCAGATGTTGAATGATAGCTAGAAACCAAGCTATCATTAAAAAAGCTACTGTTAAAGGATCTAAAATCGTCAGAGCTTGAGTCAGCAACCTTTCCCTTAGGTGGTATTCTCTTATGAAAGCTACCTGTAGGAGGGTAGGGGAAATTCCAATCAGGTTTAGGAGACATTAGTCCTGATGAATCAGAGGATATTTCAATAACATTTGGCTTGGAAGTCATTGTGGATGAGGTTTAGTGTTTGACAGGTTTTTGATGGTGTAATGTTGTGTGTAATGTTGTGTTTATGTAATGGCCATTTAAAGTAAAGAGGATCACATAGTTCAATGTATAAGTAAATGCCATTAAAGGCTTGGTTGGTATGTGTAGGTAACTTCCTGCATTTAGGTGTAATAAACAAAGTTTGACTTTCTTAAGTATATGCATTTTTGGAACTAGGCAGTACTAAACACTTGACATTGTAACTTTACAAATCAAAAGGCTGTTAGAAAATAATATTGACATTAACATAGCTGCATTAATATTTAACATCATATCATACATCGATCGCATTACCATTCGATGACACCACAAAACACAACAACATCAGAAAGACTACCAACAACATCAACCATGACACCACAAAACACAAAAGACATAAACATAGTCAACTAACATATCAACCACATCAGTAGTTCATTGATCCAAGCTTTGTGATAAAGTTGCCCAAATCACCTAGACGCTTATGCTTTTGGGCAATATCAACAAGCAACCTATCAGATGCCATCATGTCCTCCTCTTGCATTGATGAGTGTCTAAATACTCATCATTTTTACCTAATCTGAGCTGCCAAAACTCTCAAAAACACTCAGAAATGCATCAAAATACTGAAATTATCCCAGAATTGTGTTTTATATGTTTCAGATGCAAAATGTTTAAAAACAGTTGAAAAACGAACAAAGTTTGCATAATTGGCAGTTTCAGTCCCTCAACTTTTAAAAATGTCAAATTTAGTCCTCGGGTATTTAAAATATGGAAATTATCAAATATAACCCTTGTACTAATCATATATGGCATTATTGGTCCTTGTGATTTGAATTGTGAATTTCCAGGTTGGGTCCTTCAAGTTTCAGAAAGTTACACTTTTGGTCCTTGTGATAATTTAGCTATAAACAAACCGGACCTAAAATAAATAAACAAACCAACCCACCCTTTTGTATTAAATAACCCAACAAACCAACCCAACCCTTATCCCATTTACCCAGCCCAAGCCCAACATAAAAATAAAACCCGATCCACCTTTTTTTAGCTAAGCCTGGGTCAAACCCAGTCAAACCCATCCCTTCCACCTCTTCACCTCCACCTCACTGCAATACTTTCACACTCCACCTCTCCACTTGCAAACCACCTCACCCCCTACTCTCCTACCCACTCTCTTCCACCTCTGTCAGACATAGCCACCCACAATAAATGCAATTCCCACCATTTTCACCTCAAAACCATACCTTATCTCTGTTTTCTTCCATATACCACAACTTGGCCAAATAAATATCTAAATTGTCTCCCCTCCACCTCCACATTACAACAAAAAGCCTTAATTGTTCTCAAACCGCCTCAAATACACGTGTAGCATTTTGGCGCCAAAATTAGTTTAAACGGCCAAGATATGTTTAACTAAATCAATGGCCACAAACTGAGGTGGGAAAGTCACAGGAACCTAGTGGGATGCAAAAGGGTGATAAATATGAAGAATGGAAGCAAAAGAGAAGTTGATCAGAGAATTAGTTTTTTGGTCATTTTTTAATTATTGTCATCTTACTGCTTATCTTAATTATCTTGTAATTTAAATGCTTTCAAGTGTTTTGTTACTCATTCAGAGTTTGTAATAAACCTTATTTATAGTTCAAATTCAGTCTATCTTTAAAATTCCATTTTATGCTTATTCATACTTTAAATTTAATGTCAATTTAAATATTGTTGATTATTATTGTTGTTATTGGACCCATAAGCTCATATAAGCTCCCAGGAAGCTCATTGAAGCTTTTAGAAACCTTAAAACATGGTTTAGTTATAAAAAACTCAAAAACACAAAAACAGTCAACAAAAGTCAAAGGAGCATGTTCAAAGAGTTCATACCTGGAGCAGGGTAAATCTTGGATGGCCTTGGGGTTCAGAAGTTGAATTGAAGGGTATTTGAGTTGTTCCTTGGTCCTTGTCCATGATCTCAGTTCTATTTCATTTGTGAGCTTATTTTCTTAATTTTGGCTTTGTACTGTACCTCAGTTTAATTATTGCTTATCTGTGTGTTTTCCTGTTTATTTAGTATAATTGAGTGATATTAATGCTTTTTATTTAGTTCTTGTTCATTAATTTGAAGTGTTGCTTAATAATCTCATTTTCAGTCAAATATAGTGTTGTATTGATTCTCAGTATTTAGTTGTTGTTGTTGTTACTTATGTTCTCATTTAGTCTCATTGTATCATATTATATCATTATGAATCAGTATCATGGTCTTAATCAGTGAATTCCTTTGAAAATCTCAAAATCAACCATATAAAGGGGTGTTTGGATCTGCTGATCTCTGTGGTATACAGGCTGTTTTGTTGTTGTTTGTTGTTTAAGACATATCACATTAGCATCATATAACTCAGAGTCAAAATAAAATCCAGGCCTTATTTACTAAAAAGTCAAAATGATCTTTGATCTTGCTTAAGTGTTCACTGTGGAGATTTTGGATTTGCATAATCATCAAATCAGTTCCATATTTGTTGAGTCAGCTTATTTTAGTCTCCTTATAGCTTATTATTACCATTTCAGTCAACAAATTAGGATCTAATCTCATTAAAGTCAAAGTAGGAGTTTAAATCAAAAAGTCAAAAAAAATTCAGGTTTCACCTTGTTCTGATCTGCTGATCTGAGGTCAAATTGAACCTCAATTGGTGTGATTGTGATAGGGCTTTTAGTGTTTTAAGATAGTTCATAAGCTAAGCTAAGTTTTGCCCCCTTAATATTGCATCTCAGTAGCTTATTTCATAGCTTAATCTACCTTGGAAGTTTGCCTGTTTATGCATGTTTCTGTCTTGATTTTAAAACAGTCAAGGTGCTCATTTGCTTAATCTGTGGGATTGGTTGTTGGAAATAAGTTGTTTTGTGCTTATAATAGTGTATTAAGTCTGTCCTAATCAGTTGGTTAATTTTAGTGCTTATTTGCTTATATTTGGGCTTATTCCAAACTGCTTATCTGCCCATTTCTGCTTATTTGGCTTATTAAACTTTTCATTTTATTTTTCATAGCTTTCTAATAATATTTTAGATTTACTCAGAAAATTTCATAATTTTCTGAATAGTTTTGATATTTTTAATCATTTTAATTAGTTTAAAATAGTATTTAAATCCTAATAAATAGAAAAATAATCAGAAAAATATAATTCCAATTTTCATAATTTTCTTTTATCATTTGTAATCTAGGAAAAATATAATATTATTTTTAACCTTAAGAAAAATCAAAAATAGAAATAAAGTGATAGCTTCTATTTAATAGAATTTATCTTTTTAAATTTTAATTAAGTAATTTTCATTTTTATAATTTTCTTAACTTTTATTTACTTAGTAATATTTTTAGAAAAAGTTTTAGATTTTTCTTTGTCCATTTAGTATTTTTTATAATTTTAAATAGTTTAATTAGTTATTTAATAATAGATAATTAATAATAATTAGATAAAAAAGTATAAAAAAATATAATTTAAGTTTTTAAATAAGTTTTAAGTAATTTTACATTTTTAGGTTTTAAATTTCATAAATTTTATAATATTTCAGTTTTTGTCCCATTTTAGCTTTCTCGTTACGCGTTTTTAGTTTATTTATTCGCGTTTAATTTTCCTTTGTATATCTGTTTTTATTTGTTATTTAGAATTGTTAAAAAAGCAAAATCAAAAGCAATCTAAATCATCAATCACTCTAATCCTAGCTTTTCACAGTTTTCCATTCACATCTCGTTGGGAAACGATCCGGGTGATCACTTACCTGGTTTCACACTACACACGAGCATCCTGTTCTGAGACTTGTTTGCCTTTTATCATTTATCACGGTTGACCATTCACAAGTGGTTGACTTGTGTGATAGAGAGATAAAAGTTAAGTGTTTCGGGACGGATCAAATTTTGGCGCCGCTGCCGGGGAGGTGTGCTGCGACTATTGTGTTAAGTTTTAGCGATTAGTGATTCGAGATCCTTCTCCCAAGAAGTTCTTATTTCCCAAAAACAATATATAATACCAAAAATATTTTTCTTTTCTTTTCTATATATATATTATTATTATTATTATCATATAAATTAAAAACCCAAAAATATTTTCCGTTTTCTTTAATAATAAACAATAAAAATTAACCATCGAGAACCAAGACTGAGTACTACCTAACTGGGGGTACGGCCATAATAAGTTCCCAAACCAAAGATAAAAACTTGCCTTTGTATCACTTGCGAATATCGGCTCACCTTTAATTGATAAACAAACTCTAACGGAGGTTCTAGGATAGTCTGACATTAAATTGTCGGACTGAAAGAAGCGGGTTTTTAAGGAGCATTAAGTTGCCCACCTCTGCTTCTCCGCCACTCTGTGCGTTTATCTTTTAGAGAGCTACCGTACGCTTGTTGATTATTGGTTTAAGTTCACTTGTGTTTTTTTCTCGATCTTGATTTTAATTGAAAATTTTTGCTAAGTGCATGCGCACTCGTTCTTCTAGGTCATCAAGCCCTTTTCGTGAGCTTGGAAAAATACCTCGAAGACGTCGTAGACGTTCTGCTCCGTCAGTCGTACCCGAGTTACGTACTGATCCCAAAACCCCTGACATCATGGCTGAAGACCGTCCTATGAATGAGCTGCTCCAAGCTCCCACCACTGGGTACGGAGATGCCATTGTTGTTCCAGCCATCGTGGCTGAGAATTTTGAGCTTAAGACTGGGTTAATAAACCTGGTAACCCAGAGGCAATTCTATGGTTTTGACAGGGACGATCCTCAAGATCACATTAGATGGTTCAATAAAATCACATCCACCATCAAATGCAAAAATGTCCCTGAGGAATCAATCAAACTTCTTCTTTTCCCATTTTCCATCGATGGGGCAGCCCGAATTTGGCTTGACAAACAACCCCCTCGATCAATAACAACATGGGAAGATCTGGTTCAGAAATTCGTAAATGAATTCTTTCCTCCGTCTAAAACCACGTATCTCAAAAATGAAATCATGAAATTCTCTCAAAGGTTTGATGAACCATTTGGAGAATCATGGGAGCGTTTCAAAGAATTGCTCCGCAAATGTCCTCATCACGGTTTTACCGATTTGATGCAAATGGACACTTTCTACAATGGGTTAAACCCATCTGACCAAGATTCTCTTAATGCCTCAGCTGGAGGTAATTTTCTGAGCAAATCTACTAAAGAAGCCATTGCTCTCATTGAAAACAAGTCAAAGGTCCGCACTGCACGAGCCAGACCATATAATTCTCAGGCTGGTGCTGGTCCTTCCACTTCATCTCCCGTAAGTCAGTCTAGTACTGATACTCAGCTTGCTGAACTCACGAAGGTTATTCAAGCTTTGGTTTTCTCCACACAAAAGAAAGAGTCCGCTCCGCAAACTTCTCACACTGCTGAAATCAAAAAGGTAGAAGTTTGTGTTACTTGTGGTGGCCCTCACGCTTACTACAATTGTACTGCCACCGATGGCAATGCATTTGAAGTCAAAGCTTTAGCCGGATCTTCCAATCAAGGAGGTGGTCAATACCATCCTCATGTGGAAACAAATTACCGTGCTAGCAATCAACATGGACCACCCGGCTTTCCATCTCCTAATAATCCAAATAGGAATAATCCTAATCAGCAAAGAGGGCAAAACATGCAAAATCAATTTCATGCCCCGAACAATCAATACCCACCCCAAAGGGGTAATCAAGGGTATTCAGCTCCTAATTCCCAAAGACCTCTCTCAAGTGAGCTTGATAGCTACATCAAGGTTAATGAGACCAATATGAAGGCAATGCAAAATCAAATCTCTAATTTGAAGAATGAATTTCAGTCCTCAATAAACAAGCAAGGAACTGAACTTTCAAATAAAATCGATCATTCTCAAAGCGAAGTTAAAAATATGTTTGCCAGTCTCATGGACCATCTTAATCCACCTTCTACCTCGGGAGGTCTTCCAAGTAACACTGTTGTCAACCCAAGGGGTGAACTCAAGGCTGTCACTACACATAGTGGTAAAGCTCATGTTGGACCATCAATTCCTCTTTTCTCTCTGGTGAGGGAATTGGAACAAGAAATCAAGGTGACAAAGGACCCGGTGCTTCCCACTAACAATGGAAGTGCTAAATACGTCCAACCTATTGTTGTCCAAAAATCTACACCCACACTTGCTCCTCAACCGTCAAGAATAGATCCTACTCTGTCACGATTTACGGTTAAAAGTTTGTCAACCAAACTTAGTGAGCAAAGAACAGCCAGATACTATTCCGAAATGCTCAATGCTGTTCCTGTCAGTGTGCTTGATGACAGTGATGATGACGGAGATACCACTTTCGTCAAAGCCATCACCACAAGGAGTGGTGCTGCTTATGAGGGGCCAGCTGGCCCTATTCCTCCTCCGTTGTTTGAAATGGAGAAAGAGACGGAGGATACAATGGACAAACAAAGTACAACACATGTCTATCCTCCGGTTGTCCCGAAAAAATCCAAACCAGGAGTTGTCTTTGAATCTGTTAAGACTCCTGAAGTGGTTGTCCCTAAATCCAAACCTCACATTCCTTACCCATCGCGCTTAAATGAGCAAAAGCTCCGTGAGAAGGCCAGTCAACAAAATGATAAATTCTATCAAATCTTTAAAGAATTACATTTTGACATAAGCTTTGCGGATGCTACCATTCTGATGCCCAAATTTGCATCAGCAATCAAACACTTGTTAAGCAACAAGGAAAAGCTGATTGAAATGGCTAAAACTCCGTTAAATGAGAACTGCTCAGCGGTTATCTTGAAAAAGCTTCCGGAGAAGCTTGGAGATCCTGGAAAGTTTCTACTACCTTGTGTCTTTCCAGGAATGGTTGAATGCTATGCCTTAGCCGATCTAGGAGCAAGCATCAACCTGATGCCTCATTCAGTATGGAAGAAACTTTCTCTTCCGGCTCTTACTCCTACCTGCATGACTCTTGAGCTTGCAGATCGAACCATATCTCATCCCTGCGGCATTGCCGAAGATGTGTTTGTGAAAATAGGAAAGTTCCATTTTCCAGCTGACTTTGTGGTTGTTGAATTCGACGCAGATCAAAAGGTTCCTCTAATTCTTGGACGAGGATTCCTAAAAACGGGCCATGCTCTTATTGATGTATTTAAGCATGAGATCACCTTGCGTGTGGATAAGGAAGCTGTTACCTTTAATCATGATCAAACTTCAAAGTACTCCTCTAATTATAATTCTGCATCGGTTAACCGAATAGATGTCATTGACATTGCTTCAGAGGAGTACTCTCAAGAGAGTGTTGATTATTTTCATAATTCTGTGAATGGTGATCCCACCCCATCTTCTCAACCTATCATTTCCGACTCTTCCCCTTCTCTCCTTCCGTTAGAGGGAAGTGATTCCAATTTGGAAGAGATCGAGGCTTTTCTCAAGTGTGATTCATTTCTGGAAGGAATTGATAACGCTGAGATTGATTTGGAGGGAGATATTCTTTTTCTTGAGAAATTGTTAAATCAGGACAATTCCCCTCCTCTCCCTCCCGTTAAACTTCATAAATTTCCGGAGATCAAGATTAAAGACTTGCCTCCTCCACTTGAAAATGCAATTCTTGAGGAGGAAGTTCTTATCCTAATTGCTGTTCAGATCTCTCTTCTTCCCTTCACCTACCCGGTGATTTCCCCAATCTTTCACTCATTTGGGAGTGAGGATATTACTTTTGACCCCGGCATTGTCCATCTAACATTGGTTTAAATACCGGATTTCCTGGTCTCTTACTTCCCCGTAGACTTTTAAAAAAATTGCTTTTTCTCCCAGGCTGTTCAGGAGCCCTTTGTTACAGTTGACCGTTCACAAGCGGTTAGCTTGCGTGATAAACCTGACTGTTCGGGAGGAATCAGCTTAATTCGGGGTCGAGTCAAGCTAGCGACTCGGTTATCAAAAACAGTAGCAAAATATGGTTTTCACCCATGTCTCACCCTAGTGTGGGGGAGATGCCTTACATGTTGTAAATATGTACAGTCAAAAAAAAAAAAAAAAAGAATTTGCATGCCTTAACGGCTTAAATGCAAATTAAACAAAAATAAAATAAATAAGTATATAAAATAAAGGCTATTAATATTTCCCTTTCACGTTCTAAGTGTTGGTTTAACAACCGGTTCTTTGAATATTGAGGGCAATATTCAGTTCTAAGTGTGGGGGGGAATTCTTGCGAATTTGATCAAATGTACCATCTAGTACCCCCATTTTAGCCAAATTTTTAAAATTTTTTCTCACTTAGAACTCAATAAATGGTTATCAGTCCGCCATGTCTAACCCACATAAGGATTGGCTAATCCGAGAGCAAACGGCTCTTGGTAAAGATGTCTCAAATCCGTTGATGGCTTGCAATTTGCCGAAAATTGTATGGTATTCAACTCACCATATCTTCATAAGTGAAGAGTTGGCTAGCCCGCAAGGTTATGGCTTGTGGTTAAGGCAGTGAAAATCCATGATTGGTAATCAGCTCACCAAAGATAATATTCATAATTTATCTAAGAGTTGGCTAGTCCTGAAGCAAACGGCTTCTGGTAAAGACAAATCAAAACCGTTGACAGCTTGTGGTTTGCTCAAAATCACTTGGTTATCATTGTACCAAAGTTCTTACTTGAACTGAAACAATTGGCTACTCCAGAAGTAATGGCTTTTGGTAAAGAGTCTTTCAAATCCATTAAATCTTCATAAAATATTGCTAGGGACTAGCAATAGTTTAGTGTGGGGGATTGATGAGTGTCTAAATACTCATCATTTTTACCTAATCTGAGCTGCCAAAACTCTCAAAAACACTCAGAAATGCATCAAAATACTGAAATTATCCCAGAATTGTGTTTTATATGTTTCAGATGCAAAATGTTTAAAAACAGTTGAAAAACGAACAAAGTTTGCATAATTGGCAGTTTCAGTCCCTCAACTTTTAAAAATGTCAAATTTAGTCCTCGGGTATTTAAAATATGGAATTTATCAAATATGACCCTTGAACTAATCATATATGGCATTATTGGTCCTTGTGATATGTATTGTGAATTTACAGGTTGGGTCCTTCAAGTTTCAGAAAGTTACACTTTTGGTCCTTGTGATAATTTAGCTATAAACCAACCGGACCTAAAATAAATAAACAAACCAACCCACCCTTTTGTATTAAATAACCCAACAAACCAACCCAACCCTTATCCCATTTACCCAGCCCAAGCCCAACATAAAAATAAAACCCGATCCACCTTTTTTTAGCTAAGCCTGGGTCAAACCCAGTCAAACCCATCCCTTCCACCTCTTCACCTCCACCTCACTGCAATACTTTCACACTCCACCTCTCCACTTGCAAACCACCTCACCCCCTACTCTCCTACCCACTCTCTTCCACCTCTGTCAGACATAGCCACCCACAATAAATGCAATTCCCACCATTTTCACCTCAAAACCATACCTTATCTCTGTTTTCTTCCATATACCACAACTTGGCCAAATAAATATCTAAATTGTCTCCCCTCCACCTCCACATTACAACAAAAAGCCTTAATTGTTCTCAAACCGCCTCAAATACACGTGTAGCATTTTGGCGCCAAAATTAGTTTAAACGGCCAAGATATGTTTAACTAAATCAATGGCCACAAACTGAGGTGGGAAAGTCACAGGAACCTAGTGGGATGCAAAAGGGTGATAAATATGAAGAATGGAAGCAAAAGAGAAGTTGATCAGAGAATTAGTTTTTTGGTCATTTTTTAATTATTGTCATCTTACTGCTTATCTTAATTATCTTGTAATTTAAATGCTTTCAAGTGTTTTGTTACTCATTCAGAGTTTGTAATAAACCTTATTTATAGTTCAAATTCAGTCTATCTTTAAAATTCCATTTTATGCTTATTCATACTTTAAATTTAATGTCAATTTAAATATTGTTGATTATTATTGTTGTTATTGGACCCATAAGCTCATATAAGCTCCCAGGAAGCTCATTGAAGCTTTTAGAAACCTTAAAACATGGTTTAGTTATAAAAAACTCAAAAACACAAAAACAGTCAACAAAAGTCAAAGGAGCATGTTCAAAGAGTTCATACCTGGAGCAGGGTAAATCTTGGATGGCCTTGGGGTTCAGAAGTTGAATTGAAGGGTATTTGAGTTGTTCCTTGGTCCTTGTCCATGATCTCAGTTCTATTTCATTTGTGAGCTTATTTTCTTAATTTTGGCTTTGTACTGTACCTCAGTTTAATTATTGCTTATCTGTGTGTTTTCCTGTTTATTTAGTATAATTGAGTGATATTAATGCTTTTTATTTAGTTCTTGTTCATTAATTTGAAGTGTTGCTTAATAATCTCATTTTCAGTCAAATATAGTGTTGTATTGATTCTCAGTATTTAGTTGTTGTTGTTGTTACTTATGTTCTCATTTAGTCTCATTGTATCATATTATATCATTATGAATCAGTATCATGGTCTTAATCAGTGAATTCCTTTGAAAATCTCAAAATCAACCATATAAAGGGGTGTTTGGATCTGCTGATCTCTGTGGTATACAGGCTGTTTTGTTGTTGTTTGTTGTTTAAGACATATCACATTAGCATCATATAACTCAGAGTCAAAATAAAATCCAGGCCTTATTTACTAAAAAGTCAAAATGATCTTTGATCTTGCTTAAGTGTTCACTGTGGAGATTTTGGATTTGCATAATCATCAAATCAGTTCCATATTTGTTGAGTCAGCTTATTTTAGTCTCCTTATAGCTTATTATTACCATTTCAGTCAACAAATTAGGATCTAATCTCATTAAAGTCAAAGTAGGAGTTTAAATCAAAAAGTCAAAAAAAATTCAGGTTTCACCTTGTTCTGATCTGCTGATCTGAGGTCAAATTGAACCTCAATTGGTGTGATTGTGATAGGGCTTTTAGTGTTTTAAGATAGTTCATAAGCTAAGCTAAGTTTTGCCCCCTTAATATTGCATCTCAGTAGCTTATTTCATAGCTTAATCTACCTTGGAAGTTTGCCTGTTTATGCATGTTTCTGTCTTGATTTTAAAACAGTCAAGGTGCTCATTTGCTTAATCTGTGGGATTGGTTGTTGGAAATAAGTTGTTTTGTGCTTATAATAGTGTATTAAGTCTGTCCTAATCAGTTGGTTAATTTTAGTGCTTATTTGCTTATATTTGGGCTTATTCCAAACTGCTTATCTGCCCATTTCTGCTTATTTGGCTTATTAAACTTTTCATTTTATTTTTCATAGCTTTCTAATAATATTTTAGATTTACTCAGAAAATTTCATAATTTTCTGAATAGTTTTGATATTTTTAATCATTTTAATTAGTTTAAAATAGTATTTAAATCCTAATAAATAGAAAAATAATCAGAAAAATATAATTCCAATTTTCATAATTTTCTTTTATCATTTGTAATCTAGGAAAAATATAATCTTATTTTTAACCTTAAGAAAAATCAAAAATAGAAATAAAGTGATAGCTTCTATTTAATAGAATTTATCTTTTTAAATTTTAATTAAGTAATTTTCATTTTTATAATTTTCTTAACTTTTATTTACTTAGTAATATTTTTAGAAAAATTTTTAGATTTTTCTTTGTCCATTTAGTATTTTTTATAATTTTAAATAGTTTAATTAGTTATTTAATAATAGATAATTAATAATAATTAGATAAAAAAGTATAAAAAAATATAATTTAAGTTTTTAAATAAGTTTTAAGTAATTTTACATTTTTAGGTTTTAAATTTCATAAATTTTATAATATTTCAGTTTTTGTCCCATTTTAGCTTTCTCGTTACGCGTTTTTAGTTTATTTATTCGCGTTTAATTTTCCTTTGTATATCTGTTTTTATTTGTTATTTAGAATTGTTAAAAAAGCAAAATCAAAAGCAATCTAAATCATCAATCACTCTAATCCTAGCTTTTCACAGTTTTCCATTCACATCTCGTTGGGAAACGATCCGGGTGATCACTTACCTGGTTTCACACTACACACGAGCATCCTGTTCTGAGACTTGTTTGCCTTTTATCATTTATCACGGTTGACCATTCACAAGTGGTTGACTTGTGTGATAGAGAGATAAAAGTTAAGTGTTTCGGGACGGATCATGCATCCTCCTTAAATCAGCAATGCTTTCAAGAGCAGAATCAAAACCATATAAAAGCTCTAACTCCTTGATCATCTTATCCCTATTGTTTATCAGCATTCTTTTCTCAGAAACCTTGTGCCTCAAATCATGAACTTCCTTGGAAGTAGCTTCAACCTGTCGCTCATAGTAAACTAGCATCATGTCTTTCACAAGCTTTGAGTTTGCAACTGTTGCCAATTCAGAACAAATCACTAGTTTAGTTTCCATATATGATTTTGATAACAAAAAATTTTGAGATTTTTTGTAATTTTTAAATTTTATTTTGGTTTGTTAAGAAGAGATGAAAATTATGAGAGGTATGTTGCTTTATATACAACAACAATCAAGAAACACCTAGAGGAAGGAAGATGTATCGAGCCTAGCAATGTGAATAGTGTGTAATGAAGAAATAGCCTTCCCCATAATTACTTGCAAGTTGAAAGTTGCAAGGTTGCAACAAAAACCATTAATACTATACTAACAGAGTATTATTTTAATTTTCACTTTGCAACAAAAACCATTAATACTAGATTTTACTAATGTATGGTTGTAATATTTTTAAAATAAACATTTTATCCCACATTAGAGTTAGGCCCAAACGTATCAAACATTTACAATTTTATATTGGTTTAATTTGTGACTGGTACTAGCAGTACTAACTTTATACTAGCAGTACTAAATTTCACTAGCAGCAGTACCTTTTGTACTAGTAGTGGTAAATACTTGGTTTACTTATGCACAAATGATTTGATGCTTATATTGGTTTAATTTGTGACTTGTAGGATACATACGTTACCATTTGACCTCAACAATACCATGGACAAGTCTTGGATGAAAACTAGTAGGACCAAGAAACAATATATTGCTGGAGTACACGCGTTTATTAAGTATGCAGAACACAACTTGCAGAAGATGATGAACATCGACCCACGAGGTAATAAACAACAGCTTAAGATGCCATGTCCGTGTATCTCATGTTTAAACCGCATAGAGCATAAAGTGGAGGATGTGCAGTTCCATTTATTCTGCCACGGGATTAATCAAAGCTACACAAAATGGGATAAACATGAAGAAAATGATGAGCAAGCAACAACTGCCCAAATACCTGTTAATGCTACAACAGAGGAGTTTGTTGACGACACGGATTTCGACATGGATTTTGTTCCAGAAATTCCAACAGATGGCCCAGCAACAGTGAACATGGTTAATGGTGCAAAAGAATGTTTTGATGAGGATAACCTTGCCAAGTTTCAACAACTATTATTAGACGCGGAGAAGCCACTTTACGAAGGATGTCCTGACTTCACAAAGTTGTCCGCAATAGTTAAACTACTCAACTTGAAGGGTAAGTATGGAGCTTCTGATAAGTTCTTTACTGAATTACTAGGATTGTTGAAAAAGATGCTACCTGCTGGTAACGAAATGGTTGAAAAAACTTATGAGGCAAAAAAGCTAGTGAGAATGATGGGATCAGGATACAAAAAGATACATGCATGTAGCAACAACTGCATTCTTTACTGGAAGGTTAACAAGGAGTTGATTGTTTGTCCAACTTGTGGGACATCAAGATGGAAGGTGGATAGTAAGACACATAAAGTGTACGAAAACATTCCGGCAAAGGTAATGTGGTACTTTCCAATTATACCAAGACTGCAACGCCTCTTTAAGTTAGAAAGTATTTCAGAAGATCTAACATGGCACGCAACAAGGAGGATAACAGATGGTGTTTTACGTCACCCCGCAGATTCACAGACATGGCGTACCATAGATGAAAAATTCCCCGAAATTGCTGAAGATCCGAGAAATCTACAGCTAGGAATATCGGCTGATGGGGTTGACGTCAACTCAGGAAATAGGCATCACATTGTATGGCCAGTTTTATCTGTCATATACAACCTTCCTCCATGGTTGTGTATGAAAAGAAAGTTTATCATGCTTTCGGTATTGATATCGGGATACCCGGGAAATGATATCGATGTATTTTTAGAACCGTTGGTTGATGATCTGCAAACCTTATTCGAGGAAGGGGTTGATACATACGATGCTTCTAAAAAAGAAAACTTTAATCTGCGCGCCTTTGTGTTATGGACGATAAATGATTACCCTGCACTTGGTACATTATGTGGCTGCCCATACAGTGGATTCAAAGGTTGTGTAGTATGTGGGAAAGATACACACTGTGTTAGACTTTCCGCCTCATCTAAGCAAAGTTATGCTGGACACAGACGATATCTACCATACAACCATCCGTTCAGAACGCAAAGGAAGGCGTTTAATGGACAAGAAGAACCACGTCATGCTCCAAATCCATTGACCGGGGAACAAATATACAAAGAGGTACAACATATTGAAAATAAGTGGGGAAAAGGAAAAAAATCGAAAAAACCAAGATCAAGATACCAGAGGCAGATGTGGGAAGATTAAAAAGCAGAAAAGGAAAACAACAGAAGAAGAGGGTAGTTCAAGCCAAGCAAATGAAGCATATTGGAAGAAATTCAACATTTGGTATCGAAAGCTAAGGTATTGGAGGCATCATTCTGTTCCGCATTGTATTGACTTCATGCATGTAGAAAAGAATGTTGGTGAGAGTCTACTCGGAACTTTGCTGAATGTTCCTGGAAAGACAAAAGATGGAATGAATGCTCGACTGGATCTGGAAGAGTTGGGGATAAAAGAAGAGTTGTTTGCTAGGCAAGAAGCAGACAAAACAACACTACCTCCAGCAGGTTACACATTAACGAATGCTGAAAAAGACATCTTTTGTGAAACGTTAAGCAACATCAGGGTACCACAAGGCTATTGTTCAAATTTCTCTAGTTTGGTCAGCCTAAATGATAGGAAGCTCATTGGCCTTAAATCGCATGACTATCACATGCTAATGCAAGAGTTTTTAGCCATTGCTATACGTTCAGTCATGCACCCGCCCACACGATATGCTATTATCAGGTTTTGTTTTTTTTTAAATCTATATGTAGGAAAGAAATCAGCTTGCAAGAACTAGATAAGATGCAAGAAGAACTTGTTGTTACACTGTGCCTACTCGAGAAGTTCTTTCCTCCGTCATTTTTTGATATTATGATACACTTGACTGTGCACCTAACTAGGGAGGTAAAATTATGTGGTCCTATATGCTTTCGGTGGATGTATCCCTTCGAAAGATGTATGAAGGTTATTAAAAGACATGTGCGAAACAGAAATAGACCAGAGGGATGCATTGCCGAGGAGACTATCGCGGAAGAAACAATAGAGTTTTTTAGCGAATATCATAAAACCATGAAAACTATTGGTATCCCAGCTGATAAACATGTAACCAATGAACATGAGGATGGAAAGCCATTGTCGGCTGGCAAACCTAGTGAAGTTTCCAGAGAATCCTTTCAGAAAGCACATTTGTATGTAATACAAAATACGGATGAAATTCAACCGTATATCGAGTAAGTATCACTAACACATGTCGATTTCGTTGCTTAAAATGTTCTATCAAATATAATAATCAAAGACATTTATTTGTTTCAGGCGACACAAGGAAGTTTTGAAAAGAAAAAACCCGGGTAAAAAAATTGCATTGCTGGAGAATGAGCACAGTAAATCTTTTGCTAAGTGGTTACTCGAAGAGGTAATTACTTGTATGTTGTTTATAATTGTTTGTTTGTTGCTATCATCATAATTTTCCCTCCTGTATATGACATTAGATAGAGGTCGACCAGCACACCATTTCATTATCCCAAACACTCCTATTCTTTAATTGTTTGTTTGTTGTTCCTGCAATTTAAAGGTAATATATACTTGTACTGAAATTCAGGTTGAGAGAGAGTTAGCGATATCCAATGACAGTGTATCAGAAACTGTGAGGTGGATATCATTTGGACCACGCGCCAGCGTAGTGAAATACGAGGCGTATAACATCAATGGGTATACATTTCGTACGAAAAGTAATGATGGCATAGTTTACCAGAACAGTGGGGTTAGTGTTGAGTCAGTAGATGTGCACATATCCAAAAAAGAAGTTGCAACCATAAAAAAACATCTTATTATGGGGTTTTACAAGAGATATGGGTACTAGATTACCGTTTCAGGCACATTCCTCTTTTCAAATGTGATTGGGTTAATTGCAAAACTCATGGGGTCAAACGTGATACTCTTGGTTATACGTTGGTAGACCTGAATACTTTCGGCCACAAGGATGATCCGTTCATATTAGCGTCACAAGCAACACAAGTGTTTTATGTGAAAGACCAGGTACATAAAAATTTGTCCATTGTCTTTAAAACACCTACCAAGAATTACAAAGATACATATGACGAAGTCGATGAGGAGTTTAGTACAATCATTCACGAGCAAGATGAAAAAATATTGCCACGTATATATAAAGAAGACTTGGGCAAGGAATCACGAAGTGACTACTATCGAACCAACATTGAAGGTATTGTTATACGAAAATCCAAGTGAAGCATGTCATGCTGCATTAAGACTGCTAGTGTAATAGTTAACCCTGCTGGTTGAAGTTAAGACTGCTGCTCAAGGCTAAGTGCAAGGTTACAGCTGGTATTGTAAAGTTAGTAATGTTAGATGAATATCTGTTTTAGTATTAAATAGTTGTTCCTGTAATTTAGCCTGTTGTAATGGATTTTGACTCAAAAAAGTCAAGCTTTTCAATGGCAATGAAAAATTTTGCGGTTTTCACTGTTATATGTCCACTTGCAGTCAAGCTTTATTGTATTTGCAGTTTCCATTTATCATGTATATGCACTTGCAGGCACTTTAGTAACATGTTACTTCATTATAAAGTTGAAAATTGACTTTAGAAAGTCAAGTAATCTGGTTCCTAGGGGCAAGTAACATACTTACATACTACTGCATTAAACTAGATAGACTATAAAATCCCAGCATTGTAATGGGGGAAATTAAATGAAGAGTCATGACTAACAGTCTGAACTCAAAAAATGACTCTATGATTTAGACACCTAAATAAATACTTCATGTGACCATATGTAACATCTTGAATTTAGTCACACAAACACTCAATGTGACTAATATCAAGGTTAATGATAACTGAGTTCACATTTTGCTATACATATTAGTCACATGAATATTTCACAGTGTGACTATTTTCAATGTATTGGTCACATATAATACCCTTATAATGTGGCCATAAACATAATTTAGATGTACATTTGTGGTATGGTGTGACTATTGTATAGCCTATAGTCACATGATTGTGCTACAATTAAGTGTGACCATACACATTAGGAATAGGCAGGCAAACACACACTTAACTTTAGACACACATATTAACTTACGTGACCATTTGTATCGAATTATGGTCACACTTAATCATGTATACCTATGGTTTAGTGTGACGATATATGACATTTGGTCACACTGTTCAAGTGTGTGACATATATTTGTCACTTTTAAATGCATATCGTGACTATGCTTCAAACTTACTTTTCAGTTGTCACACATTTCAAATTCATATGTGGCTAAATTTTCAACAAAAACTAGCAGTCACGCTTAAATAATGTGCGACAAACTTGAGCATATGATTTAGCCACATACACAATTACTTCGTGTGACCATATATGAATTTTGGTCACACTTTTCAATTGTGTGACATATATTTGTCACATATGTATATATATAGTGTGACTAATGTTTCAACCTTATTTGTATCCGTCACACGTCCCAAATTATAAGTGACTAAAAAATCAAAAAAAATTTTACCAGATACGTATAGTCACGAAAATATTCAAATGTGTGGCTGTAGCCTCGGATGTAATTCCGAAATGGTCACACAAGTCGGATCAAGTGTGGCTGTTTATTTTATTCTGGTTCATTTAGTCACATAAAAAAGCGACTGTGTGGCTGTTCGAAAAACAGCATGTGTGACTAAATCTCATTTTTGTACTAGTGTTAGTTAGCTTGTGCAAGATTTGCGACTTAATTAGGGTTTATTGCTATATTTTGCTATAATCAAAAAGTATAACATTTAACCTATTTTATGAAAATAGTCATATTTAAAAATAAATGGGTATTTTCCCTAAAAACGTCAAATTAGTAAAGGTAGACCTTTAAAAGTTAACAAACGGTAATTAATTGTAAGACCCGACTAAAAGACGAAAACCCGACTAAAAGACAAAAACTGATGAAAAGACAAAATGTTTTCTTTTAACCTAGGAGACACAAGCACAACGTGTCGTGGTGATACAATGTCCTAAAAACATTCACTTGCATTCTCTCATTTCATAATGTCGTACTAAGTTAAACCCACACTTAACTAGGTCGCCTTTAGGAGTCGTTACCTTTCGTTGCTTGACTTACTCATTACCAGATTACTAGCTTACTTGAGGTGAGTTTCATAGCCCCACTTTTACTTGTTTTACTACTCGATTTCAAATACTTTGGGGTGAGAATACATACTCGTTTATTCAAATACATTACTTGATTTACTCAAACACTTGTTTGTTTACTTGAACACATTACACGGTTACTTATTACATGTTCAGTTACTTTTTTTCGCGGATGAAAGTACTTAAACTATTACATATTGCCTAAGTTATGAATCGTTAATTACGTAGTAAGCGCGAATGTTGTAAATAGATCTATTGGGATTCAACTTCCCCGCCCGGGTGGTTTCCCCTCTTGACTGGTATGTCAAACGGACACATAATCATTTGAGGAACTTTGGGTGTCCTGGGATGGACATCTACCAGAAAACTAGAAACTCCGGGTGGTTTCCCCACTTGACTGGTATGTCAAACGGACAGGAACTAGAAACTAGAAAACTTAAGGCTTCGGTGTCATGAGCTTAGGGCAATGGTAATACTACTTTTATATGACATTGTATTGGTCATAATGGTCATATGCCGAAACTTTGTGATCCACATATTGATAAATACTTTTGTTAAAAATCCTGTGAACTCGCCAACTTTATGTTGACCTTTTTAGTATGTAATTTTCTCAGGTCCTTAGACGCGTTGCATGGTTAGTACATGGAGCATCATTTCTAGAGTCACATTTTCGCGGTCTCATCATTTCGAAGATTTAATTTACTACTTTTAGGACGTTTGGTTCCTGAAACATATTTCCTGCAAAATCCCATCGATGAGACAAAATGTGTATTTTCAAACGAATCATGTAGGTCGTTCGACATAACTGTAACTTTGTATTCCATGAAAGTCACGCCCTCGTATTACGATTCCGCTGCGACCAGATTTGGGGGTGTGACAAAACATTATATCCTACATTATGCATGCTTTGACATAAAGTTGCCTCAGGTGAGGATTTTATAGATCAATGTGTTTTGAGTTATAGTACTAAGGGGGTGTTTGTTGAAGCTTATTTGTGAGCTTATAAGTGATTTTGACATATTTTTCGTAAGGGTTTTGTACATGTTTAGCTCTGTGTATATGGAAGGTTTAAGTTACTCCATTAATAACAAATTTCTATTTAATCAAGGTAATTTTAGAATTTAATTAATGATCTTGTATTTTTTATTTTATTTTTAAAGAAATTTTATGCTCATTAATTGCACTTTACGGTGTGCCTAGTGGGCACATATTAGCAACACATTGTTCGGATTATTTTGAGTTTTAATTGCTTTTAATGAACTTATTATTATAAATTAAGCTTCTATAAGTTCCTAAGTCTCAAAATAAGCCAAGCCTGTAAATAAATCTTATACAAACACCTTGTAAAAAAACAAAATGTATATAAGCACCAAAGCCAATCAAGAGATGAACATCGGCCAGTCTTTAAGGCCCGTTTGGGCTGAAAAATATACAACGAATACGTAGGACCACCTCTGTTTAGGCTAATAGATCATCACAAATTTTATCAAGCTTCTTCAATCTCAATTCTAATTCTAAAGGTGTTTGCGATTGCTGAAACAGCTTTCTTTTTTAAATGATCATGTATTATGTTTTGCTCTCAAACTCAAATACTTAAATAGTTATAGGCTTATAGCAACAATTTATTTATACCAATGTGGTAAAATAAACAAAAACAATAGTTAAAGCAAGTGAATGATTTGAAATTCGAGTTATTTCACGGAATAACACTCGTATATATTGAGCTTTACTATTGCTAACTCAATTTTTCTTTACGGTTGTTTGTCTAGTTTATTAAGATAGATAAACGAATACAGACATGCTCATCCCCTTAGAAAATGAACAATAACTTAACGTTTATTTAAGTGTTTTTGTTCAGGATAACAACACACCCTCGAAAGTGCAGACGGAGTTTATGTGAGGAACTTTCGGTATTTTTAGTCTCGACCAAAGTGAAATGAGAAAAATACATGTTAAATATGAGTGTTTTTGTCATTTCATTTACGCCAAGGACAAAAATGAACGAGGACTCTACATGTAATTTAGACAAACTATAGAGACGGTTTTAGCAATATACTCTAAATTAATTTTGCTAGACTTTGTTGTTTATAATTTCTCTTGAGGCAATTTACTTACCTTATCAATGTTCCACATTGGTCATTGACTCAATAGACATTGGACAGAGTTGGTAGTTACAACAATGTGATCAACCATTGAGATTTTTGTTAAGTAAAAATGCAAAAACTCACAAGAATAATAAGGTCATATAGATTTAGGGTTAGCAAATTTGGGAAACAAAACAAGAAATAATGATGGAATATATATGATCAATTCAAACTGACTGACTGAGTCATCCAAATCGGTCCAGACAACTGAATATCATCTAAATAAGCAAGATTGATTGATCCAAGTAAATGTGAATTTCAGAAAGTGCTAGATAGACCAGACAATGTTTAGAGAGTACAAGAAACTTATACTCCGTATGATACAATAGTGTAACCCCACTTCTGTGAATGATGGTTAATGCGCTTTCAGCAGTTCTATCGTAAAATATTGTAATGAGCTCATTGTTTTACTACAAGGTCATTTTCTCACATATGTTGATCCACTACATACATTTATTTTACTACCTTTCTCACACTACCACCACCAATACAACAACAACATACCCAATCCCGTCGGGGCGGGGTATGGGGGAGGTAGAATGTAGACATATCTTACCCCTACCCTAGGTTAAACTCGAAGGTAGGAAGACTGCTTTTAAGAAGACCTCCGGCAAATGTAAGTGTGTGGGTGAGAGAGCTCAGAATATAATGCTAGTGACAATGAGTGCAAAAACAAGGAAGAAGGAATAAAAGACATAATACGGAAAGCAAGCAAGCAAGATAGAGGAAATAAATATAAAAGCAACAAAAGAACTAAGGACAAAAGGACAAAAAACATATAAAAGCAGAAACCGTAAGGGAACACAATAAAGAAAATAAAAGAAAAGAAAAGGTGCTAAAGTGACGAGTATAAGCATACAGGCAAAAGTGCAAAAACATAAAGGACACCTAGAACAACGCAAGCAAAGGGGGACACAAACATAATACAGGCATAAAAGCGTAAAATAAAAAACGCAAAAACATAAAGGGCACCTAGAAAAATGTAAGCAAAGAAACGGGGGCAAAAGGCAAAAATAACACCAAGCCCTAAAGGAGCAATGAAGATCTAAACAGGGCGACGCTAAGGGGACCTAAACCTAAGGAAAAGCAAAAGGGGAACAAGAGAAGCCACAAAACGCCTAAAAAGCTTAAAAGGGAAGCTAGCAAAGGAACTCTAAATCAACAACGCAAGAGGCAAAGCTACTAAGAGACGCCTATAAAGCCTAAACGCAAAAAGCTACCTCAAATCCTCAAACAACCTAGCCCAAACTACACACATATTCTAATCCTATCTCTCCACGCATTCCTATCTGAGGTCATGTCCTCGGACAAGAGGAGCTCCTTCATGTCATGCTTAAGTCTATCCTCTCACCTAAGTTTAGGCCTTCCCCTTCTCCTTAAGCCATCGACTATAAGAGCTTCGACTCTCCTTACTGGTGCTGAATGTGGCCTCCTCCTGACATGTCCAAACCACCTCAACCTTCCTACCCTCATATTGGATATTATAGTTTCGACTTCCAATTCAGTTCTAAAAACTCCATTCGGGATCATGTCAAACATGGATTTACCACAAGTCCACCGTAGCATTCTCAATTCTGCCACTTTTACCCTGTTTGCTTGAGCTATCGTGATCGGCTAGCACTCTGACCCGTACAAGATAGCTGGCCTAATTTCCACCTTATAAAATTTTTCCTTTAGCTTATAGGGGACTTCTTGTCACATAGTACTCCTGACGCCGCCCTCCATTTCACCCAACCGGCTCTAATATGGTGGTTTACGTCATCGTCTATCCTCCCTGATTTGTGTAACATGAAACCCATATATCTAAAAGACTCGTTTGGTTGAAGGATCTGGTTTCCTATACGAATATCCACTTCTTTGTTGTGTACGATCTCGTTCCTGCCGAAATCACATCTCATGTATTATGTCTTCTCTCTGCTTACCCGAAGACTATTGTCTTCTAGTGCCTCCGGTCTGTTGTTTAAACCTTCTACCAATTCTGCAACCAACACAATATCGTCTGCGAATATCATGCACCAAGGGATGCTCTCTTGAATCCCTCGTGATAGCTCATCAAGAATCAAGGCGAAGAGGTACGGGCTAATAGATGATCCTTGGTGAAGTCCTACTTTCACAGGGAAATACTTTGCGTTCCCCATTGTGGTCCGTACACGGGTCTTCGCCCCCTCGTATATATCCCTAATGACACTTAAGTATCTTCCTGGTGTTCCTTTATCGATTAAAGTTCTACAAATCAACTCACGTGGTACACTATCATAGGCCTTTCTAGGTCTAGAAAAGCCATATGCAAGTCTCTTTGCCTTTCTCTATACTTCTCCATGAGGCTTCCAAGAAGGTGAATTGCCTCAATTGAGGACCTTCCTGGCATAGAACCAATTTGGTTCTCTTACACCCTCGTCTCCCTTCTCAACCTTCTCTCAATAACTCTCTCCCAGAGCTTCATGGTGTGGCCAAGAAGCTTAATACCTCTATAGTTGCTACACACTTGCGTGTTGCCCATATTCTTGTAAATGGGAATGACTTCACTGAGTCTCCATTCCTCTGTCATCTTAGCGCTTGAGAAGATCTTGTTGAAGAGGCACGTTAACCACTTTACCCCCTCATCTCATAGGCACTTCCAAGCTTCTATGGGTATTTGGTCCGGCCCTACTGCTTTGTTTCTTCCCATCTTTTGTAATGTCACCCTCACTTCTCTTTGGCTGATCCTCGAGTAGTAGCAATCGAATTGCTGGTGTTGGCTAGGGTTCTCTCCTTCCCCGCTTCCTTCGAGACTCCTGTCATTGAAAACGGGGGAGAAATACTATCCCCATCTTTTCCTAATATCTTCTTCGTTCACAATGCTTCGCCCTCCTTCATCTTTCATATATTTTATGTTTCCTAGATCCCTTCTTCTCTCTCGAGCTTTAGCAATCCTGTAGATATCGTTTGCCCCCTTTTTGGAGTCCAATTTCTTAGAAAATTCTTCGTATGCTTGTCCTTCGCCTGGGCAAATGCCTTTTTTGCTTCTCTTTTAGCAACTTTATACCTCTCTTCTACAATTTCCCTATCTGCTTGATGGCCCTCACGACACAAAAGAAGCTCTCTAAACCAAGCTTGTTTCACCGCGACTTTAGTTTGCACCTCCTCACTAAACCATGTGGGACGATTGGGTTCTTGCTGACCCACTAGTCACGCCTAGGGAATCCTTGGTTGCATCTTTAATGATGCAGGAAAGTGAGTTTCACATTTGATCTGCGTCACTAACAGTCAATTCCTCCACATGAGCAGATAGTCCCTCTGAGACTCTCGCTCTGAAAGACTCAACAACATTTTCGATCAAGTTCTTCCACAAAATCCTTGGCATCCCTATCGCCTCCCTCCTTGTCGTTGTCTCTCAAAAAGTGCATCCAAGGCTACCAACCTGTGTTGAGATGAGCATGCCTCGCCTGGGAAGACCCTGCATTCCTTGCATGCTCTAAGGTCACATTTGCGTACCAACAGATAGTCAATCTGGGTGTTGTGACCCCCCCCCCTAAAAGGTAATTAAGTGATCGTCTCTCTTCTTGAAGAAAGAGTTCGCTACAACCAAGTCGTGGGCGGTAGCAAATTCTAATATCGAGCGTCCTTCATCATTCCTAACTCCATAGCCAAACTCACCGTGAACCCCCGCATATCCATCCGCTGCAGCTCCTATATGACCGTTCAAACACCCCCTATAATCATACGCTGGTCTGATGGGCACTCCCTCACGAGCTCATCAAGGGAGTCCCAAGAGCTCTTCTTTTCTACGTCGTTGAGACCCGCCTGAAGTGGGTATGCGCTGATTACGTTAACGGTCTCTCCATCAATAACTAAAGTAATCGCCATGATCCTATCGCTCATCCTGATCACTTGCAGTACATTATCCTTCAGCCTCGCTGCCAAAATGACTCCAACTCCGTTTCTCGCTGTCTTAGAACCTGCATACCATAGCTTGTAACCGTTTCCCTCCCTCGAGCTAGACCCATTCCATTTAGTCTCCTGAAAACACGCTATGTCTACTTTATGTCTCCCCAAGACATCACAATCTCAAAGAGCTTTCCGTTCAAAGACCCTACGTTCCAGTTAACCACCCTAATCCTACGCGTACCCGCTAATCAATCATTTCCCCTAGTCTCTCTAAACCTGTCTACCCCCGGCAAGACATAACCTCAAGTGACCATCACTATCTAAGGTGTTTATCCTACCCACAAGCTAACAATGGCGAAGTCTAAGGAACTAGATGCTAAAAGTGGTAAGAAGATCACGCAAAAAGTTAATACCACCGCAACTAAATAGATAAAAATACTAAGGCAAATAGCAAAAAGTAAAGGCTATATAAGGAAAATCAAGATTTATCACAAATAAATATGAATGAAAAAGAAATTCAAAAATGGATACTCGGCTACTGCTGGAAAAAATTCCGGCTGCCTGTGGCGGCAAATGGTGGCGGCCAGCGGCGGTGGATGGAGATTTCCGGTTGTTCAACTTGGATCGACCTCAAAAAGGTAAGGGGAGACTCCACTCGCCGTAGGTGAGGTCCAAAGTACAACGGTATTCGCCGAAAAAGTAGTAAACAAAGAAAAACAATGGTGGCTGTAGGCGGCGCGTGGAGGCGCGTGCACGCATCCTGCCAACGTTTGGGAGAAAGGTTTGGTCGGAAAAAGGGTGTGAAGCTAATGGTCCGATTTTATTTATAATAGTCACCGATAAAACAATGATATACACCGGCAGCTGTCCCGACATGTGGCAGCTCCGATGGAGGTTCAGTTTGTTGGGTTTTGGTCGGGGTGGGAAGGGAGAGATGTTGGAAGTGTTAGATCGGAAAATTAGAGAGAGAAAATGGTAGAGGGAAGAAGAGAGAACCACCAGCAATGATTCTATAATTTTGACAGCACAAGTACATCAATAAAACTCTAAAAAGGGTAGACACTGAGGAAGAAACCAAACATGGGGTTTTGATCCCCCCACTAAACTTCATTGTTCCTATGTTAATAACATTATCTCGATAACAAAACAATATCTGCATTTCTCTAAATTAAGGTGCCTTTAATTTCTTCTACATTCCATGAAAAGAAGGAAAATAATTAACAAGCTTCCCCCATTCCTCAAGAGTTACATATATTAACTGCCGCCCCGACCTTGTGAATCACCCAGGTTTTATCTTTCATTAATAGGCTTCCACTTGGTGTGGCAATAAACTACAAATGCACCGCGAATCAACTGTATGTGTTGTTCTTCTTAATAAAGACTCACTAGTCGCATTTGATGTTTCGGTAGATCCTTCTAACAAATAAGTTAGAACCCAAATGACCAACCGCACCTGATAATAAGAAAATTGACCCGATTAATTATGTGATAAAGATAATAAGTGCATTGTACAATTTATGATGTGTTGTAAAGCATGCTTGTATATATGAATAGTATATCGTGTAGGATCTGATGTGTGTAGTGAGAAATGATCATATGCTACCCAAGCAACATAAAAAATATATTGTCTGGTTTTTCATTGTAATCATAAGACAGAATGGCATGGCAATTCCCAGTTATCATTATAAACATGTATTGAATTCTTATATCAGTAATTATTAGAGTAGATGAGAAGAGCGGCAATAACCTAATATATGGCTTTTTTTTATAATGGTGAGATAAGACAACTGGGCATTACTATAACATATGGTAGATGTTCCTCCTAACAATTTAAGATTGGACAAATACCACAATTAAGCAAGTTTAAGAACAACGTTGATTGTACAAGGAAACTCACTAAGTTAAATTTAGCAACTAGTTTAGTGAGAGGGCTCGACAATTAGTCAATGTCCTAAGTAGCAGCATCAAGTAATGACTAGATGTGGAATTTCAATCCAGTTACTATAAATAGGTCAAAGTGGCTTATATCAAGTCTCTAAACAGGTTAAATATTACTAAGAAGGAACAAAAGAACTTGCCCAGAAAAGAAATGGGTCAAATAGGTCATGTCGTCTACTGTGTATACACCTCAGTAAATTGTTTTATTCATAATGAGCAGATTTTAATTAAAATAAGATAGATTTTGAATCATAATTCACTCTCTTATTATTTGTAAAAAAAGGAAAAAATGGACAAAAGTGGTTTTGATCAACCCAACCCACCCGTTCAGACCCAAATCAATAAATTACCCACTTTGGCTCACTACACGACCCGTCCGTTTTACCTTCTCTAGCAGTGACTTAAGAATAACATGTGCTCAAACCAGTATCACCAGCTTTCCAATAACGAGACAGTGAACAAACAAGTTTTAACTTAGAAAGTTTCAAAAAAAATTAGGTTACAACTATTGTTAGGACATGTTTGAGGACACCGAGTTAATCTCGCCGAGATCTCGGCGAGATCTCGTCGAGATCTCGGATATCGCCCCTAGAAATAATCTCGGATCAAAATATCGCCCCCAAATCTCGGATCCGATAATATCGGCGAGATTTGGCGATATTTTGCCGATATTTTGAAATCGGCGATATATTCGAGAAATCGGCGATATTTTGAGAACTATGAATTAGCCGGTCAACGCCGGTCAACGTCAGTCAACGTTGGTTTATCTTCAGATCTGGTTTTGGGGTTTCGATTTTTGTTGATTTTGTTTTAATTTAAGCCTTTTGTTTAGCACGAATTGGTTTATCTTCAGATCTGGTTTTGGGGTTTATCTTCAGATCTGGTTTTCTTGAAGTGGAGAAGAGAAAAGGGTGAAGAGAGAGAGAGAACAGGGGTGAAAGAGTATGGGGCTGTGATAAAACCCTAACATAATATAGTACCAGTGATTTTTTTGGCCCATTAAAAAACTTATACAATAGGCCCAATAAATAAATTAGTGGATTTTAAGCTCAAAACTTAATCAAAATCATATATAATGTAAATTTTGCAACATATAATTAAAGATATATAATTAAGAATAATAAAAACATTAATAAAATTATTAAAAATGTTTGGTGTGTGTGTGTTTTTTGTGTTTGAGGTGATTTAAGTAAATAAGATAAAATGGAATATATATATATATATATATATATATATATATATATATATATATATATATATATATATATTATATATATATATATATATCCGATATCTAAAAACCGATATCTCACCGATATCTCACCGCGAAAACCGCTATTTCAAATATCGGACCTTGAACGATACGAGATTTTTGGCGAGATTAACAACATAGGTTACAACTATTGTTAGGACATGGTTGAGGACACCGAGTCACTGATAAGCAAATATATTACCAATGATTTGAAAACTTATGATTAACATACTGATAAATGTGGAATAGATCCAAACATTGACAAAGAGATAAAACTCACCGCACAGAATTCCTAAGCCAAGGCAGAACATCGCTGTATATCCAAAGTAGAAGCTCGTTTGGAAGAAGCCAGACATTTTAGTCTTCACATAGTAGTAATATATTGAATACAAATACACGTAGATAGCTGTAGAGGCTGCCGAGAAGAATGATGTCCATTGCCAGTAGTAATTCTCCGCGTTTAGCAAGAAATATGTTCCCACAATTGTAACGCAAACAGTAACAACAATGAGAATGAGAAAAACGAGTAGCATAAAGCCATAGACATAGTATACCTGTTAAGCAAAAAAAGAAGCAAAAGGTTAGTAGAGATTTAAGAACTCATATTTGAGCTACATTAAGTAGAATGTCGGACAAGTAAGACCTTAAATCAATCCAACTAATATGTTAAATTGACCGCACACAAAAGAGGGCAGGCGTGTTTGTTATAACAGTAACAAATTGGTATAATGATGTACTAAAGCGAATAGAACTCACAACCAATGGTTTGACAAGATCCACTAATACCATTGGATAAAAACACCTGGTCCATGAATGATTTTAGGTTTAGTAATTTTTGAAGAATGACTCATAAATATAGTTGGCAAATTCAACCCATTTAGTTATGAATGGGTCGATTTAGGTTACGTTTTGTCTATAACGGGTCAAACAGGTATACTCAAAATACCTAGCCTTATAGGAAAAGTAGCACAAGTAGCCCAAAGTGTACTTTTAATACATAAAACCTCCTGAATAATGTGGACTTTTTTCATAAAAGTGCATCATTGTTGAAAATAGTCGAAATTAATTATAAAGAAGAAAGGGCCTTGCTAAACATAACCCAAAGGGCTATGTTTAAGAATAAGAAAAAAAAAATCTTGCATGCATGATTGTACATCAAGGTGTAGTGAGGTAGTTATCATCTAAGTAGCGGGATGGTTATCCCAAAACAGAACGCAATAATGCATATCTTAATGTCTTAAACATAGCCCTATAAGGCCTACATTTAGCAAATTTCAAGAAAAAATTATTGGACAGATTCTAACAACTAGACAGGATAATAATTTATGCTTTTCTATTATTCTTCAGAGCTTGAGATGGAAACAGATTTTAAACACTATACAGGGCCAATTGTTTTCCCTTATTCCATCAGAACTCAATACCATAGCAAGACTTAAGAAGAACCCACTTGCATCAACGATACCAAGCTAATAGATAAACAGTTAATCACTATGTTTTAATTATATGTAATTGTGACAAATCATATAGAGGTTTACCTTGTAATTCCAGAACGATGTGAATACAAAGTACATCTCGATGAAAATACTGCCAAAAGGTAGCAGCCCTCCCATTATTGAGACTACAGATGGTGTCAGATACCACTTCTTTTCAGGGATTGGGCGTGGAATGGTCTTCACGCGACAAGGGTTGTTTGGAGCCCCACTCCAGTTCCTTCCCACAACCGTACCAAGAAGAGCCAGAGGGAAAGAAATAAAAGCCCATATGACAAAAACAACCACCATTGTGCCGAATGGAATAGCAGCTAGAGATCCATAAAATATAGCAATGGTATTCAGAAAGAAACCGATCCCAAAGCACAAAAATGGGAAAAGTGAAGCTGTGAGGATCATCGACTTTATCCAATTTTTCCCTGCAATATAAGAAGTTTACTTGGCAAATGACTACCGACCATGAAACTAATATGGAATTCCAAAAGGGTGAATACATGAGTTTTAAAAAAGGCTACATACCACCATTGCGTGAATACATCCCACCACTTACATAGCCAGAAACGAAAGAGGTGAGAGCATAACAAACTATAAATGTCGTGACAATAGCTCCTCTCCTATACGAAAATTAAACAGTAAAGTAAGAATTTGACAGCTTGCTACATCAAAAGTAAGATAAACAGGGTCACGTCCAATGACTCCAATCAACATTTAACGGCTTCTTTTACATGTTTATAAACAAAAGTTTAGAGGTGAATGAAAAATTACCAACACCATCGCCTAAAGAAAATCTATGAAATTACACAACATATACGGTAGAGTGAGCAGAAAAGAGTGTTAGAGATAGAGGTAGTAATCTCGATCCATTTATTTATAAATTGGTTAATTCAGGTGATTTATTACCTCTAGCAGGTTAAACAGAAAGTATTAGAAAAAATAGCTTAGAAGGAAACGGGCCAAATGGGTCACAAGTCGCCCAATGTGATATTTAAAATGAATAACTCTCCTATATCAAATTATTTCAGAAAAATAGACTGTCATTCGATATAGATTTGGTAAACCATAGTTGACACAGTAAATGATTACACAAACTGTTTTGCGTCGATCAAACAGGACCCATTTCAACCCGTAAAAAACTGTCTGTCAACTACCTGGCCAGCCCAATTTTGCAACCACTAGTCAATATATTTACTGCAAAACGAGTGTGGGTGAAGACTGAAACTAATGATTCCGGGTGGATAGAGGTAGCAAATATCTTAAAGCAGCAAATAGTAGACTAAGTACGAACCACTTAGGAACATGAATTTTCAATTTGACGCCAGTCTTATTACGTACCCGACATACAACATCCCAACAATTGCAAGCAAGATGACAAGAAGTATCAATAGTGCCATTTGGGCACCTGTCCCGACAACTGCTGACAGCAAAACCATATTGCAAGGTGGGCGGAAAACATCCCCATGAACCAATTTCCAACCAGATTCTTCATTTACATCTCTTTCCTGAGAAGAAAGTAATTCAATAAAAGGTGGTTGGAATGTTGGATAACTACAATTAGAACCAATAACCTCCTAGCGTCTTACCAGTGTTTCAAGATCATCATCTTCCCTAGCATATTTGGCGTAGTCATTTCTAAGAGTGCGCATTAGTATCATCGAGACCAGCCCAGTAAGAAAGATAACCATCATAAATGAATTGAATATGGAGAACCAATGAATCTGCATAATAAGATAGACAATGACAACCTCGTAATAGGAAAACATAAAGATGCTTTTCGAAAAAAAATAAGAACATGAAGGCAAAATTTTGTAATCAAGTATATGTTACAGTAACAGGAGAAAGGTAAAGCTCACCTGATGCTCAAAAAAGTGGTAATCCAGGTAAACATCAAAACGGCGACCAAATGTGATGTTAGTTTCACTCCACTCGACTGAATATGTCATGTCCAATTTTTTCCCAACTTCCAATGGTTTTGGGTTCTCTTGAGTCAGATTAACATGAATAATCTGCAGGAGAAAGAAGAACTAGTATAAAAACATGGTGACAGTGAGATCCATTATAATACTGCACATATGAAGAATACAGACCTGATCTTTGTTGTATTTTATAGTGATATTTTTATGTGTGAATAGCATATGCTTGCTATCACTATTCCTATCAGAATGTAGCTCTCCAACAAAACCTATACGAACAGTAAAAAAGGGGGAATAAATATAAAAGATAGCAATCGGTGATAAAAGATACTATGAACTAATTAAGAGTGAGTTTGAAGAACGCATACCCCACAGTGGCAAATCATCTGAGTTCGTGTTCAGCAATCAACATAACAAAGACAAGAAAAATAAGATTAGAAGGAACACATTTAAAAGTAAAAATTTGCATCAAGAATGTTGTTGTTTGTGTAAGCCAAACAAATAATGTGCAACCTTGAGGGACCATATATATAAACATAAGCAACAAAAGGCAACCTTATTGTGCTGGCTATTTAACTTCAGCTCACAGATATCATATCATTTATCCTCACTTTTGATACAAATGAAATAGTCGTAATGATCCAATCATGTTCATCATTAAAATAATTTCCTTTCAAATCAGATATTTAACCTTCGGAAAGTATTTACTAGTAATATTTAACTTTACTGTCCACTCTAGTTAGATATTAAAGATCAAATCTTTATCATTAAAACTTTTGCAAATCATATAATCGATCATAAAAGGAAAAGTAAGAGGAATATGGTACAAAACAGCAGAATCAAAAGATTTCTAGGCATTAAAATTCACCATGCTGAACGTTTTATAATGCAGCAGACCTCAGATTAGTACAAATAAGAACAGAATGCATACCCATGAAAAATTCGAACCAGTAGTTATCCTCAATAGCTTGCTTAAACTGCAAAACCTTCTGTTCATCGAGTTCGAGTTCACATATAGTTGTCTTTTCTACATTCTCTGCCAAAACAAACGCAAATATATGTCATGTAAGCATTAATGCTTAACTACACAAGCTAATCATACAACAATAATATAAAGTAGACCTGCATACTTTGAAACTTGACATCGATTTGACTATCAATTAATTCATTTCCACCCAATACTTCACCGAGACCACCCCATTTGTGCCCCGCATGGCCAGGTGGACGACAAAACGGAAGAATGTAATAGTTATATGTTTCTTGTGGATTGTTATAAGGCCCAACTTTATTCACCCAAAGATCAACATTGTCATCTGGTTGATACTGCAAAATGAAATAGCACAAAATGTGAAACAGAAGCCGAGCATGTTGATAAACGACATACCCTAAAGCACTAAAATTTCTTCAAGACTACATAACTAGAAGCCTCGTCATTTAGGAATTTGCGAAAATACATACACATGCAATATGTCACACGATCTCACATAAATTTACATATACACACTCTTTCCAGATGTCTTTCTTACCCTCGGGTAACATCATACCTCCCCCATACCCCGCTTCAGTGGGATTGGGTATGATGTTGTTGTTGGACACAGTGGCCGACTTAATAAATATAAATTTTTTCGGACGAAATACGGATAAGTTAGCACTACTGATCGAAAAAACGGGGGGACGGGCCCCCCGGGCCCCAACTAAGATCCGCCCCTGGTTGGACACTCATGCCATAAAACAAACATACTGACGATGTCAAACAAAAAAGCAACAAACCCGTTTGCTGAACATAATAAGTCTAACCTAACCTGAGAAAGGTAATACTTTTACTTCTTGTCAGGGAAACCGTGATTAACATAGTAATTAGTCGTCATCTGGAATTAGATTTGTTTTTGGTTTTTGATAAGTACGCATTGTAGTTAAAGCTTTTACATTTTTATTACTAACAAAGTAGTACATTACGTTATCCAGTTAAAATATTATGACCACATTCAGCTGTGTAATTACTAGTTAAAAAGGAAACCTTAATTCTAAAGGTCTAAAAAAGGTAAATAAATGAATTAGATTTAAACCTTGTGATCATACTCAGAAGCAAACACCGGTGACAAAATGAGGAGGAGGAGGAGGAATACGGTGGAGGACATCGGATCGCCGGAGATTGGATTTGGATCTAATGGCGATTATTACGGTCACTGTGTTTTTATATTGTTTTAATTTTTATATTGTCAACACAAAGCTAGTAGAGTAGTAGTGGGGCTTATGGGGTGTTTATTTTGTAAAAAAAAAAATTATATTGTTTTAATTTTTATATTGTCAACACAAAGCTAGTAGAGTACTGGTGGAGCTCATAGTTGTACTGATCCTGATCTTAGGATCTTACGATTTTACGATTCTACAAAGCAAAAATCATCCGGATCATACGTAGGATCTTAACAAGCTTAAGATCTTATAGGATCTCAATCTTGACTATAGGATCTTAAGATCTACTCCGATCCGATCTTACTTTTCTCGTATCGCAAACTAAAAAACTACAAATTTATGGTTTATGTTTTTATATAATTTAAAAAACAACATATGATTCTTCTTAAACATTCTATATTCATAATTTAGAACAACATTTTTTTTTTTTTGACAGTTGACTTTCTATACTGAAATTCTATTACATTGAAATCCTATTCCTATTGCCAGGGATCGAACCCCGGTCTTTTCCCACAAAGGCATAAGCCTTACCAACTCTGCTAAGCAGATATTCTTATAATTTCATGTTTATAATATATAATAATTTGTAGATTTGAATAATATTACAAAGATCATTAAAAAATAGCATTATAGTAGGATCTTAGGATCCCGATCCGATCTTACGATCACGATCTTGCAAAGACGAAAACAATCGTAGGTAGGATCCCGATCTTGAAAACCTTGGTGGGGCTTACAGGGTGTTTATTTTGTGAAAAAAAAAGTAACTCTCAATACCCTCTTTCAGTCCCAATACCGTCTTTCAGTCTTTCATGGGTTATGAGTCCCAATACCATCTTCCACGGTGTGTGGGGGAGGTTAAGACGTAGACAACCTTACCTCTACCTAAGGTAGAGAGGCTGCTTCCGGTTCTACCAAAGGTAAAAAAAGACATCCGGCCTTGCAAGGGGTGAGGATCGAACCCTTGACCTCTGTCTCCAGAGCCAAGGGTGTTAACCACTTGATCCAACCTTGCTCTTTTTGGGGTGTTTATTTTGTTGATTTTGCTAATTGCAGCCGTCAGGGATTTGGTTTAGAGGAATCTTTTTATCACAATCTTGATGCGTGGTTTTGCAACCTTACAACAGGTTTTACCTCTCAAGGGATCTCGAGAGGCTTACAACCCCACCAGGCAGTGTACCTGACCGATGTAGTATAGTGTAGTGGTAAGTACGGGGATTGATCGTTCTCCACAGGGAATAGTGTTCGTTAGGTATGAAAAACTACTCTAATAGGTCTAAGGGTGAGAGAAGATTCTTTTTATGTTTTTATATTTTTATGAAAGCAAGTAAAATCTCGGGTTTGAAAGAGTGGGTGGAATTAGTTGCTAGTCAACTAACCCAAGTTACTACAAATGCAAATAAAATAAAATAACAGAAAATGAAAAGGTTGGTGAAAACTTATGTGGAGGAAAATGTGTTTACTTAGATTTCCTTACTCCCTAACTATCTTTTACCGGTTGATTAGTGTGTATTAGTTGCGTGGATGACGGGTGTATTCCTTAATACCATTTGTGGGGTGGCGTACGTACTTCCCCAACTCTACAAGCTCCTACTTCACTCCTATGTCGAGCCGGCTAGGAAGCTCCTAACATGGGATCACTAGAATTCGCTTGTGCATTAAATACAACCATAAAAACCTTTAGTACGCATTGGTTCATGTTTCTTAAGACGTTCAAGCAAGTTACCGAATAGGAAGTTAGTCAGTTTTCTTAAGCCTAACATAGATGAACAATCATCCAATACAACTAACAACACACTAATAACCAATAATCAATAGCTAGGTTTCATTAGATCTAAGCAAACACAAGATAAATCTAGCCTAACATGTTAAACAAAAGACAAGAACAAGATAGAATCAAACAACACATAGACATATTGAATGATTAATTGATAACTTATCTTCATTGTAACATGGAAGATCTCAAGGCAAAAAGCCTTGAAAAAGCTGCCAAATTCGTCTTAGGGTTTTCACACACAAAATTCCTCAATAAGTTCCACACTAATAACAAAGAATTGCAAAACTATATATAGATTTTCAGATCTGACGGCGTCACGTTATGGAGTGTGACGCCGTCACCCTCGCCGCTTTTAGGGTTCCCGGATGACCTTCTTGACGCCGTCCCTCTTTAGCTCTCCAAAATCCGTTCTGGCTTATCAAGGCTTGACGCCGTCAGGATTATGCGTGACGCCGTCCCTCTCTAAATTAAGCCGTGACGACCTTGATCATATTAAAGCGTGACGCCGTCAGAATTTCATGCAAATTTCACTGGCTTATCATGAGTAATTTTCACATCCACCTTTTCTTGCCAAGCCATGACGCCGTCCAGAACAAATCCTGATGCCGTCAAAGGTAGTTTCCAGCACAATTTTGAGACTTTGTCGTTTTCTTCACTTTTATGCTCCAAAAACGTCCAAAATGCCTCCTTTTCCAGATTTCTCCTCAAAATTACCTAAAATGACAAAAGGAACGATTTAGGGCAATATTTGATCAAATAAATACGATTTAGGGCTTAAATGACCCCTTAAAAGCGGTACACTTTTCGCTTCATCAAATACCCTTACACTTGAGATTTGCTTGTCCTCAAGCAAATGCGCTTTTATTCTAATCAAAATACAAGTTAGGGGTCATTTAATGCTAAAATAAAAGTAATTACAACAAATATTCGTTCCACTTTAATCATAATAAGCACGGAGATTACAAACTAGCACCTCACAAGTAGTGTTTAGATACTCACATCTCTCAAGTGTCATCAAAATAAATCTCATAAATGAAAACGGATAATATCTCTCACTACCTGTCATAGCAAATAGATTACCATAGGCTTGGGAAAGGATCGAAAACCTCCTCCACTAGGCGTAAGCACCTAAGATAAACTATCAAAGAGGGCTTTTAAACGGGTTATAACGTTAGGTGTAGGGAAAAGGAAAACACGGTTTTGTTGGATAAAGGATATTTTACTGGTGGCGAGTTAAAGATCTTGATCAATTACATGTACTATACAATGTTGCTAAGCCAAGACTCGACTCGATCTTAAGCTAAAAACAAAATAACAAAAACATAAAATAAACATAAAATAAAACGGGATGGTAGTCCGTATGATTTTTCTACTTTTCTTTTTCTCTTTTTTTTTTTTTGTATTTTTCTTGATTTTTCTCTTTTTTTTTTTTTTTTTTTTTTTTTTTTTTTTTTTTTTTGCATACACTTTTGCCCTACCATCCAAAATAATACATCAAAGGGGCGATGCATTCCCCTTACACTTGAACTTTTACATAACTTTACAAATTACTATTCTAATGACTCGAATTAAGATAATTGAAAAACTTGGAGTACTTTTAAAATATTTAGCACATATGGGGGTAATAAATGATGTTCTTCCCTATTACTCCATTACACTAGTACTTTACCCATGAGTCCCAATCGTCCCAAAACAATATGTACAAGGATATGACTCGACTTAGCAACCATGTAATCAACTAGATAATTAACTTGGGTTTAAACAAATGTTGTAACAATAATGCACTAAAAATGAGTGCATACAAGGTAGGCTAAGGCGATTTGGGTGTACATTTAAGTGGGGTGTAAACAAATTCTTCCTTTAAGTAAAATGCTTAAAGTTAGAAACGAAAAGATAGGCTCTGAGGGGTGTACTAGGGGTATCGTGTACTAAAAATGAGTACAACGCAAAGGGTGTGGGAGAATTACTTGACCAATGTAGCCAAAGTAATTATAACAAAAACACAGGTGTAAAACAATGGGTTAATCCTAATGCCTCTTATCATGTAGTAAATCTAACTACACGAATGTAGTCTCACTTGTGGCCTTGGAATGGTCATAACGCAAGTTCTAGAATCTAAGTGCTACCGGTACACACATCATAGCATAAATGCTTTTCCTACCAATTCTAGGGGCGAACCTCACATATTTGGGGTGGAAAATTTTTTGTGGTACGGTTTTTTGTGCTAGTCATATAACTCCTATCCGTGAGACGCTCATTAGAATCAAAGTTTCACTCCTATATGTTGTAAAAAATTTTAAATTTGGCACTAAAATTACCCTAACAGGTATTTATCTCAGTTTTATTACACATCTACTATTAAACAAACAAAAATCAAGCGTAATAGCATTCTCTAAAATCGTACTTTTACCCCTCCCCCCCCCCCCCTTACACTTAAGATGAACATTGTCCCCAATGTTCAAATAACAAGATGTAAAAGCATAAAGTAAAAGAATGAAATCAAATACTCCCCTGATTCGCTCGGTGGATAATGAAGTAACACGGTTAGATCTTCTTCCAAGGTAATGTTGAAGCTCCATGACTAATGCATCGCCAAAAGCTTGATCCAAAAACATTTCCTTGTCCAAAATAACCTGTTAAGCTTAAGAAAACAAACACGAAAACCTGCATAACATCGGCGGGATAAACTCTATAAATTAAGCCGTGAGGATTATGCGTGACGCCGTCCCTCTCTAAATTAAGCCGTGATGACCTTGATCATATTAAAGCGTGACGCCGTCAGAATTTCATGCAAATTTCACTGGCTTATCATGAGTAATTTTCACATCCACCTTTTCTTGCCAAGCCATGACGCCGTCCAGAACAAATCCTGACGCCGTCAAAGGTAGTTTCCAGCACAATTTTGAGACTTTGTCGTTTTCTTCACTTTTATGCTCCAAAAACGTCCAAAATGCCTCCTTTTCCATATTTCTCCTCAAAAGTACCTAAAATGACAAAAGGAACGATTTAGGGCAATATTTGATCAAATAAATACGATTTAGGGCTTAAATGACCCCTTAAAAGCGGTACACTTTTCGCTTCATCACAATCTAATGTAAGAAATGAAATCATCCAATCAAAATCAAATGTTTGTTGTGCATATAGATTTTTAGGGATTGTATCTATGTTTTTCGGGATTGACAATTTATTGATGATTTTGTAATCAAACTAATTCTCTTAACGACAACCCTAAGGGCTGTTATTAGCAAAACCTATAAAAACTTTAGCCTCACTTTTTGGGCTGGGGCTTATTTTTGAGTTGGGACTTTTCTTTATAAGCCTTTAAGTCAAACAAGGCTTGTTTTTTAGCCGGGGCTTATTTTTAAAATTAAGCCCCGTATCCCCATAAGTCAAGGCTTATTTTAGTTTTTATGTAACACCCCTAAAATCTGGCATTGCGAAAGCATTCAGGTCATGGGGTGCTACTAAATTGATAATCACAACACAAGGTGACAAAGAACGGAATACATACTCCTTTTTAATTCATTCAACCAATTTAACTTAGTTTACAACATAGTACGAGTTCATAAAATAAGGCCCGTAAATTCAGTTGTCCTAGTAAAAAATAAGTCATAGTTTAAAATGCCACAGTACTTCAGACAGTAGTCTATGACCCTTGCCCTGCCACCACCTTGCCATAATCAGTCAGCTTAAACACCTGAGAAAAACATGCTAAAAGTCAGCAAAAAGCTGGTGAGTTCATACTTCATAGGTTTATCAATAAGCAGTAAATCAGCAGTTGGACCATGAGTTTGGTATATGAACATTACAACCCATGTAATGCCATATAAAAATACAATCTATTACGTTAGCACTAAGTTCATGCAACCGAAGCTATAACAGTGTGCATGCTCTAGAAGCATGTTAAATATAAAGGCTCGGCAAGTGTTTATCCCAGACACTTGTGTTTCGACATGGTATACGTTCGTTTGCCTATCCGGTCAACCCGAAAGGGGACGTTACTCCCAATAGATCTATTTATAACATTCGCGCTTCCCAGCGGGAATTGACGGTTCATGAGTTGGGCATAATGGGACATAACAGGGCTTAGGCTAATCCACGTAATAGCATAGACAATAGTTTGGTCCATAAAATAGTTTTGCATGTTTCTCACCCCAATTGTAAAACAAATTTAAATAGAGTGGGGCTATAAACTCACCTTGGTAAATAGCAGTCAGATAACACAGTAGTTCAGACAGTGTTCAGCACCAACACGCGACCTAGATTAGTAAGGTTTGTTTTAGTTCACAGTTTAAATTTAAGAACTTCAGAAGTTTTAAAGAGTTTATGTTATTGTTGCTGGTGTGGCAGCATTTATGTTTGGAACAATGTTCTAACGTTTGAAGGTATTGGCTCTTGGAAGTGTATAGGCGTATATTAGATAAAGATCAAGACGAATAAGCCTCCGGTTTGACAGAAATCGGAAGCCTACGTACGGAAGACAATTACTATCGCATGTCAAACGTTGACGACATATGGAAACGTTGTCGTTAAGTGAGTATATATATTACCAAGTGCGTGTATGTATATTACAAATTGAAGTGTGTGTATGAGAATGATGGTGTGTATATATATATATACTTGTGCACATATATAGTTTTTGTAAAGGTAATGTTACATTTGAAAACTCCTCATCATTATTTATGTCACTTAATGATAAGTTAATAATTCATGTATATGAGCTCTTGGATAATAAGTAATCTTCGTGTAAGACTTGTGTTTGAAAATAATCGTTTCATAATCTAACAAACTTATAAAAGTTTTGATAAAACACATCGAGTTATATGCAAACAAATCAATGAATTAGTTTATATTTACAAATTTAGTTTTTCACCTTGTTCATATATCGTTAGATATGTACAAATGTTTATCATCGTATGTGCTACGACAACCAAAATGGTTTATAAATTAAGGCGATTTGTAAAAATAGTAATCACGTTAAATTCTAGTTGTGTTGTATGGTCTAAATATATATATAGCGAGTTGTTAAGGTTTTGTGACGTGTAACGGAACAATAAGTAGTTGAGTTGTTTTAAACCGTAAAATATAAAGTTGTAATAATTGTAAACGATCACTCGAACGATGGCGATCACAATTCGTGTATTCGGAAAGGATTATTCAAATTTATTATTATGTTAAGGTTTGTGAAGAGTTGGGCTGTGGCCCAACATTGGATTTAAATGAACTTAAATGAACTCACTTTCTATGGATTGTAATGAAGGCCAGCGGCCTGTGTTTTGCTACATGGGCTTCGGCCCAATTCTACTAGTTAAAGTTTAAGGAAATGGTGGCCTGGTAGTTTAACATACTAGCCCACCATGGGGTTTAAGAAATCTCAGCCCACACATGGTAAACTAGGAATACCAGTATACCATATTTTAGAAAACAACATATAGATTTACAAGTGTTTTTGTTGAGCAGACATGTGAGGAAAGGGGTTCGAACTATGAACTCGGCTAGAACATAACATAAACAAGCTCTATTGTAGAGTGTGAACCCTTTGTGTGAGCGAGTGAAATAGCACCCCGTGGGTGTTTTTAACGACCCACTGGTTGAACCAAACAAGGAAAGAACAAGCCTAACCGAGGCTCGAGTTGAGCTCGGTGACCATAACCCCTGGTCTCTCGGCTCGTGGCACAAACAAACACATAAGCCGTGATAACTTTCACGCAAGATTAAGGACGCTTTACCCATAACTCGAGACACATCCAACTGAGCATAACCTCGAATAAAGTTCCAAAAACAACACGACTTGACTTATAGCTACAAGCATACAATTCCCAAATCCTACACACTCGAGTTGAGTACAAACATAACCAAATATGTCAAGCATGAATGTAAGCCAATACGAACATAAACACGGATTTTTTAGTATCAAACACATCCTATTCGGACCTATTCTCAAACACCTTATGAGCATGTATTTCGACTAGGAACCCAAGTAGTCCAAGTTTAACACAAACACAACCATTTTTGAGCAACCCATGAATACAAACCCAAACATGAACATAAACACAGGATGAACATAACCACAAACGAGATGTGAAACTAACATAAACACACGGATTCGAACGCAATATACCCACCATCATTTAAGCACAACTCAAACATATCATCCTCAATTTAATTAATACTAATTCTACTTATGGTTCGATCAAAAGAAATAATGAAGACTCGAACACAACATTTTTTTAACAACATACACTTACTGATTTTGAGCCAACACTTGTTCCTGGATGTAACACCCCAACCCGGCAAGGGTAAAGATGTCACGTTAATGGTTTCATATCAGATCAAACAAAGCATACTTCAATAGTAATACAATAAAATGCCAAAGGTTACAAATGAAATACTAACATTATAAGGTTAAGAATGAACAAAACTAAATACTAGGTCTGGAAATGCAATCCTTCTAATGACTTCTACTTCAGAATAACTATCAAGGTCTTCTAAGTCCAAAAGTCTCTTCACTCATACCCAAACCCGTCGCCTGCTTATAACCTGCCGCACACGAAAAGAAAACGTGCGGCTGAGCTTAAAAAGCCCAGTGAACAGATATAACGGAAACAAAGCAGTAGTAACGGAATAATAAAGTAAAAGAAATAATACCAGGCGTAACAAGAGTGAGGAAAAGGAATACAAGAGTTATGCAGACATACCAGGAAACAGGAATGGTTACAAAGGTAGGTGCAAATGAAACCAGAACCCACCACCAGCCCAAGTCGAAATCAAGTCGAGTCCAGTATCAAGTCATAGGGTAACATAACCAGTAATCCACCACAAACCCAAGTCACATCAAGTCAGGTCAAATGTCAGGTCAAGTATCAGGTCAAGTAACAGGTCATAAGGTTACAAGGTTTCAGGTAAACAGAAATCCACTACGAGCCCAGAAACTCAAAATCAATCTCAAAGTCAAACCATATCAAGTCACATATCAGGGTGTATGGAGGGGTGACCTCAGCATACCAAGTACAGGGTGAGGGGATACCTCCAGGGGTGGAGTAGCTAGCTCCCAGGGGTGTGAAAGGCGTGTATCGCACACACTCGCCAGTCACCAAGTAATACAAGTAACAAGAACAAGACAAGTCTAGGATGCATCCATACGCCCCCGCAGGCCACAGGGTTCTTCCTCTACGTAATAAATCAAGTCAAGATCGGGGACGGCGTAACCAAATCACTAGGGCTACACACTAGTCATGCCGGCGGTGCATCACCGACATGGACATGAAACCCTCATGCCTAGTAGATGGCTCGTAGTCTCAAACTGTGGGTCAAGGTCAAGTATCAAGTCTCGGGTATCAGGTGTCAAGTCTCAGGTATCAAATGTCAAGAATCGTATCAGGGTTCATATCAGGGTTCAAGACAGGAGATAAATGCAGGGGTTCATTATCAGGAGGTCCATATCAGGGAGGTCAAATATTAGAAAGTCAATACTAGAAGGTTCATAGTAGTTTATTAAAAGAAATCCTTTTTACATGGTTTTAATAAAATGATCGGTAGAACAGTTTTCATAATAAAAGTCTTTTAAGGAAATGCTCAAAACCTCTTCATATTTAACTAAAAAGTAATTATAAAATCCTATGAACCTTCAAGTGCCCAAGGTCTTAATTATCCAGGTTATCAGGGGTGAACAAGTCATGTCAAGTGTCATAGCAGGGTTCAAGTCAAAGGTTCAAGTCAAATGGTTCATATCAAGAGTATCAAGGTTCAAGTTAAGGTTCATGACAAGGTTCAAGACAAAGGTTCAAATCTATGGTTCACAATACAAGGGAAAACATAACAATGAATCAGGAATCAGAAATGAGACGAAGGCTCTTTACAAGAAGAGCAGAATATCTGTACCTTATTTTAGAAGCAAACATGAATCAGAAAATAGACGTCACCGAAAGGATCAGGACCTTTCCTTCTTCACACCTAAGGAATAGCAGACGGAATTACAAGGGATTCTAACTCATATTACTACTTAATTTACTTCTCCATTTTAAGTACTTCAGGGTTCATACGGTTATTATGGTAGTGTCATACATTCAAAGGTTTATTAAGTGTTTAGGATAAGTTGAAGGACCAATTGTGTAATTATCATAAGGTTAGGGTATAAGGTGTAATTATTGAAAAGTTACAGGTTTCTACAAGTTTAGTCCTTTAGTATTATCAAAATAACAACATAGACCCTCTAATGTTTGAATATAAACACTTAACACTTTTTAAATAACAAAATACACTTTTTCAGGTTCTAAGTAAGTTCTGGACCTGTTTTAAATAATTCAAAAATCAGAGTAGAACTCCGAAATAAAATCTACAAAAATTCACAGAGCTTCTTCAATATTCCTAGTATTTACCCTAATTTTTCCAGATTTTATTAATTAGTTTAGGTATGAATGAAAAATCCACTTTTACAACCAGTCCCAGAAACATGTCTGATGGAACACCCGATAAGTTACCACTTCATTACCCCTTCAGAAAATTCAAAAAATTCTATAAAAATTCAAGATACTAGAATACATCCCAAATATTATCCAGTTCAAAGGGCTCCTTCTAATTCAATATGGTTTGGAAATTAAAATTCAAAAACCCAGACTGATTTTCCAGACATACGAATTCGATTTGACACTTAATTTTCTAAAAATCAAAAAGTAACCTTCCAGGCCTCTAAAAATTTCAAGATAAATTTTCCCAGGTAGCTATTTCATTGAACTTAGTTTTAGACTCTTAAAACACCAAAATATACGCTCACATCATTTATTTATAGCCGGTTAAAGTCGAACAAATTCCAGATCAGTAGCAGTTTCTCACAGGTTCATGTATAACCTAGGGTTTTATCATTTTATCTCTTCAATTCTTAACACATAATGATTATAGGTTAATCCAAAACATATTTGGGTCGATTATCACGGGTCTTAACGTAATCAAAACCATTTAATTTCAGATTCATAAACGTATTTGATTCGTAATTAGAGCTTGAATTCATTATTTCATGATAACACTCTTATCATCATATGTGACATCAAAAATCGACAAGGACCATAAGAACACACAAGAATCAACAAGAGGATGATACAATACCCTCGTAGCGTGATCGAAGAACACAAGAACACGAATACAAGAATCACCAATTCCTCCTTTTTCTCCTTCTTAGTTCGTACAGCAGAATCACACAAGAAGAACACAAAAAAAAAATCGAATTAGGGTTTTATAGGGATCGAATGGATTGAAAAGGATGTGGGCATGATTACCTTGGATACACTAGAACAAGAACACACCAAAAATCCTTGGTTGCAGCAACAAATCGACAAGAGCAAAAGAGAACCGAATTTTTTTTAGAGTGAGAAGAATTAGGGTTTGTTTTGGTTTCTTTGGTGATGAAGTCCGGTTATAAAAAAAAAATGCCGTGAGTTTTTTGATAGGCCAAAATAAGGGATAAATGGGTTTATTTTTGGGCTAGGCTTTACCAAGTTCAATGTCTTCTTATTTAGCAAATTGGGCCTAAAGTTTGGAGATCACAAGTGCATAACAAAAAAAAAAGTAATTCGCCTAGTCTTTAGATGTAGGATTTTATTTATTCGTTACTTCTTATTTACATAAGGTAAGGTTTACATGTAACTTAAATACTTAGGTAACTTAAGGTTATGTTCAACAAGGATTACTTATATATTTTATAGATTCTTAAAAGTTCAAATTCGGAGGGTATTTTAGTCTTTTCGGATTATATAAATTTCGGGGTTTTACAACTCTTCCCCTCTTAAAAAGGAATTTTCGTCCTCGAAAATTGAAAAGCGAAATCGAAATGAAAATGCGAAATCGAAAGTTATATCGAAATGAATACGTACCAAGTCAAAAGAAAAATGCGGATAACTGGATCGTATTGATTCTTCAGTCTCCCAAGTAGCCTCGCTCTCAGGATGGTTCTTCCAAAGAATCTTTACGAAAGGAATGGTCTTAGTTCTCATGACTCTAGTCGGAACGAGGTGGGTTCAAATTTCTCAGAATGAGACAAAATGAGTTAATTTTGATCAAAAGGTCCATGCAACACAAAATAGACAACAGGCGAATCTTCTAGAAAGCTCATATGGAATACGAACAAGATTTCAATTCAAATTGACTGTATCAACAGTAGAGAGCTCTACAAAGAGTCCAAGATTCATAACTGAGGTCAACAGAATTCAAAACGAGAGTCCAAACTAATCCAGATATTTAACGAACGAAGGTAGAGTATACGCATAGGTAGAATGAACCTAAGGTCTCACTAATCACAGATAATCCATATGGAATCAAGTTCTAAACTTCTTAGGTACTTCCCAAGATATCCTATGGCCACAATGAGGGCACGTTATATGGTGTAAGTATTATCACGTTAATAATACCAGCACCACATAAATATGCCTTCATGATGATCATACTTTATCTCAAGTCGCAAGCAAAACAATCTATCTTAATCCACCTAGTACTCCTACAGTCTCGGAGGTCCACAAAATCAAGTGTCAAAATCAAGAGGGAAAGCCAAACTACTCGCCATGGAGATTCTCAAAGTGCCCAGGAGGCATCGAAATGATTAACAAAAGATCAGAGGTCAGAGTCGGAATCTGAAAGTAAGGATCAAATAATGTCAGGCAATTACTATGAAATTTTCAAGGGCTTCAAGATTTATTTAGGTTTCAAAACTTAGGTGGTGCAAGGAATAAGCTTTCAATCTCTAAGAAGGAATCAACAAGCTTAAACCAAAAGTAAGGCACGAATCAGAGTATTGCGGAAGCAAAGATACTTAAACAAATGCCTTATAGTCTACCCATTCCTCACCGGTCAGAACTTAAGCTCCTATAGGGAAATCCTAGAGCAATTGTTACAGGTCATCTTATGAGCGCCTACAGTGGAAACTTAGTGGTCCAAACTTACACAGGTCAAGGGTAAATGTATTACGAAATCGCAGCCTGTCGCTTTGATACCATAATTGTAACACCCCAACCCGGCAAGGGTAAAGATGTCACGTTAATGGTTTCATATCAGATCAAACAAAGCATACTTCAATAGTAATACAATAAAATGCCAAAGGTTACAAATGAAATACTAACATTATAAGGTTAAGAATGAACAAAACTAAATACTAGGTCTGCAAATGCAATCCTTCTAATGACTTCTACTTCAGAATAACTATCAAGGTCTTCTAAGTCCAAAAGTCTCTTCACTCATACCCAAACCCGTCGCCTGCTTATAACCTGCCGCACACGAAAAGAAAACGTGCGGCTGAGCTTAAAAAGCCCAGTGAACAGATATAACGGAAACAAAGCAGTAGTAACGGAATAATAAAGTAAAAGAAATAATACCAGGCGTAACAAGAGTGAGGAAAAGGAATACAAGAGTTATGCAGACATACCAGGAAACAGGAATGGTTACAAAGGTAGGTGCAAATGAAACCAGAACCCACCACCAGCCCAAGTCGAAATCAAGTCGAGTCCAGTATCAAGTCATAGGGTAGCATAACCAGTAATCCACCACAAACCCAAGTCACATCAAGTCAGGTCAAATGTCAGGTCAAGTATCAGGTCAAGTAACAGGTCATAAGGTTACAAGGTTTCAGGTAAACAGAAATCCTCTACGAGCACAGAAACTCAAAATCAATCTCAAAGTCAAACCATATCAAGTCACATATCCGGGTGTATGGAGGGGTGACCTCAGCATACCAAGTACAGGGTGAGGGGATACCTCCAGGGGTGGAGTAGCTAGCTCCCAGGGGTGTGAAAGGCGTGTATCGCACACACTCGCCAGTCACCAAGTAATACAAGTAACAAGAACAAGACAAGTCTAGGATGCATCCATACGCCCCCGCAGGCCACAGGGTTCTTCCTCTACGTAATAAATCAAGTCAAGATCGGGGACGGCGTAACCAAATCACTAGGGCTACACACTAGTCATGCCAGCGGTGCATCACCGACATGGACATGAAACCCTCATGCCTAGTAGATGGCTCGTAGTCTCAAACTGTGGGTCAAGGTCAAGTATCAAGTCTCGGGTATCAGGTGTCAAGTCTCAGGTATCAAATGTCAAGAATCGTATCAGGGTTCATATCAGGGTTCAAGACAGGAGATAAATGCAGGGGTTCATTATCAGGAGGTCTATATCAGGGAGGTCAAATATTAGAAAGTCAATACTAGAAGGTTCACAGTAGTTTATTAAAAGAAATCCTTTTTACATGGTTTTAATAAAATGATCGGTAGAACAGTTTTCATAATAAAAGTCTTTTAAGGAAATGCTCAAAACCTCTTCATATTTAACTAAAAAGTAATTATAAAATCCTATGAACCTTCAAGTGCCCAAGGTCTTAATTATCCAGGTTATCAGGGGTGAACAAGTCATGTCAAGTGTCATAGCAGGGTTCAAGTCAAAGGTTCAAGTCAAATGGTTCATATCAAGAGTATCAAGGTTCAAGTTAAGGTTCATGACAAGGTTCAAGACAAAGGTTCAAATCTATGGTTCACAATACAAGGGAAAACATAACAATGAATCAGGAATCAGAAATGAGACGAAGGCTCTTTACAAGAAGAGCAGAATATCTGTACCTTATTTTAGAAGCAAACACGAATCAGAAAATAGACGTCACCGAAAGGATCAGGACCTTTCCTTCTTCACACCTAAGGAATAGCAGACGGAATTACAAGGGATTCTAACTCATATTACTACTTAATTTACTTCTCCATTTTAAGTACTTCAGGGTTCATACGGTTATTATGGTAGTGTCATACATTCAAAGGTTTATTAAGTGTTTAGGATAAGTTGAAGGACCAATTGTGTAATTATCATAAGGTTAGGGTATAAGGTGTAATTATTGAAAAGTTACAGGTTTCTACAAGTTTAGTCCTTTAGTATTATCAAAATAACAACATAGACCCTCTAATGTTTGAATATAAACACTTAACACTTTTTAAATAACAAAATACACTTTTTCAGGTTCTAAGTAAGTTCTGGACCTGTTTTAAATAATTCAAAAATCAGAGTAGAACTCCGAAATAAAATCTACAAAAATTCACAGAGCTTCTTCAATATTCCTAGTATTTACCCTAATTTTTCCAGATTTTATTAATTAGTTTAGGTATGAATGAAAAATCCACTTTTACAACCAGTCCCAGAAACATGACTGATGGAACACACCGATAAGTTACCACTTCATTACCCCTTCAGAAAATTCACAAAATTCTATAAAACTTCAAGATACTAGAATACATCCCAAATATTATCCAGTTCAAAGGGCTCCTTCTAATTCAATATGGTTTGGAAATTAAAATTCAAAAACCCAGACTGATTTTCCAGACATACGAATTCGATTTGACACTTAATTTTCTAAAAATCAAAAAGTAACCTTCCAGGCCTCTAAAAATTTCAAGATAAATTTTCCCAGGTAGCTATTTCATTGAACTTAGTTTTAGACTCTTAAAACACCAAAATATACGCTCACATCATTTATTTATAGCCGGTTAAAGTCGAACAAATTCCAGATCAGTAGCAGTTTCTCACAGGTTCATGTATAACCTAGGGTTTTATCATTTTATCTCTTCAATTCTTAACACATAATGATTATAGGTTAATCCAAAACATATTTGGGTCGATTATCACGGGTCTTAACGTAATCAAAACCATTTAATTTCAGATTCATAAACGTATTTGATTCGTAATTAGAGCTTGAATTCATTATTTCATGATAACACTCTTATCATCATATGTGACATCAAAAATCGACAAGGACCATAAGAACACACAAGAATCAACAAGAGGATGATACAATACCCTCGTAGCGTGATCGAAGAACACAAGAACACGAATACAAGAATCACCAATTCCTCCTTTTTCTCCTTCTTAGTTCGTACAGCAGAATCACACAAGAAGAACACAAAAAAAAATCGAATTAGGGTTTTATAGGGATCGAATGGATTGAAAAGGATGTGGGCATGATTACCTTGGATACACTAGAACAAGAACACACCAAAAATCCTTGGTTGCAGCAACAAATCGACAAGAGCAAAAGAGAACCGAATTTTTTTAGAGTGAGAAGAATTAGGGTTTGTTTTGGTTTCTTTGGTGATGAAGTCCGGTTATAAAAAAAAAATGCCGTGAGTTTTTTGATAGGCCAAAATAAGGGATAAATGGGTTTATTTTTGGGCTAGGCTTTACCAAGTTCAATGTCTTCTTATTTAGCAAATTGGGCCTAAAGTTTGGAGATCACAAGTGCATAACAAAAAAAAAAGTAATTCGCCTAGTCTTTAGATGTAGGATTTTATTTATTCGTTACTTCTTATTTACATAAGGTAAGGTTTACATGTAACTTAAATACTTAGGTAACTTAAGGTTATGTTCAACAAGGATTACTTATATATTTTATAGATTCTTAAAAGTTCAAATTCGGAGGGTATTTTAGTCTTTTCGGATTATATAAATTTCGGGGTTTTACAACTCTTCCCCTCTTAAAAAGGAATTTTCGTCCTCGAAAATTGAAAAGCGAAATCGAAATGAAAATGCGAAATCGAAAGTAATATCGAAATGAATACGTACCAAGTCAAAAGAAAAATGCGGATAACTGGATCGTATTGATTCTTCAGTCTCCCAAGTAGCCTCGCTCTCAGGATGGTTCTTCCAAAGAATCTTTACGAAAGGAATGGTCTTAGTTCTCATGACTCTAGTCGGAACGAGGTGGGTTCAAATTTCTCAGAATGAGACAAAATGAGTTGATTTTGATCAAAAGGTCCATGCAACACAAAATAGACAACAGGCGAATCTTCTAGAAAGCTCATATGGAATACGAACAAGATTTCAATTCAAATTGACTGTATCAACAGTAGAGAGCTCTACAAAGAGTCCAAGATTCATAACTGAGGTCAACAGAATTCAAAACGAGAGTCCAAACTAATCCAGATATTTAACGAACGAAGGTAGAGTATACGCATAGGTAGAATGAACCTAAGGTCTCACTAATCACAGATAATCCATATGGAATCAAGTTCTAAACTTCTTAGGTACTTCCCAAGATATCCTATGGCCACAATGAGGGCACGTTATATGGTGTAAGTATTATCACGTTAATAATACCAGCACCACATAAATATGCCTTCATGATGATCATACTTTATCTCAAGTCGTAAGCAAAACAATCTATCTTAATCCACCTAGTACTCCTACAGTCTCGGAGGTCCACAAAATCAAGTGTCAAAATCAAGAGGGAAAGCCAAACTACTCGCCATGGAGATTCTCAAAGTGCCCAGGAGGCATCGAAATGATTAACAAAAGATCAGAGGTCAGAGTCGGAATCTGAAAGTAAGGATCAAATAATGTCAGGCAATTACTATGAAATTTTCAAGGGCTTCAAGATTTATTTAGGTTTCAAAACTTAGGTGGTGCAAGGAATAAGCTTTCAATCTCCAAGAAGGAATCAACAGGCTTAAACCAAAAGTAAGGCACGAATCAGAGTATTGCGGAAGCAAAGATACTTAAACAAATGCCTTATAGTCTACCCATTCCTCACCGGTCAGAACTTAAGCTCCTATAGGGAAATCCTAGAGCAATTGTTACAGGTCATCTTATGAGCGCCTACAGTGGAAACTTAGTGGTCCAAACTTACACAGGTCAAGGGTAAATGTATTACGAAATCGCAGCCTGTCGCTTTGATACCATAATTGTAACACCCCAACCCGGCAAGGGTAAAGATGTCACGTTAATGGTTTCATATCAGATCAAACAAAGCATACTTCAATAGTAATACAATAAAATGCCAAAGGTTACAAATGAAATACTAACATTATAAGGTTAAGAATGAACAAAACTAAATACTAGGTCTGCAAATGCAATCCTTCTAATGACTTCTACTTCAGAATAACTATCAAGGTCTTCTAAGTCCAAAAGTCTCTTCACTCATACCCAAACCCGTCGCCTGCTTATAACCTGCCGCACACGAAAAGAAAACGTGCGGCTGAGCTTAAAAAGCCCAGTGAACAGATATAACGGAAACAAAGCAGTAGTAACGGAATAATAAAGTAAAAGAAATAATACCAGGCGTAACAAGAGTGAGGAAAAGGAATACAAGAGTTATGCAGACATACCAGGAAACAGGAATGGTTACAAAGGTAGGTGCAAATGAAACCAGAACCCACCACCAGCCCAAGTCGAAATCAAGTCGAGTCCAGTATCAAGTCATAGGGTAGCATAACCAGTAATCCACCACAAACCCAAGTCACATCAAGTCAGGTCAAATGTCAGGTCAAGTATCAGGTCAAGTAACAGGTCATAAGGTTACAAGGTTTCAGGTAAACAGAAATCCTCTACGAGCCCAGAAACTCAAAATCAATCTCAAAGTCAAACCATATCAAGTCACATATCCGGGTGTATGGAGGGGTGACCTCAGCATACCAAGTACAGGGTGAGGGGATACCTCCAGGGGTGGAGTAGCTAGCTCCCAGGGGTGTGAAAGGCGTGTATCGCACACACTCGCCAGTCACCAAGTAATACAAGTAACAAGAACAAGACAAGTCTAGGATGCATCCATACGCCCCCGCAGGCCACAGGGTTCTTCCTCTACGTAATAAATCAAGTCAAGATCGGGGACGGCGTAACCAAATCACTAGGGCTACACACTAGTCATGCCGGCGGTGCATCACCGACATGGACATGAAACCCTCATGCCTAGTAGATGGCTCGTAGTCTCAAACTGTGGGTCAAGGTCAAGTATCAAGTCTCGGGTATCAGGTGTCAAGTCTCAGGTATCAAATGTCAAGAATCGTATCAGGGTTCATATCAGGGTTCAAGACAGGAGATAAATGCAGGGGTTCATTATCAGGAGGTCCATATCAGGGAGGTCAAATATTAGAAAGTCAATACTAGAAGGTTCATAGTAGTTTATTAAAAGAAATCCTTTTTACATGGTTTTAATAAAATGATCGGTAGAACAGTTTTCATAATAAAAGTCTTTTAAGGAAATGCTCAAAACCTCTTCATATTTAACTAAAAAGTAATTATAAAATCCTATGAACCTTCAAGTGCCCAAGGTCTTAATTATCCAGGTTATCAGGGGTGAACAAGTCATGTCAAGTGTCATAGGAGGGTTCAAGTCAAAGGTTCAAGTCAAATGGTTCATATCAAGAGTATCAAGGTTCAAGTTCAGGTTCATGACAAGGTTCAAGACAAAGGTTCAAATCTATGGTTCACAATACAAGGGAAAACATAACAATGAATCAGGAATCAGAAATGAGACGAAGGCTCTTTACAAGAAGAGCAGAATATCTGTACCTTATTTTAGAAGCAAACACGAATCAGAAAATAGACGTCACCGAAAGGATCAGGACCTTTCCTTCTTCACACCTAAGGAATAGCAGACGAAATTACAAGGGATTCTAACTCATATTACTACTTAATTTACTTCTCCATTTTAAGTACTTCAGGGTTCATACGGTTATTATGGTAGTGTCATACATTCAAAGGTTTATTAAGTGTTTAGGATAAGTTGAAGGACCAATTGTGTAATTATCATAAGGTTAGGGTATAAGGTGTAATTATTGAAAAGTTACAGGTTTCTACAAGTTTAGTCCTTTAGTATTATCAAAATAACAACATAGACCCTCTAATGTTTGAATATAAACACTTAACACTTTTTAAATAACAAAATACACTTTTTCAGGTTCTAAGTAAGTTCTGGACCTGTTTAAAATAATTCAAAAATCAGAGTAGAACTCCGAAATAAAATCTACAAAAATTCACAGAGCTTCTTCAATATTCCTAGTATTTACCCTAATTTTTCCAGATTTTATTAATTAGTTTAGGTATGAATGAAAAATCCACTTTTACAACCAGTCCCAGAAACATGTCTGATGGAACACCCGATAAGTTACCACTTCATTACCCCTTCAGAAAATTCACAAAATTCTATAAAAATTCAAGCTACTAGAATACATCCCAAATATTATCCAGTTCAAAGGATCAGGACACGAATATTTTAGAAGCAAACACGAATCAGAAAATAGACGTCACAGAAAGGATCAGGACCTTTCCTTCTTCACACCTAAGGAATAGCAGACGGAATTACAAGGGATTCTAACTCATATTACTACTTAATTTACTTCTCCATTTTAAGTACTTCAGGGTTCATACGGTTATTATGGTAGTGTCATACATTCAAAGGTTTATTAAGTGTTTAGGATAAGTTGAAGGACCAATTGTGTAATTATCATAAGGTTAGGGTATAAGGTGTAATTATTGAAAAGTTACAGGTTTCTACAAGTTTAGTCCTTTAGTATTATCAAAATAACAACATAGACCCTCTAATGTTTGAATATAAACACTTAACACTTTTTAAATAACAAAATACACTTTTTCAGGTTCTAAGTAAGTTCTGGACCTGTTTTAAATAATTCAAAAATCAGAGTAGAACTCCGAAATAAAATCTACAAAAATTCACAGAGCTTCTTCAATATTCCTAGTATTTACCCTAATTTTTCCAGATTTAATTAATATTTTAGGTATGAATGAAAAATCCACTTTTACAACCAGTCCCAGAAACATGACTGATGGAACACCCGATAAGTTACCACTTCATTACCCCTTCAGAAAATTCAAAAAATTCTATAAAAATTCAAGATACTTGAATACATCCCAAATATTATCCAGTTCAAAGGGCTCCTTCTAATTCAATATGGTTTGGAAATTAAAATTCAAAAACCCGGACTGATTTTCCAGACATACGAATTCGATTTGACACTTAATTTTCTAAAAATAAAAAAGTAACCTTCCAGGCCTCTAAAAATTTCAAGATAAATTTTCCCAGGTAGCTATTTCATTGAACTTAGTTTTAGACTCTTAAAACACCAAAATATACGCTCACATCATTTATTTATAGCCGGTTAAATTCGAACGAATTCCAGATCAGTAGCAGTTTCTCACAGGTTCATGTATAACCTAGGGTTTTATCATTTTATCTCTTCAATTCTTAACACATAATGATTATAGGTTAATCCAAAACATATTTGGGTCGATTATCACGGGTCTTAACGTAATCAAAACCATTTAATTTCAGATTCATAAACGTATTTGATTCGTAATTAGAGCTTGAATTCATTATTTCATGATAACACTCTTATCATCATATGTGACATCAAAAATCGACAAGGACCATAAGAACACACAAGAATCAACAAGAGGATGATACAATACCCTCGTAGCGTGATCGAAGAACACAAGAACACGAATACAAGAATCACCAATTCCTCCTTTTTCTCCTTCTTAGTTCGTACAGCAGAATCACACAAGAAGAACACAAAAAAAAAAATCGAATTAGGGTTTTATAGGGATCGAATGGATTGAAAAGGATGTGGGCATGATTACCTTGGATACACTAGAACAAGAACACACCAAAAATCCTTGGTTGCAGCAACAAATCGACAAGAGCAAAAGAGAACCGAATTTTTTTTAGAGTGAGAAGAATTAGGGTTTGTTTTGGTTTCTTTGGTGATGAAGTCCGGTTATAAAAAAAAATGCCGTGAGTTTTTTGATAGGCCAAAATAAGGGATAAATGGGTTTATTTTTGGGCTAGGCTTTACCAAGTTCAATGTCTTCTTATTTAGCAAATTGGGCCTAAAGTTTGGAGATCACAAGTGCATAACAAAAAAAAAAAGTAATTCGCCTAGTCTTTAGATGTAGGATTTTATTTATTCGTTACTTCTTATTTACATAAGGTAAGGTTTACATGTAACTTAAATACTTAGGTAACTTAAGGTTATGTTCAACAAGGATTACTTATATATTTTATAGATTCTTAAAAGTTCAAATTCGGAGGGTATTTTAGTCTTTTCGGATTATATAAATTTCGGGGTTTTACACTGGATTTCCAGTTTTAAAACTTTTTACCACGCCACAACCTAACAGTCATTCGACATAATCTTTATACCACAAAATCATATCAACAACAAGGAAAAATATATATAACGATTCGAGAAAAATAATAATCACATCAAATCGAGTTCAAAAAAAAACAATAAAAATGATTAACCTTACAAAGAAGATCAAGAGTCGATTTACAGGAGACACAAATAAACCCAATCCGATTTCTAAGCAATTCCACACACCCCTGCTTCCTCTCGAACCCTTCGAATGATAAGAATAATTTGTGATGAGATGAGGATGTGTGGTTCCTTGCTGGAAATCCGGCAGTACATAAAGAATAATTTGTGGAAAGATTTTGGTTTCCTTTTGATCTCCAAAGGATAAGATTTCCCCATTCTCAGCTCTTCTCCCCCTCCTTCCTCGATCTTAAAGTTGTGTTGACTTATGGGGATGAGTTTTAGGTGTCGAAAAAATTCTAGGAAGGCTCGAAAGTATAAGAATCCATATGTAGATGGCGATGGTTGGTGTTGATGGTGATTTCCTGTGATACATCACCAGAAGAAGTCAAAGGTGCATTAGGCAGTTGTGTGGTAATATCGAAGGAAAGAAAAGATAAGGACCACGTGTGTGTGTGTGAATGGGTGGGTTTTTAATGATATTAATTGTATTTTGTATCCCCGTGTTCTGTTGAGCTGAGGTAAAATCGTGGTACCTCGGTTTCACATAAATGTGAAAAACATAAATCTGGAGTCGTTTTTATAAAACTGACATAAGATAAAACTTATTGACTCCGAAAATGAATTATAAAATTAAACCTTTACTAATGTGGTGTCGGTACGCGTGTGGTGTCATTTTTCAACAAAAACGAGATAACCTCTCGTTTTTGTTAAGTTGGTGCATGTAATTGTCAGAAAGTGATAAATTCACCTTTTCTGATATATTCAAATAGTTTTGGTGAGTTATTGTACGCTACAGCGTGCGGGTTTGTTTCCCATGATAGTTATGTAAACACATAAATGTTCAGTCTAACAGTTGTGTAATAATAAATTGACATTTATTATTAAAATATTAGTTGGAAAATTACCGTTTGTCACATCCTCCCCCGCCTTAGAAGGAAAACCGTCCTCGGTTTTCACTTAGAGTTACCTGATGAATTTGAGAAAAGGTGTGAGTATTTAGGCTTGATCTTGTCCTCACGTTCCCACGTGTATTCGGGACCTCTTTGAGAGTTCCAACGAACTTTAACAATAGGAATGCGGCTTTGCTTAATCCGTTTGATTTCCCGGTCCATTATTTTGACAGGTTCTTCAATGAAATTCAGTCTCTCGTCAACCTGGATTTCCTCCAGAGGAATGGCAAGTGTTTCGTTTGAGAGGCATTTCTTCAGGTTGCTCACATGAAACACATTGTATACAGAGATGAGTTCTGGCGGTAACTCGTGTCGGTAGGCTACCGGCCCGATTCTGGTGAGGATTTTGAAAGGTCCAATGTAGCGGGGATTTAATTTCCCACGTTTTCCAAAATGAATCACGCCTTTCCATGGCGAGACTTTTAACATGACGCGATCACCAACTTGGAACTCAAGTGGTTTCCGTCTCTTGTCTACATAGCTTTTCTGATGGTCTCGAGCCGCTTGCATCCGGCTCTTGATTTGCACAAACTTTTCAATAGTCTCTCGTACTAGTTCAGGACTAGTGAGCTGACTTTCTCCGACTGCAGCCCAACATATAGGTGATTTGCACTTTCGACCATAAAGTGCCTCATAGGGTGCAGCTTTGATGCTTGTGTGATAGCTGTTATTGTAAGAAAACTCGGCTAATGGCAGATGCCTATCCCAGCCATTTCCAAAGTCAATCACACACGCTCGCAGCATGTCCTCTAAGGTTTAAATGGTTCTTTCACTTTGACCATCTGTTTGAGGATGGTATGCGGTGCTCATATCAAGATCGGTTCCCAAAGCATCTTGTAAGGATCTCCAAAAATTAGACGTAAAACGACTGTCCCTGTCGGAGATGATAGAAATTGGGACTCCATGTCGTGCAACTATTTCTTTCACGTATAACCGTGCAAGTTTGTCCATGCTATCGTTTTCTTTGATCGGTAGGAAGTGAGCGGATTTGGTGAGACGATCAACGATTACCCAAATGGTGTCGTAACCGCTAGATATCCTTGGTAGTTTGGTAATGAAGTCCATCGTTATGCGTTCCCACTTCCATTCGGGAATCTCAGGTTGTACAAGTAAACCCGATGGCCGCTGATGCTCAGCATTGACTTTCAAGCATGTTAAGCATTAACTGACATATGTTGCAATGTCAACCTTCATATTGGGCCACCAGTAGAGTTTCTTCAGATCGAGATACATTTTGTCGGCTCCGGGGTGGATGGAGTATTTAGATTTATGGGAGTCGTGCATGATAAGGTCACGTATCCCTCCACAGAGTAGGACCCAACTTCTGTCTTTGAAACACAATGTTCCGTCAGCTCTTTTCACGAATCCGTTTTTGTTCTCGGGCATCCCATAAATTTTCTCGTTAGGTCTGTTTTCTTTCTTGAGTGTCTCGGCCTGAGCCTCAAGGATTTTCGATGGGAGCGGTGAGACTATTTTCATACCCAATGATCGTACTCTAAGGGGTTTTGGTCGTTCTTTTCGGCTAAAAGCATCTGCTACCACGTTTGCTTTGCCTGGGTGGTATCGAATTTCGCAGTCATAATCGCTGAGCAATTCTAACCAATAGCGTTGTCTCTTATTGAGCTCCTTTTGGTCAAGGATATGTTGCAGACTTTTGTGGTCGGTGTAGACTACACACTTGGTGCCATAGAGGTAATGTCTCCAGATCCTGAGTGCAAACACTATCGATCCCAATTCCAAGTCGTGTGTAGTATAGTTTTTCTCGTGTGTTTTTAGTTGTCGAGAGGCATAGGCTACGACCTTCTCTCGTTGCATCAAGACAACTCCTGGCCATTTATGTGAGGCGTCGCAGTAAACCACAAAGTCTTCACTGCCTTCAGGTAGGGCTAATATAGGTGCGCTGCACAACTTATCCTTAAGGAGTTGGAAGGCTTCTTCCGCTTTATCCCCCCAATCGAACCTTACGTTCTTTTGAGTTAATTTAGTCAAGGGCTTAGCAATCTTCGAGAATCCCTCGATAAACCTCCTGTAGTACCCTGCATGTCCTAAGAATTGGCGTATTTCGGTGGGTGTTGTGGGTGTCGCCCAATCCTTTATTGACTCGATCTTTGCAGGATCCACATGAATGCCTTGACTATCAATCACGTGTCCTAGAAATTGAACAGTTGGAATCCAAAATTCGCACTTTGAGAACTTTGCGTATAGTTCTTCTTTCTTTAGTAGCTCTAAGATTAGCCTGAGGTGTTCCTCGTGTTCCTTCTCGCTCTTAGAGTATATTAAGATGTCTTTAATAAAGACGATCACGAATTTGTCCAGATACGGCTTGCACACACGATCCATAAGATCCATGAATACTGTCGGTGCGTTGGTTAAGCCAAATGGCATAACCTGGAACTCGTAATGACCGTAGCGAGTTCTAAATGTCGTTTTCGGGATATCCTCTTCCCGAACCCTAAGTTGGTGGTATCCGGATCTCAGCTCGATTTTGGAGTAAACACACGAACCCTGGAGTTGGTCGAATAGATCATCGATTCTCGGGAATGGGTAACGATTTTTTATGGTTATTTTATTTAGTTCACGGTAATCGTTGCACATTCTGAAAGATCCATCTTTCTTTTTGACGAATAGAACTGGAGCTCCCCAAGGCGAAGAACTCGGCCTGATGAATCCTTTCTCTGAGAGTTTCGACAATTGGTTCGACAGTTCTTGTAGTTCTGTCGGAGCTAACCGGTAAGGTGCTCGTGCCACAGGTGCGGCACCAGGCACTAGGTCAATTCGAAATTCGACCTGTCGGGTTGGCGAAAGTCTAGGTAAGTCTTCGGGGAAGACTTTCGGAAAGTCTCTCACGATTGGAACATCCTCCAAACGTTTTTCTTCCGGCTCTTTCTCTTTCTTTTCAGAGACTTGTGCTAGAAAAAAAGGCATCCTTTCTCAAGGCATTTATGATCCTTGGTGCAAGAGATAACGTTTAGTCTAGACGCGTTTCTTCTGTCTCTTCTGTCGCCTTCTACGATTAGAACTTTGTTCCCATATGGTAGCCGAACGATTTTCTCGTCGCAAATAATGGTGGCATGATACTTCGATAACCAGTCCATACCAATAATGAAATCAAAAGTCAAAACTACCCAATTCTACCGGTATAAGATCGATGTTGAATTGGTGATTTAACAGATTTAAAGTACAGCCCCTTACGATAGTGTCTACCCTTTCTACGTTCCCATTAGCTAAATCCACATTGTATACGTTATCTAAGGTGGTCGGGGCGATACCAAGTAGTGTACTAAATGCAGTTGAAACAAAACTCCTATTTACCCTCGTGTCAAACAATATGGATGCGTAGCGGTTATTTAAAAGGAACGTACCCGTCACGACGTTCGGGTCATCTTGGGCTTCCACTTTACCCACTGCATAGACCCTTCCACGGGCTCCTCGATCGTTGCCACGATTTCCCTGCTGTCCAACGGCTACTTGATTTCCCCCAGCAACTTGGTTCCTTGGCTCACGGCACTCATTTTTGTAGTGCCTCTTTTTCTCGCACCTAAAACAAGTCACGTTGGCTTTCGGGTTTTGCCCTGGTACTGTCTGTGCCGTTGCGAGAGTTTTTGACCTACAGTCTCTGGCCATATGCCCAACCTTCTGACAGTTGCGGCATTTTACTGTGCACAGTCCGTTGTGGTGTAGTTTACAACGATTGCATAGCGGGTGCTTCCCGGCATAACCCTTCTTCTCAGCTAGTCCAGCTGCATACCCTCTCTTCTCCGTCGGCCCCGCAGCATAGACCTTAGCAACTTCTTGTTTCTTGTTTGGGTGATGGTTGTTGCTATTGTTTCGGGAATGATCATCCCATTTACACTTGTTGGCACAACCGTTTCAGCTGAATCCTCGATCACCTGGTCCATTAACTTGTTGGCCACTTCCATAGTTTCATGGAGGTCAGCAGCCTTGTAAGTTGTAACATTGCCCTTGATAGATGGGGGTAATCCTCCAATGTACCTTTCCAGCAATCTAGTTTCTGACTGGACCATATCAGGGCATAACAAAGCAAGCTCTTGAAAACGCTGATTGTATGCAGCCATATTGGTACCTTGCACCTTTAGGTTCCAAAATTCGACCTCTAGCTTCTTGACCTCGTTGCGAGGGCAATACTTCTTGAGTACCATTTCTTTGAAGTTTTCTCATGACATTGCGTAAGCAGTATCATAACCAGCCGATTTCAGGTAATTGTTCCACCAAGTTAAGGTAGCATCCAGGAAAGTGAATGATGCGAACTTAACTCGGTCCTCATCAGCACAACTACATATGCGGAAAACAATCTCCAACCTTTCAATCCATCAAACCAAGACAACTGCTCCTTCGGTTCCAACAAAACCTCCGGTCATGGTGTTCCGGAATTCTTGGTAGGTGCAACTGCGAGTGTTGTTGTTTGTTGGTCTCGAATTTCCAACATCAGTAGTTGAATTGTTTGCGGCGGCCAGTGCTGCTGCCACTCGTTCTTCAACTAATGATCGAGCATTGTTCGGTTTACTGGTGGAGCTGCTGCAGTAGCCCTAGCTGGGCCTGGGTTGGCTGGTTGTGCACGAGTAGATTTGTTTGTCTTTCTTTTAGGAGGCATTTTGCTGCATAATAACGGAAGATAAAGACAATTGAGATTCGGAAAGTTTGTTATCGTACAAGTGTAAAATCTTAGGTAAAGTATATGAGCAAGGATCAATCATAGAGAAAACGACACAATAGAGTAGTCAACCAAGCTTGTCATAGATTAGGATCAATATACGTTTACAAAATTACAAGCTTAAAATACATACGAGAGAAATACAAGTTTTGAGTACAACCGAAAGAATACAACTGCCATTAACTGATGACTACTTAGTTTAATGGAAATACATCACAACTACTAAAAGAAACTAAGGCTGGTCCCTGGTCCTGTCCAGGTGCTGGAACCTGAAAGCATACTCCCAAAGCTGTGCCTCAACCTCAACAAGACGGGTCCTCAATGCTAGGTTCTCCCTACGGTGTGCTCGATCAGCCCTCAACAATGCTGCAACCTGGGCCTCGAGGATCAGCATCCTCCCATGCATCACCTGGGTTGCCTCTTGGGCTACAACCTGTGTCTGCTCGAGTCTACCTGATCTGTCACCCAAGTCAAGGATATCTCGACTGTTGGAGTGTGTCCCAGCATAAAGTCTGCTGAAGTCATCGTCATACTGATCAAATCGATCCGGCTGTAACTCGTCAAGCAGGTCAGAGTGAAGACCTAGTATGTCGGTCTGTAAATCTAGCTGGGTCTGAATCTGTGAGATAGCATCGGTCTCTGTGGCAGCTGGCGATGCTACTAGAAGTGGAGAATCTGGAGGCACAAAAGAATGTGATGAAAGCACATAATCTGGGCTGATCATACGGGATATCTCTGCGCCATCATCTGTCTCGTCCTGAGCTCTCCTCGAGCCCTCTCCAGCCTCACAAGTACTAGACACATCCTCTAGTATTATGCTAATCCGGGGCACAACTGCCCTCTGCTCTATACCAGAATCCAAATCAGCATCAATCCCTGTACCCTCAACAGGAGTACTCTCAGCAAACGCCTGTCCAGCAACCACCTGCTCAGTCTGCCCATCCTTCCTTTCTGGCATCTCTGTCGAGTAAGAGTCATTGGCCCTTCTGAGCCTTTGGCGTGGAGGTGAGTGGGTAGGTGAATGCGGTGATATGATGGGTGGTGGTGATGCTGGGGTAGTAGGGGTGCCCATGTAGGTGCATAAGGACCTATAACGGGATGGAGATAACAGAAGAGTGTGAGTAGGGCTTTGGGTACCCTCCGTAGTGTGAGATGATGGTCTAGTGGATGGGCGTATGATTATGCGTGTAGTACGGCGAGGAATAGTAGGAGTAACTTGAGTGATTGGTGTAGTATGGACATATGGGGCAGGCTGTATGGTAGTATCAATAGTAGAGGTAAGCTGGATAGGAGCATGATCGGTAGTAGATGTAGGCAATGCTGAGGTGAGTGTAGGCTCAGTGAGATCGGGGTCTGCTGCATTGAAAGCCTGTAGCACCTCATTATATGGGTCATCTGAGTCTGGCGAGATCGGAGGAATGTGATGGGAAGACATAGTTTGTGACAAAAATGGTATATGCGTGTAAGTATATCGAAAATACTCGTAGTAAATAGTGTAAGTTACGTATGTATAAGTATACATGTAATACTTATAGTACATGTAGCTGAGCAAAATCAACAGACAGTAACAAACAGCTAAGACAAGTAATCAGCAAGTAAACAGCAAGTAAGGCTGGCAGGCAAGTGGCAGTCATAGGGACTTGTTTTTGTAAAAAGCGGTTATAGTTTAGGATTTATATGTACCTAGTTCTCTATAACCTAGGCTCTGATGCCAATCTGTAACACCCCCAAAATCTGGCATTGCGGAAGCATTTTGGTCATGGGGTGCTACTAAATTGATAATCACAACACAAGGTGATAAAGAACGGAATACATACTCTGTTTTAATTCATTCAACCAATTTAACTTAGTTTACAACATAGTATGAGTTCATAAAATAAGGCCCATAAATTCAGTTGTCCCAGTAAAAAACAAGTCATAGTTTAAAATGCCACAGTACTTCAGACAGTAGTCTATGACCCTTGCCCTGCCACCACCTTGTCATAATCAGTCAGCTTAAACACCTAAGAAAAACATGCTAAAAGTCAGCAAAAAGCTGGTGAGTTCATAGGTTTATCAATAAGCAGTAAATCAGCAGTTGGACCACGAGTTTGGTATATGAACATTACAACCCATGTAATGCCATATAAAAATACAATCTATTACGTTAGCACTAAGTTCATGCAACCGAAGCTATAACAGTGTGCATGCTCTAGAAGCATGTTAAATATAAAGGCCCGGCAAGTGTTTATCCCAGACACTTGTGTTTCGACATGGTATACGTTCGTTTGCCTATCCGGTCAACCCGAACGGGGACGTTACTCCCAATAGATCTATTTATAACATTTGCGCTTCCCAGCGGGAATTGACGGTTCATGAGTTGGGCATAATGGGATATAATAGGGCTTAGGCCAATCCACGTAATAGCATAGACAATAGTTTGGTCCATAAAATAGTTTTGCATGTTTCTCACCCCAATTGTAAAACAAAATTAAATAGAGTGGGGCTATAAACTCACCTTGGTAAATAGCAGTCAGATAACACAATAGTTCAGATAGTGTTCAGCACCAACACGCGACCTAGATTAGTAAGGTTTGTTTTAGTTCACAGTTTAAATTTAAGAACTTCAAAAGTTTTAAAGAGTTTATGTTATTGTTGCTGGTGTGGCAGCATTTATGTTTGGAACAATGTTCTAACATTTGAAGTGGCTCTTAGAAGTATATAGGCGTATATTAGATAAAGATCAAGACGAATAAGTCTCCGGTTTGACAGAAATCAGAAGCCTACGTACGGAAGACAATTACTGTCGCATGTCAAACGTTGACAACATATGGAAACGTTGTTGTTAAGTGAGTATATATATTACCAAGTGCGTGTATGTATATTACAAACGGAAGTGTGTGTATGAGAATGATGGTGTGTGTATATATATACTTGTGCACTTATATAGTTTTTGTAAAGGTAATGTTACGTTTGAAAACTCCTCATCATTATTTATGCCACTTAATGATAAGTTAATAATTCATGTATATGAGCTCTTGGATAATAAGTAATCTTCGTGCTAACACAAATTGTAAGTCTTGCGTTTGAAAATAATCGTTTCATAATCTAATGAACTTATACAAGTTTTGATAAAACACATCGAGTTATATGCAAACAAATCAATGAACTAGTTTATATTTACAAATTTGGTTTTTCACCTTGTTCATATATCGTTAGATATGTACAAATGTTTTTCATTGTATGTGCTACGACAACCAAAATGGTTTATAAATTAAGGCGATTTGTAAAAATAGTAATCATGTTAAATTCTAGTTGTCTTGTATGGTCTATATATATATACTAGCCTTCAAAGCCCGCCCAATGGGCGGGCATGACTTGTATGTATAGTTTTCATGGCCCGCCCAGTGGGCGGGCATGACTTGTAAGCCCTTCCGGGCATATAAGCCCGCCCACAGGGCGGGCATGACTTGTGATTATCGTTGAAAAAAGAAAACAATTTACAATTTTGTGCGTGGACTTATATTAATACTAATTGGTGAAGACACTGCAACAGGGAATTTGGTACGGTTAAGCTTTAACGCAATATTTTTGTTCTAATTATGGACTCTTTCTTCCCGCTCTTGCTCACATATTTACGAACAATCTCAGTGTCTCAAACTTTGAAGTATCTTTAAATACCCAATGTCTTCGGGTTGAATGCATCTGCACATATAAAAAGCTTCAGTGACTATATGATTCTCCACCATAGGGATCTATTTCTAAAAGTCAAATGATTGAGTTTTAGAGCCAAAACTGACCAGAATTAATTTTCAATACTTGGGAAAATCTGGTACCTAAAGGTAGCAACATTGGCGGGTCGAATAGGTTGGGTAACAGTTCCAAAGGTTCCGGTAAAACATGGTCGGGCATGGGTGAAATTAGATTTGGGTCACAACATGTGATTCTTAAGACCGATGGGCGGGCATGACTTGTAATTATAATTTTGATGGTTTCAGTTAACGTAAACTTATTTCTAAGGACACCGATTTAATTTTATTTTTTTAGGCTATTAGTTTACGGTTGAGAAATTTTAAGAGAAAGTTAATTATTAGTTTTAAGGACGCTATTTTATTTTATTTTGTTAGGCTATTAGTTTACAATTGCAAGTGGTGTTGACCGTTATTAATTATTAAACAATTTGAGAAAAAGCAATTTACACTTGTAAATTTGTTTATGTTTTTCACTTTTTAGTTTAAAATAAGTGGTCTACTTATATACTTCTTAAGTTATTATTATCCCTTTGTCCATGAATATGAGTATAGTTTGACATTTTGTATGCAACTTTGTTCTTAAATATTTTTGCTCTCTAGTATATAATAGTTGTTTCTAAATATATAGATGGATTGAGTTCTAAATATATTTTCATTTATGTAATTTTGATCAAGTATTATATAATACAAACAATAATATTTAATGTAAAAGTTGGGCTTACTTGTACTCAACTAACAAAGTATTTTCATAACTTGCCACCTCGTCAAATGAAAAAGATATAAACGTACCAATTTCTATATTGAATGCATTAACACTGAAAATAAATGAACGTTAAGATTTATAGAACAATTAAAATATACAAAATAAATTAATGTAAATTTTCTTCAAAGTTTAATCTCAATGAGACATTGCGCACGTCTGATGAGTACTCTATTACATGCAAATTACTCTAAATAAATCTCCGTAAGCAATCCCCCACACCCCGTAGGCTATATAAATAGTGTCGTGAAAACACATAGGGATGCTTGTGTGCCCTATTTAACCCGTCTTCTATTTTCCTTCACAATAATCCAACTACACCTCTCGATGTCCACCAGAAAAAACCTACGCAACAAAAACGATCATAGACAACAAAATCTTACATTCAAAATGTTACCAAGAGGGCATTTCGGTCTCCTTTTTTAAGTGCATATCAGCTTAAGATATGTGGGCATGTGTGTCTGAGTAAAACTTTAAACTCCTTATCTACTTATTTTAGAGCAACTAAAAACTCAAAATAAGTAGTCTACATACTTACGGAGTATTTTTAAAACGGATAAGCAAATTAGTTTTTGAACCAACACCTGTCCGGGAAACAATTTTTTTTTTTTGTCATATCATGGACTGAGAACAGGGTGGTACATAGCTAAATATAAGTAAAATTGACTCGATGGAAGAATGACATAACTACAATAAACCAAAATTTTCTCTACTGTTACCTCACTCCATTGTTATCTATTATCACTATTTTTTTTTAAAAATTCTGTTAAAACTACTTTCAAGTCAAGGCACTTACTTCTATACATGAAGAATGAGCGCGACTGCGCGAGATCCTTTGTCATCTTCCCGGATTCAACAGTGCCAATAGATGCTGCTTCTTCTCGATTGGAAACATAGAAACAAACAAATTAGCAAACAATATATGTTATAAACCACGGCGAATACTAAAAACAAAAAGAACTAACCATAAGCAGATGCAACAACATAAATCAAATGTGACAAAGGAGCAACAGAAACGAATGAAGAACCACCATGAAGTGGGTATGTAACCGACAACCCGCTACTGGTTGCCTGTAAGGTGCATGCACGTTTAGTACCCCAAGTACCCGTGTTAACAAAATTGGTCCCCATACCGCTGGGTGGAGCAAATTGACTGTGAGGGACAACCAATTTTAGCCTTTCCCTTTTCGGTGACAGAAAGCTCGTGACAGTGGGACATATGTGTGAAACAACGTTGTAACATTGACGCAGGTTGCATTAATAGTTATTCCTACGTTTGACCTCTTATTTCTGGCAGAGTCGTTAACGCCCTCATTTCCACGAATAGGATTGTGAACGTTTAATAGGCAAGCGTCCAAGGAAGGTATGGCAGCAATGTTGGAGTATTCAAACATGCATGGGGTAACCGGGACTGGAACTCTTTCAACAGCCAATGACTGATGTGTATGGGACATGTTATTGGCAACAGGTGTACGCTCATCGTTACCCAAAGGATCAGGTAAAAGCACAGATATAAAAGCATCTAACAATTGAATTCAGAAATTTTGTAATGGTGTGTAAACACAACTTGCTCAGCCAATCTAGATAACTCCACGTTTCTGCAAAACTTGGCCACTGCACAAAAATGCTGAGTCATGTGCAAGTAAAAATAGTCGCGACAGAAAATAATCATTAGTTTTATTTATGCTAACTCACCTTCACTTCTGTGCCGTGTAGTTGTGAGATAGAAAAGAGATGTTTAAAATAAATCTTAGCCATGAATTCCGCCATCAATTAGTCCTTTCTCAAAATTATATGTGGAGGCTCTATATATTGCATACGAATCACTGACATGGTTCTGTAAAAGTGATAAACTTATGGGACACGTATTGGTGACGATAAACCATGTCAACGTTCTTGAGTAGTTTTTTTAGTTTTTTTTTTTTTTTTTTTTTTTTTTTTTTTTTCAATCGTTAATTTAATTTAGCTTTCAAGTCTTTTTAATGTAATGAATTTTTAGTTAATATAAGTTCAGTTTTAAAGTTTTAATCTTGTTTTTTTTATCTCAGTTTTATTATTAAAAGAAAAAAAAAAGAAAAGAAAAGAAGAAAAGCTGAGGGTTTAGAGCTTCTGGGAAGCAATAGGGTAGTTTAGAAAAGGTTTTGATCTTGTTTGAGCAAAAGGAGTTGTAAGTCTTTTTCAGCTTATTCACTGTTCATATGCTTATTATCTTAGCTTATTTGCTTTTTTGTGCATCAATATTTCTGTTCAATGCTTATTTAAAAGAAGAAAAGCTGAGGGTTTAGAGCTTCTGGGAAGCAATAGGGTAGTTTAGAAAAGGTTTTGATCTTGTTTGAGCAAAAGGAGTTGTAAGTCTTTTTCAGCTTATTTTCAGCTTATTCACTGTTCATATGCTTATTATCTTAGCTTATTTGCTTTTTTGTGCATCAATTGTTCTATTCAATGCTTATTTAAGATAGTTAGGTGGTTTGTTTTTGCTATTTCCTAGTTTGCCTTTAGAAACCTAAAAATAGCCAAAAATAGCTTATATAGGACATAGCTTATTACAATGCTTATTTACACTTAAAAGTTGTTCATTAGGATTAAAATTAGTTAGTTAATCATTAGTAATCCAGTTTCATTGCTTAAACTGGTCATTGATAGCTCAAATCTCAAAAACAGTGACTTATAGGAGTGTTTGGGTTAAGCCTTGATGTAACACCCCAACCCGACAAGGGTAAAGATATCACAACAATGGTTTCATATCAGATCAAAACAAAGCATACATCTATAGTAATACAAGAAATCTCAAAGGTTACAAATGAAATACGGAAATTTACAAGGTTACAAATGCAAATACTAATTCTGAAATATAATAACTTCTAATCACTTCTAAGTCCAAAAGTAGCTTATCAAGTCTTCTAAGTCCAAGGTACTCTCCACCCATTCCCAGCTTCCTACTAAAACCTGCCGCAGGAAAAGAAATGCGGCTGAGCTACGAGAGCTCAGTGAACAGATATAACGGTAACAAGCAGTAATACAAAATAATGAATAGTAAATGAAATACGAATCAATCAGAGTTATGGCATAAGAAAAGGTAACAGTAATGAGAAGTACAAGGGTATAAGGTGTAGGAAACAGTAATCCTCTACGAGCCTAGTAACAGTAACAGTATTATCATGTAGCCATATAGAGGGGAGACCTCTCAGTAATCAGTAAATATGAGGGGAGTCCTCAATCAGTAAGTGGAGTAGCTAGCTCCCAGAGTGTGAAAGACGTGTATCGCACACACCATCAGTCACCAGTAATAACAGTATAATATATCAGTAACAGTAACAGTAACAGCTAGGATGCATCCATGCGCCCCAGGTGGCCAGAAACTCCTCATACACCAAATCAGATAAAGTCAGGGACGGGACAGGTCATCACTCTCCTGCCCTAGAGTCATGCCATCGGTGCATCAATGACATGGACATGAAACCCTCATGCCTAGTGAGTGGCTCGTAGTCTCAAACTGTGGGTCAAGGTCAAGTATCAAGTATTTAGTTCAGTTTCATAAGTCAATTACCATTTCAGTTATATCAGAAAGTTCATATCAGATGGTCCAATATCAGAAGGTTCAGTATCAGTAGGTTCAGTATCAGTAGTTTCAGTATCAGTAGGTTCAGTATCAGAAAGATTCAATATCAGAAAGGTCATATCAAGAGTTCACAAACAAAGGGGAACATATCAATGGCTTAGGGAAATCCTATGACGAGTCAGAAATCAGAAAATCATGAGTACGAAGGCACCTTACTGAGAAGGGCAGAATATCTGTACCTTAGACCGCAAGTGCAAACATAACAGAAACATAAAGATCGGATTCAAACTCCTTCTTCAGCGAATCTACACGAATACATGATCGTCTTATTATTAATACTTTATTTAAATCAGATTACTTATTTTAGTCGGCTTTCCATTTTTAGTAACTTCCCTTTTATAGCAGCTTTCCAAAAATAGTAACTTTCCAAAAATAGTAAGTTTCCTCTTTTAGTAGTTTAACCATTTTAAGTAACTTTTCATACTTAGGAAGTTTCCACTTTAAGTATGTTAACCCTTTTTAGATTAAGTTATAAGCTTATTTTGGCTTTTTGTCACATTTTCAGCTTCACATATTGTCAATATGTTTTAACCCGTATTTTACTGATTCGTCATAATATGAACCCTGATCATGATTCTTATATATATAGATCTCATGTTAACAATTAAAAAAAAAATACCATTTTAATATACTATTTTAAAAGCTAACATTTGAGTTATATGATCTACCATTAACTTATTTATCACAGTATATATATATATCACTGTTAAATTCATGCACACTCACATATTACTAATGGTGATTATAACTTTTACTCTATTCTATCATGCGATAAGAGACATACATGGTACTGATTTTCTTAGGCAGCGTATGATTAATCCTTATAATGGTCTACTGTGGTTCAAGATTTACCTCAGGCTAACAAGGATAGATAGAACGAATACCGCACTCAAAAACAAACACGGGCCTAACACAACACTACGGTGGTTTGCTGATTCGAGACCCATCTCAACTAAAACGTCAACCTTCAGCTCATGAAAACGATAGTGTGCAACCCGAACGAGAACCAATCTAACGAACACCAACCTGGAACGGACTCAAACTAGAACACACGTACAACCAGTAATACAAAAGTCCAATGAGCCACGAACACCAACGATCAACGCGAACTAAATGTCTCCGCGAACATGAAACAGACTAGCTCGAGAGACGTGTGCTATGGTGCACGAACGAGACCTCCCAGACAACGTGAATGGACTAATAAACAAGGTCGAACCCGAGCGACTTGATCATCAAGCTGCTACTACACCTTCGTCCTTGATCTCAGTAGGGAGAAAACGATTTTGGATCGGTCTATTTTTTTCTTGTCGCATCTACTGCTCTCCTTTTTGTCCTCTTCGAATGATAAAACAACAAGAGAAAAAGAATTCTCTTTTACTTCTTGCACCACAAGGACGAATTTAATATTGCAACTCCAATCATAAAATATATATATTTTCTCTTCTGCTCTCGCTAAGCCCCAAAGTCCACAAGGGACCCTATGTGTCTGCTTTTTTTTTCTTTCTTTCTATTGTTGCTGCGTATAAGAAGGCTCCACAAGGAAGCCTAATAACTTTGATCGGATATGTATTCTGTGTAAAGAAGATTTACGTGTGATGTGATGAGGTAAAGAAAAGAATACCGTATATTTATTTTGAGGCAAGGTATAATAGTATCTTCCAATATTAAGGAATATATTCATGTGTTGATTTGGTCTTATCTTGACATAATTTTGGGAGGAAAATGTGTGAAGAGAACCAACAATATATGTGTGCCACATTTTTATTTTTATTTTATTTTTATTTATTTTTTTTAACAAATATTTATTTTATGTATAAGTTAGGTTACTTGTCCTTGTAAATTTATTTTTATGCTCGTATAACTTCAAAAATATTGAGGGGCAAAATGGGTATTTCAATTGAATGAAAATTTTGGGTTTTACAACTCTTCTCCTCTAAAAAGAGAATTTTCGTCCTCGAAAATTGAAGGGAAAATGAAACGGAACACAACGGACTGTGAACGGAAATGTGAAAGACTTGTTTCTCATGACTCTATCTTGTTGATCAAAATAGCTTCGGCTTCCTCAGAAAAGACATACCATACTAAATCCAGATCAAAAGAATAATATACCAAACGTAGCAGATGATAATCATATTCTCTCCGAAGAGATACAGGAAATACATAGGATTTGACGGATATATCGTCTGTGGAATTTGATTAGACAAATCAGATGAGAACGTACTGAGTCGCAGAAATATAAGGTGATATATATGCTTTAACTCTTCAGATTTTCAAATAGTCTCGTCTTCAATATAACCTTTCCCAGGTATTCTCATAAACAGACAGGTCTTGTTTTCTCAGGATCCAAAATCTCATATCTTAATTCATAACAGATCATCATGAACAGATTCATCGAATGTGAGATGTATATATAGCAAAACATAGGTGTACTCCTGCACAGTAACAGATCGAATCCATACAGATAGAAAACAGATTGTTTGATAACATCAAACGGCAGAAAGCTCTACAACAGGACCTAAGATTCTTATCAGAAGTACAGAGGTCGACAAAACGCGTGTCGAGAATCCAAACGTATCAGATCGTATAACGGTGAAAGCAGATTAAGCGTATAGGTAGAATGAACCTAAGTCTCACTAACGCAAAATTTTCAAACAGCTTTCAGAAATTCTAAGGCTTCTAAGGCACTCTCCAAAATATCCTATGCCCACAACAAGTGCACGTTATATGATGTAAGTATTATCACGTTGGCCAGACGTCATAATACTGGCATCATATAAATATGCCCCCATGATGGTCATACTTTATCTCGAGTCGTAATCAAAATCACCTATCTTAATCCACCTAGTACTTCTACATTCCAGAGGTCAACCAAAATCAAATGCCATAGTCAAGAGGGAAAACAAAACTATTCACAAGAGTATCAAAATTCCAGATTGCCTAGCAGAAGTGAGGTACGCCGTCACATGCATCATATCTTCCACAACTCGCCAAAATCTCTCAAAACAAGGTCATCACCGAACATACGAAAATTAAACACGAAACTGAAATGCTTCTAGGGAACTTAAATCATAAGAGGATCTCATTACTATATAACGAAACTTAAGAGGGTCAACGGAAATGAAAGTTAGTCGTCAATAACTTCGGCTTCATAGAATCAATTCTTCCAAACATAGAGGGTCTGTTACAAAAATCCGTTCATTCAACACATCCAATCTCCTCAAGTCCGGTTAATCTGTCTTCGTCCGTCCATCAATCGTGAAGTGAAACCAAAATCGGGAATTTGTGTCTGGTTCGTCGAGCCTCCTGCAGTTCTTCTTGGAATGTGATGGAGTAATGTGGATTTCTGGCACGATCTTTATATCTCTTCATCATCCAGTCTGCTTCCGCTCTCAATTCATCTTAGTACAACCAAGATGAATAGGGAAATGAGACTGCATGTCTTCATCAGCACTAGGTTCGCCATCTCGACTAGAATTTCTTCTTCTGCATCGCCAACACTTCTGCCTTGTAAGGAATGTCTTCACTCTTCAGGGTAGCCACCGTTGTTGTCAACTCCAGGTCAGACAATGAAGTAATTTTTCTGATGCGCTTCTAGTTGTCTTGATGCATACGCAAAACCTTCTGTGCCGTAAGGGAGTAGAACCGAGTCTCTTTCTGGAATGCCCCAAAATTCGTTCCGCCCGAAGGTATGGAAACTCCATTCTCAATCAAACTAAGTTGTTTCTCTCGGTTCTCAATGGTATCGCAACTTGTGAACATCATTCAGAATTCTTCTGCAAAGCTCAAGGGTTTCAGTTCTCCATTCTGTTATCGGTCTTGACCACTTGGTGATAGTTTTCAAAACTTGCGGGATTTAAAGAGATATCCTCAATTAAGAACATCGTTGTCTCACAAATACCAATTTCTCAGAATGTGCAAATGATCGACGAATTTCCTAACAAAGTGCAAAGATGATTTTCATGCTCTTCCTCGTCTCCGAACGTACTATTAAGTCATACAAAACCATTTGCCCAAGTACTCACGAGAAAACATTATTTATCAAATTCGCAAAACAGTCAGAGCTTTAGCTAATACTATTAGCGTCACTAACCGTCATAGTAGTCGTTTACGAATACGGAAGGCGATTCCAAGAACAAAATTTATTTATCGAAGGAACTTCGCGCTCTGAAATTAGACAAACACATAGTCGTTCAGGGAAAACAATGACTCTTAACGATATTATGGTTCAGCTTTCTCCAGTCGCCATCCTTCTTTATCGCGAACGAAACTAAAACACGCCCAGAAGATACACTGAAGCAAACTCACTTCTTGATCTTCGGTTGCTGCTCTTCCCGGTTGCTCAAATCAACTGGTATGATCTCGGACACATCAGAAAGACACCTTCGCTTAGTGACTAGACAATATTTCGATATCATGTCAAATCTTACTTCACACTCCGGTGGAAAACTTGGTGGTTCAACCAGGAATCATATTCAAGAAATTCAGGGTGCCAAATAACGTTCAAGATACGATTTATTCATTGGTGTACGAAATGGGTTCTAGGAAAACTTCGTAACCGCGAAAGTAACACACGAGTCTCCAGAGTAATGGTGATAGCAAAGGGTTTAACAATCAGAAATCATGGTAGGGAGTTCAAAATTGTTGCAAACGCTAAAGGTGAGACATAGAAGGGTAGTTAATATTTGAATGATCAATCAACCAATTCCTTGTCAGAATAAAATCGAAGTTAACTATCCAAAGAAAGACAGATCACAAATTAAATCTTTATCATTCAAAAGTGAGGGGGAAACATTCTTATACTCTTGGTTACACACCACAAGACTTCTCATAAGGACAGAGATGGGTGAAACGAAATCAAATAGTGTCGGAAGATTCATAGATACTTATCAAAAGCAAAAGACAATTAACAAAACATATCCAGTACGCCATCGCCATGGAGGTTCTCAGAGTTCCCGAAGAGGCGTCAAAATGATTAACGAAAGGATCAGAGATCAGAGTCAAAATCTGAAGATAAGGATCAAATAGTGTCAGGCAATTATTATGAAATTCTCAATGCCTTCAAGATTTGATCAGGTTCAAATCTTAGGTGGTGCAAAGCATAAGCTTTCACTTTCCAAAAGTGATATCAACAGACTCTTACCAAAAGCAAGACACGAATCAGAGTGATGCGGAAGCAATGATACTTAAACAAATGCCTTATATTCTACCCCTTCCTCACTGGTCAAAACTTACATTCCTATAGGAAATCTTAAAGCAAATTTTCAAAGGTTGCCTTACGAGCGCCTACAGGGAAAACTTAGTGGTCCTAACTTACACAGGCCAAGGGTAATTGTATTATGAATCGCAACCTGTCTCTGATACCATAAATTGTAACACCCCAACCCGACAAGGGTAAAGATATCACAACAATGGTTTCATATCAGATCAAAACAAAGCATACATCTATAGTAATACAAGAAATCTCAAAGGTTACAAATGAAATACGGAAATTTACAAGGTTACAAATGCAAATACTAATTCTGAAATATAATAACTTCTAATCACTTCTAAGTCCAAAAGTAGCTTATCAAGTCTTCTAAGTCCAAGGTACTCTCCACCCATTCCCAGCTTCCTACTAAAACCTGCCGCAGGAAAAGAAATGCGGCTGAGCTACGAGAGCTCAGTGAACAGATATAACGGTAACAAGCAGTAATACAGAATAATGAATAGTAAATGAAATACGAATCAATCAGAGTTATGGCATAAGAAAAGGTAACAGTAATGAGAAGTACAAGGGTATAAGGTATAGGAAACAGTAATCCTCTACGAGCCCAGTAACAGTAACAGTAACAGTATTATCATGTAGCCATATAGAGGGGAGACCTCTCAATAATCAGTAAATATAAGGGGAGTCCTCAATCAGTAAGTGGAGATAGCTAGCTCCCAGAGTGTGAAAGACGTGTATCGCACACACCATCAGTCACCAGTAATAACAGTATATATATCAGTAACAGTAACAGTAACAGCTAGGATGCATCCATGCGCCCCAGGTGGCCAGAAACTCCTCATACACCAAATCAGATACAGTCAGGGACGGGACAGGTCATCACTCTCCTGCCCTAGAGTCATGCCATCGGTGCATCAATGACATGGACATGAAACCCTCATGCCTAGTGAGTGGCTCGTAGTCTCAAACTGTGGGTCAAGGTCAAGTATCAAGTATTTAGTTCAGTTTCATAAGTCAATTACCATTTTAGTTATATCAGAAAGTTCATATCAGATGGTCCAATATCAGAAGGTTCAGTATCAGTAGTTTCAGTATCAGTAGGTTCAGTATCAGAAAGATTCAATATCAGAAAGGTCATATCAAGAGTTCACAAACAAAGGGGAACATAGCAATGGCTTAGGGAAATCCTATGACGAGTCAGAAATCAGAAAATCATGAGTACGAAGGCACCTTACTGAGAAGGGCAGAATATCTGTACCTTAGACCGCAAGTGCAAACATAACAGAAACATAAAGATCGGATTCAAACTCCTTCTTCAGCGAATCTACACGAATACATGATCGTCTTATTATTAATACTTTATTTAAATCAGATTACTTATTTTAGTCGGCTTTCCATTTTTAGTAACTTCCCTTTTATAGCAGCTTTCCAAAAAAAGTAACTTTCCAAAAATAGTAAGTTTCCTCTTTTAGTAGTTTAACCATTTTAAGTAACTTTTCATACTTAGGAAGTTTCCACTTTAAGTATGTTAACCCTTTTTAGATTAAGTTATAAGCTTATTTTGGCTTTTTGTCACATTTTCAGCTTCACATATTGTCAATATGTTTTAACCCGTATTTTACTGATTCGTCATAATATGAACCCTGATCATGATTCTTATATATATAGATCTCATGTTAACAATTAAAAAAAAATACCATTTTAATATACTATTTTAAAAGCTAACATTTGAGTTATATGATCTACCATTAACTTATTTATCACAGTATATATATATATCACGTTAAATTCATGCACACTCACATATTACTAATGGTGATTATAACTTTTACTCTATTCTATCATGCGATAAGAGACATACATGGTACTGATTTTCTTAGGCAGCGTATGATTAATCCTTATAATGGTCTACTGTGGTTCAAGATTTACCTCAGGCTAACAAGGATAGATAGAACGAATACCGCACTCAAAAACAAACACGAGCGCTAACACAACACTACGGTGGTTTGCTGATTCGAGACCCATCTCAACTAAAACGTCAACCTTCAGCTCATGAAAACGATAGTGTGCAACCCGAACGAGAACCAATCTAACGAACACCAACCTGGAACGGACTCAAACTAGAACACACGTACAACCAGTAATACAAAAGTCCAATGAGCCACGAACACCAACGATCAACGCGAACTAAATGTCTCCGCGAACATGAAACAGACTAGCTCGAGAGACGTGTGCTATGGTGCACGAACGAGACCTCCCAGACAACGTGAATGGACTAATATCAAGGTCGAACCCGAGCGACTTGATCATCAAGCTGCTACTACACCTTCGTCCTTGATCTCAGTAGGGAGAAAACGATTTTGGATCGGTCTATTTTTTTCTTGTCGCATCTACTGCTCTCCTTTTTGTCCTCTTCGAATGATAAAACAACAAGAGAAAAAGAATTCTCTTTTACTTCTTGCACCACAAGGACGAATTTAATATTGCAACTCCAATCATAAAATATATATATTTTCTCTTCTGCTCTCGCTAAGCCCCAAAGTCCACAAGGGACCCTATGTGTCTGCTTTTTTTTTTCTTTCTTTCTATTGTTGCTGCGTATAAGAAGGCTCCACAAGGAAGCCTAATAACTTTGATCGGATATGTATTCTGTGTAAAGAAGATTTACGTGTGATGTGATGAGGTAAAGAAAAGAATACCGTATATTTATTTTGAGGCAAGGTATAATAGTATCTTCCAATATTAAGGAATATATTCATGTGTTGATTTGGTCTTATCTTGACATAATTTTGGGAGGAAAATGTGTGAAGAGAACCAACAATATATGTGTGCCACATTTTTATTTTTATTTTATTTTTATTTATTTTTTTTAACAAATATTTATTTTATGTATAAGTTAGGTTACTTGTCCTTGTAAATTTATTTTTATGCTCGTATAACTTCAAAAATATTGAGGGGCAAAATGGGTATTTCAATTGAATGAAAATTTTGGGTTTTACAACTCTTCTCCTCTAAAAAGAGAATTTTCGTCCTCGAAAATTGAAGGGAAAATGAAACGGAACACAACGGACTGTGAACGGAAATGTGAAAGACTTGTTTCTCATGACTCTATCTTGTTGATCAAAATAGCTTCGGCTTCCTCAGAAAAGACATACCATACTAAATCCAGATCAAAAGAATAATATACCAAACGTAGCAGATGATAATCATATTCTCTCCGAAGAGATACAGGAAATACATAGGATTTGACGGATATATCGTCTGTGGAATTTGATTAGACAAATCAGATGAGAACGTACTGAGTCGCAGAAATATAAGGTGATATATATGCTTTAACTCTTCAGATTTTCAAATAGTCTCGTCTTCAATATAACCTTTCCCAGGTATTCTCATAAACAGACAGGTCTTGTTTTCTCAGGATCCAAAATCTCATATCTTAATTCATAACAGATCATCATGAACAGATTCATCGAATGTGAGATGTATATATAGCAAAACATAGGTGTACTCCTGCACAGTAACAGATCGAATCCATACAGATAGAAAACAGATTGTTTGATAACATCAAACGGCAGAAAGCTCTACAATAGGACCTAAGATTCTTATCAGAAGTACAGAGGTCGACAAAACGCGTGTCGAGAATCCAAACGTATCAGATCGTATAACGGTGAAAGCAGATTAAGCGTATAGGTAGAATGAACCTAAGTCTCACTAACGCAAAATTTTCAAACAGCTTTCAGAAATTCTAAGGCTTCTAAGGCACTCCTCAAAATATCCTATGCCCACAACAAGTGCACGTTATATGATGTAAGTATTATCACGTTGGCCAGACGTCATAATACTGGCATCATATAAATATGCCCCCATGATGGTCATACTTTATCTCGAGTCGTAATCAAAATCACCTATCTTAATCCACCTAGTACTTCTACATTCCCAGAGGTCAACCAAAATCAAATGCCATAGTCAAGAGGGAAAACAAAACTATTCACAAGAGTATCAAAATCCCAGATTGCCTAGCAGAAGTGAGGTACGCCGTCACATGCATCATATCTTCCACAACTCGCCAAAATCTCTCAAAACACAGGTCATCACCGAACATACGAAAATTAAACACGAAACTGAAATGCTTCTAGGGAACTTAAATCATAAGAGGATCTCATTACTATATAACGAAACTTAAGAGGGTCAACGGAAATGAAAGTTAGTCGTCAATAACTTCGGCTTCATAGAATCAATTCTTCGAAACATAGAGGGTCTGTTACAAAAATCCGTTCATTCAACACATCCAATCTCCTCAAGTCCGGTTAATCTGTCTTCGTCCGTCCATCAATCGTGAAGTGAAACCAAAATCGGGAATTTGTGTCTGGTTCGTCGAGCCTCCTGCAGTTCTTCTTGGAATGTGATGGAGTAATGTGGATTTCTGGCACGATCTTTATATCTCTTCATCATCCAGTCTGCTTCCGCTCTCAATTCATCTTAGTACAACCAAGATGAATAGGGAAATGAGACTGCATGTCTTCATCAGCACTAGGTTCGCCATCTCGACTAGAATTTCTTCTTCTGCATCGCCAACACTTCTGCCTTGTAAGGAATGTCTTCACTCTTCAGGGTAGCCACCGTTGTTGTCAACTCCAGGTCAGACAATGAAGTAATTTTTCTGATGCGCTTCTAGTTGTCTTGATGCATACGCAAAACCTTCTGTGCCGTAAGGGAGTAAAACCGAGTCTCTTTCTGGAATGCCCCAAAATTCGTTCCGCCCGAAGGTATGGAAACTCCATTCTCAATCAAACTAAGTTGTTTCTCTCGGTTCTCAATGGTATCGCAACTTGTGAACATCATTCAGAATTCTTCTGCAAAGCTCAAAGGGTTTCAGTTCTCCATTCTGTTATCGGTCTTGACCACTTGGTGATAGTTTTCAAAACTTGCAGGATTTAAAGAGATATCCTCAATTAAGAACATCGTTGTCTCACAAATACCAATTTCTCAGAATGTGCAAATGATCGACGAATTTCCTAACAAAGTGCAAAGATGATTTTCATGCTCTTCCTCGTCCCCGAACGTACTATTTAGTCATACAATAACCATTCGCCCAAGTACTCACGAGAAAACATCATTTATCAAATTCGCAAAACAGTCAGAGCTTTAGCTAATACTATTAGCGTCACTAACCGTCATAGTAGTCGTTTACGAATACGAAAGGCGATTCCAAGAACAAAATTTATTTATCGGAAGGAACTTCGCGCTCTGAAATTAGACAAACACATAGTCGTTCAGGGAAAACAATGACTCTTAACGATATTATGGTTCAGCTTTCTCCAGTCGCCATCCTTCTTTATCGCGAACGAAACTAAAACACGCCCAGAAGATACACTGAAGCAAACTCACTTCTTGATCTTCGGTTGCTGCTCTTCCCGGTTGCTCAAATCAACTGGTATGATCTCGGACACATCAGAAAGACACCTTCGCTTAGTGACTAGACAATATTTCGATATCATGTCAAATCTTACTTCACACTCCGGTGGAAAACTTGGTGGTTCAACCAGGAATCATATTCAAGAAATTCAGGGTGCCAAATAACGTTCAAGATACGATTTATTCATTGGTGTACGAAATGGGTTCTAGGAAAACTTCGTAACCGCGAAAGTAACACACGAGTCTCCAGAGTAATGGTGATAGCAAAGGGTTTAACAATCAGAAATCATGGTAGGGAGTTCAAAATTGTTGCAAACGCTAAAGGTGAGACATAGAAGGGTAGTTAATATTTGAATGATCAATCAACCAATTCCTTGTCAGAATAAAATCGAAGTTAACTATCCAAAGAAAGACAGATCACAAATTAAATCTTTATCATTCAAAAGTGAGGGGGAAACATTCTTATACTCTTGGTTACACACCACAAGACTTCTCATAAGGACAGAGATGGGTGAAACGAAATCAAATAGTGTCGGAAGATTCATAGATACTTATCAAAAGCAAAAGACAATTAACAAAACATATCCAGTACGCCATCGCCATGGAGGTTCTCAGAGTTCCCGAAGAGGCGTCAAAATGATTAACGAAAGGATCAGAGATCAGAGTCAAAATCTGAAGATAAGGATCAAATAGTGTCAGGCAATTATTATGAAATTCTCAATGCCTTCAAGATTTGATCAGGTTCAAATCTTAGGTGGTGCAAAGCATAAGCTTTCACTTTCCAAAAGTGATATCAACAGACTCTTACCAAAAGCAAGACACGAATCAGAGTGATGCGGAAGCAATGATACTTAAACAAATGCCTTATATTCTACCCCTTCCTCACTGGTCAAAACTTACATTCCTATAGGAAATCTTAAAGCAAATTTTCAAAGGTTGCCTTACGAGCGCCTACAGGGAAAACTTAGTGGTCCTAACTTACACAGGCCAAGGGTAATTGTATTATGAATCGCAACCTGTCTCTGATACCATAAATTGTAACACCCCAACCCGACAAGGGTAAAGATATCACAACAATGGTTTCATATCAGATCAAAACAAAGCATACATCTATAGTAATACAAGAAATCTCAAAGGTTACAAATGAAATACGGAAATTTACAAGGTTACAAATGCAAATACTAATTCTGAAATATAATAACTTCTAATCACTTCTAAGTCCAAAAGTAGCTTATCAAGTCTTCTAAGTCCAAGGTACTCTCCACCCATTCCCAGCTTCCTACTAAAACCTGCCGCAGGAAAAGAAATGCGGCTGAGCTACGAGAGCTCAGTGAACAGATATAACGGTAACAAGCAGTAATACAGAATAATGAATAGTAAATGAAATACGAATCAATCAGAGTTATGGCATAAGAAAAGGTAACAGTAATGAGAAGTACAAGGGTATAAGGTATAGGAAACAGTAATCCTCTACGAGCCCAGTAACAGTAACAGTAACAGTATTATCATGTAGCCATATAGAGGGGAGACCTCTCAGTAATCAGTAAATATAAGGGGAGTCCTCAATCAGTAAGTGGAGTAGCTAGCTCCCAGAGTGTGAAAGACGTGTATCGCACACACCATCAGTCACCAGTAATAACAGTATATATATCAGTAACAGTAACAGTAACAGCTAGGATGCATCCATGCGCCCCAGGTGGCCAGAAACTCCTCATACACCAAATCAGATACAGTCAGGGACGGGACAGGTCATCACTCTCCTGCCCTAGAGTCATGCCATCGGTGCATCAATGACATGGACATGAAACCCTCATGCCTAGTGAGTGGCTCGTAGTCTCAAACTGTGGGTCAAGGTCAAGTATCAAGTATTTAGTTCAGTTTCATAAGTCAATTACCATTTTAGTTATATCAGAAAGTTCATATCAGATGGTCCAATATCAGAAGGTTCAGTATCAGTAGTTTCAGTATCAGTAGGTTCAGTATCAGAAAGATTCAATATCAGAAAGGTCATATCAAGAGTTCACAAACAAAGGGGAACATAGCAATGGCTTAGGGAAATCCTATGACGAGTCAGAAATCAGAAAATCATGAGTACGAAGGCACCTTACTGAGAAGGGCAGAATATCTGTACCTTAGACCGCAAGTGCAAACATAACAGAAACATAAAGATCGGATTCAAATTCCTTCTTCAGCGAATCTACACGAATACATGATCGTCTTATTATTAATACTTTATTTAAATCAGATTACTTATTTTAGTCGGCTTTCCATTTTTAGTAACTTCCCTTTTATAGCAGCTTTCCAAAAATAGTAACTTTCCAAAAATAGTAAGTTTCCTCTTTTAGTAGTTTAACCATTTTAAGTAACTTTTCATACTTAGGAAGTTTCCACTTTAAGTATGTTAACCCTTTTTAGATTAAGTTATAAGCTTATTTTGGCTTTTTGTCACATTTTCAGCTTCACATATTGTCAATATGTTTTAACCCGTATTTTACTGATTCGTCATAATATGAACCCTGATCATGATTCTTATATATATAGATCTCATGTTAACAATTAAAAAAAAAAAACCCATTTTAATATACTATTTTAAAAGCTAACATTTGAGTTATATGATCTACCATTAACTTATTTATCACAGTATATATATATATATCACGTTAAATTCATGCACACTCACATATTACTAATGGTGATTATAACTTTTACTCTATTCTATCATGCGATAAGAGACATACATGGTACTGATTTTCTTAGGCAGCGTATGATTAATCCTTATAATGGTCTACTGTGGTTCAAGATTTACCTCAGGCTAACAAGGATAGATAGAACGAATACCGCACTCAAAAACAAACACGAGCGCTAACACAACACTACGGTGGTTTGCTGATTCGAGACCCATCTCAACTAAAACGTCAACCTTCAGCTCATGAAAATGTTAGTGTGCAACCCGAACGAGAACCAATCTAACGAACACCAACCTGGAACGGACTCAAACTAGAACACACATACAACGAGTAATACAAAAGTCCAATGAGCCACGAACACCAACGATCAACGCGAACTAAATGTCTCCGCGAACATGAAACAGACTAGCTCGAGAGACGTGTGCTATGGTGCACGAACGAGACCTCCCAGACAACGTGAATGGACTAATATCAAGGTCGAACCCGAGCGACTCGATCATCAAGCTGCTACTACACCTTCGTCCTTGATCTCAGTAGGGAGAAAACGATTTTGGATCGGTCTATTTTTTTTCTTGTCGCATCTACTGCTCTCCTTTTTGTCCTCTTCGAATGATAAAACAACAAGAGAAAAAGAATTCTCTTTTACTTCTTGCACCACAAGGACGAATTTAATATTGCAACTCCAATCATAAAATATATATATTTTCTCTTCTGCTCTCGCTAAGCCCCAAAGTCCACAAGGGACCCTATGTGTCTGCTTTTTATTTTTTTCTTTCTATTGTTGCTGCGTATGAGAAGGCTCCACAAGGAAGCCTAATAACTTTGATCGGATATGTATTCTGTGTAAAGAAGATTTACGTGTGATGTGATGAGGTAAAGAAAAGAATATCGTATATTTATTTTGAGGCAAGGTATAATAGTATCTTCCAATATTAAGGAATATATTCATGTGTTGATTTGGTCTTATCTTGACATAATTTTGGGAGGAAAATGTGTGAAGAGAACCAACAATATATGTGTGCCACATTTTTATTTTTATTTTATTTTTATTTATTTTTTTAACAAATATTTATTTTATGTATAAGTTAGGTTACTTGTCCTTGTAAATTTATTTTTATGCTCGTATAACTTCAAAAATATTGAGGGGCAAAATGGGTATTTCAATTGAATGAAAATTTTGGGTTTTACACTTGATATGGGTCAAAACTGAGAGGCACTATTCATTTGCCATTTTGGGAGTTTTAATCTAGCTTATATTGACTTTTATAAGCTGATTGTAAGTCCTTTTGATCTGTTTTGAAGGCTTTTAAAGATTTGTGTTGAACAGTGTAGGTAAAAGGGTATATACTGATCTCATAAGCTAGTATAGGCTTAAGCTCATTTGGTGCTTATGAATGGTATTTTTGTGTTCAAGAAAGTGTATTAAAGGGATCCTCAAGAGTTGGATTTAGGTAGATAGGATTTGGATATAGTCTTGGTCACCTCAGTCCACCACAGTTAGCAGACTGCAATTTTTTAAAGACTCCACTACCTCTCGTATTTCTTTATCATAGGATGGGATAAGTATGACTGAAGCAAAAAGTAATAACCTGAAATAAGAGCACCAACTCCAAGACAAAAGGCCCCAACCTGCAGAAGCAATTCAAATCTGCTGACCTGAAGCCTTCGCGAACTGGAAAAGAAATAGATAATGTATACACATTATAAAGTAAATCAATTCATCATATATCCCACCGTTGTCCATCCCATACAGATCACAAAAAAATTCGTTTCAAGATGTCCATATAATGTGGCTGACAAGACTCTTCTGAGAAACATGTATACTTTAAGGTAAAAGCATAAGAGTATTCAGAATAATATAATTTGATGTAATTTCGGATAAAAAATAACATGTATGCAGACCTCAAATTATCAGCAATTGAGTCTTCCATTTCTCTCGCAGAATCAAGAAGCCTTTCTGCTTGATTATGACATGATTTGCATCTACAACCATAGGAGATTCAATGTTTTGATAAGTGTACCAAAAGACTGCATTATGGATCCTAGTTATTGGCATCGATTATGTACCTGTGAAGATAATTTTCTAGCGGCATTTCAATTTCTTCATCCTCTTTTGCAGACAATGAAATCAACCATGAGTTTACCATATTCGACAATAATATTCCCAACTATGCAACACACTTACCCTCAGCAATCTGTTTATCGAGCGGAGCTGAGCACTCCACATTGCTGTTATTACCCAAGATACAGTTTCTGCCCACAATACAGAGGCGACATATTTCTTGAGAATCCTCTAACATATCAAGCAGCATTTGTCTAAGTGCCCTGCTTTTGATCCTAGCTCGACCTTTTGTCAAATAATAGGGAGTTCTTTATTTTCAGTTCACATAATAGGCATGAAATTATAAGAATAAATATTATATGTGACTAATAATTGGTACCAATGTTTGCTTGCAAATACGAAGTTGTTCCAGTACGCCAGCTGTTAATCTGTTTGGTAAAACCTTCAGTAGATCTTGAACCTGAAGTACGAAACAAAGTTTTCTTTACTGCATGTGGATGCAACAATCGACTTTGAAATCATATCTAACATTTACAGAAACATGATCTAACAAAACATAAATCAAATGCCTTTCAATAAAAAAACATAAATCAAATATTCAAATGCTCACATGTGGGTCTAAATCCATTAGCCTGTGCTCGAAGTGTTGTATTCGTGAATTAAGGGCAGCTTCAACCACCTGAAATTCCAACATCAAAATTCTTATTATAACTTGGAAAATCCATTATAAAAAAGTTGAGCTAAAGTTCATTTACAGAGCAATAGCAGATCTCAAAAGAGATGACAGAAAAACTTCACTTACTAAGTAAATCTGAAAACTTATAATCTTATATAGAACAGAGTTAAAGGACCAACCTCAAGCTCAAATGGCATTACTACGCTTCCTCCAATCATACTTTTGGGGTTTAAGCGAGGTAATAAATCGTCAATGAAAGCTTTTCCTCCTCTACTGCAATACTCAATAGATTACCAAGAAAAGAAACATGTCAATTCAGTAACTACACTTCAGTATGAAATTAAATGGATCACATCAGGGGACTTTTCAGATGAACAATACTTACTGGTTGAAGTTAAATATAAAGACACTCTCTTGCATTGCAATTGCCCGCAGAGATCCCAAATTCAATAGTATGGCATTTTCACGAACCTAGAAAGAGATTACAAAAAAACATTTGTATTAGTCCTGATCAACAATCATGGTTCTTAATTATGTTTGTGCTTGGCTTGGAAATATACCAGCAAAGAAGGCATTGTGTTTGTCAACCACAATGATGGATCAATACTTCGTATGTCACGAGGACGAAGACCTGCAATCGGAAACCAAATTAAGACCATGCCAATTGAGGTTTCATCAATAAACATAACTCAGTATAGCTTTCCTACACTACTAGAAAAATAGCCTTTAATGACACCTAATTTATGACACATGCATCAATAATGACAAGCAAAAATGGGGGTCATAAAAAAACTGTCATAACTTATAAAATCTGAAGCTAGATGACACGCAATTTTTAGTGTCTTAAAATTCCTGTCATAACCGTTCAATATAACACACACACACACACACAACACTCCTCTCATTTTTTCTCTCCCTCTTCACTGTACTATAACCCTAAAATATATCTCCCTCTCTCCTCCTCTTTTGCAGCCGCCGCTCCCCAAGAGACACCACCAACCACCACATCGCCAACCTCACCAACAAAATACCACCAAACCCACCCTTGTTTCATCACTTTGAAGGCGGATCTGTGGTTCACGCGCCCCCAAATCCCACTGCCCTTTGTGGGTCTCGATCCCATCTAGGATGGATTTGGTTGTGTGTGATTTATTATTGTAATCCTTTCAGTCCGTTTGGTTTGTTCACTCACGGCACGGGTTCACAGCTGAGACCACTTGGTCTCGATGAGGTAAATGTATATTACATTTCGGGTAGCCGTGGTGATGTTGACAGGGTGTTTAGGTTGTTGTTGGCAGTTTATCATCCTAGGAATAGGTATTTGTATGATCTTGAAAGTTAATAGTAATTTTGATTGCATAGATATCAAAGACTTTTCTAGAAAGTTAAGAAATTAATTTGGTTAGTTTCAAAGTTGAAATTTTATATGTTTGATCTTGAAAGTCATGTGTTGCTTTGACTCGATAAATTTAATGTAGGTGGCAATTAGTTTAATACGCAAGACTTGATGATTTTGGTGATATTATGTTGCAGGATTGTAGAGGTTGTGAATTTTGTTTATGATAATGGCGACCGGAGCTGCTCCAGCTTCCTTTATGGGTTTGAAGAGTATGGATAACGGATTGGGGTTTGTGAAAACTTCAGATTTTATCAAAGTTTCAGACGTGAAGAGGGTTAAGTTTCATAGAACCAAGATATCCGTGATTAAGAATTCTAACCCTGGTTCAGATATCGCAGAACTTCGGCCTGCTTCTGAAGGAAGTCCTCTGTTAGGTATACGCTTTCTGTTACAATCTCATTAAACTTAAGCTTCAGTTACTTACGCGTTTAGTAGATTTCATGTTCATGCTATGTAAGCGCTAGTATATATCCGTGTCAAGTATCTGACGGAGTTTCTTTTTTGTTAATAGTTCCTGTACAGAAGTATTGTGAATCCACATATAAAACCATCAGGAGGAAAACCCGCACAGTAATGGTTGGAGATGTAGCTCTTGGTAGTGATCACCCCATAAGAATTCAAACAATGACCACAACTGATACTAAGGATGTGGCTGCAACTGTAGAACAGGTACCCTGTTTTGCTGCTTATAATTAATATCATTTGTAGTATCTTAGTATCTGGCGAATTGACAGTAAACTCTGCGGATTTTTTAATGATTTGGATTTTAAGTAGTATAACTTGATATGTGGCATCCGAGCATAGTTTCATAGGTATGTTATCTTTTGTCATAAGTTCTGAAAGATGACTATTAAAGTGTTGCTGAAATAGTATATATTGGGACTGAGGGTAGTGAGGATGAGCGGTTGTTGTTGGCAGTTTATCATCCTAGGAATAGGTATTTGTTGCATATTGGGACTGAGGGTAGTGAGGATGAGCGGTTGAGATTGAGTGGGTTGGTTAGGTCGGTTGGTGTGTTTAGGGCGTTTGAGAACGTGGATGTGATTGGGAAACCGGATGCGATGACGTATATGGGTGCGAGTAATGTGGCTGCGAGTTTGAGGGCTGCGGCGATTTTTTTGAAAGTTGGGGGTGATTGGGATTGGTTTGTTACTTTGAGTGCTGCGGATTATCCTTTGCTGAATGCTGACACAAGATGGTATTTTTTATTTTTTATGATATTCTATATGCGTAGTTATATTTACATTGTTGTTTGATTAAACTGATTAGGATTTGAGGTCGCCGTTATTGTTATTGCGTGCTTTGTTGAATCTAAAAGTTGACGTTTGTATCAAATCGTGTGACTTTAAGCTTCTTAAATTGTTTTAACTAAATATTACATATTGATTAAACAGTGAAGGCAGGAGAAGAAAATGGGTGTTTCCAACTCTTGTTCAGTCCCATACTTGTGAGGTAAATTTCAATCCACCATCTATTTAATTATTGGTTAGTTTTCGGGCACATGCATGTTCATACTGAAATTGTATGCAGGAAACTGAACAAATAATCAGACGTCGTGAGATGAAGATTGTTGGTCTATCACCGTATTGGTTTGATGCAGCTGAAGGCAGTGCGGTTTTGAACACAGTTAATATGAAATCAATGTTTCTGTTGACCGGACCAAATGGTGGCGGGAAATCAAGTCTGCTTCGCTCAATATGTGCAGCTGCACTACTTGGAGTATGCGGATTTATGGTACCTGCTGAGTCAGCATTGATTTAACTAGAATAACTAATTGATCAGCATTTGTGAATTTATTTGTATTATGAGATTATCTGTAGTTGTATGAAACGCATTGTTTTGATATATATGAAATGCGCTTTTTTGCTATTTGTGTATTTATTTGTATTATGAGATTATCTGTTATTTAATGTGGGGATATTATTAATTTTATAAAAAAAAAAAATTTTTTTAAAATTTGAACCATGACACGCAAAAAATGGGTCATAAAATAGTGTCATAAAAGCGTGTCATAAAATTATGACGCGCGAAATGCGTGTCATAAAGCTTTATGACGGGTCGATCAATGACACCAAAAAGCGCGTCATCTGACCCCTTTTATGACACGCAATGCGCGTCATTAAAGGCCTTTTTTCTAGTAGTGCTAAGAAAAACATCAAAGTCGATGATCAAGACACGCTTTAGCCCATGAACACATTAAACATATCGAGCTGCAACAGCTACAATATCAAACGGGCAGCACCCTGTTTGGAGGAGCATGCTTTCCAAGAGGTCTTATCAATGTAAAACCAATTGGAGAGTGCACATTTGTTTTTTATGCTGCCACCTACGAAAAATTAAACACAACAAACAAACTTAAACCAATTATTTTTACCTGGTATATCACATAACTCAATTCAATACATTATGTGGCCACTAACAAAATTTTACTATTGTATGGTCAAGCTTACCACAGAATCAATCACGGATAGGCCTGTTCCAGCACCAATCTAAGACTCCTCAAGTTTCTGCATGCATCATAATCCCAAAAATTGTTATAAACCAAATGATAACTTTGTCACCATGAGTAATAGCCTCTTGGATTAGTCCAAAAAATCATTAGAGTCAATACCAAGGCATTAAATTCACAACAAAGCAATTTCATAAAAACAATAGACATAAGAAACTAAAATAGAAACCATAACTTTATAAACATACCTTAAAAACCGATTGCATTGCGGTGTGTGAGAATGACTTTAGGGATATACAATTATTGCGGTGTGTACATATTACCTGATCAATTTATGTGTACGTGAAGAATATAAAACTATTGGAGCCTGAAAGATAGAATAAAGGTTTTTTGTGGCAATATTATAAGATCAATAAAGAATTTAGGAACATGCATATATTTAAGAACAAAACACATACCTGATGAAGACTTCATAGGAAGACCACCCGTGGAAGAAAAAACATGTATAATGATTAGCAGGTTTACATTAGGGTTAGTTTAAAAAAAATTGTCCTGTCATCAGCTACCTCAAAGCTATGCAGGAAACAAATGTTTTGATTTAGGTTTTCGGAGAAGAATGATGGAAACAACGAATTAGTGTGTGGGTTTGTTTTGATTTAGGGTTTGTAGGTATTGTTTTGAGTTACGTGATGTTTTAATGTTTTTTTAAATCCGGTATATACTCTAAAATATATGCATAATCTATTCCTTAAATATAGCTTAACAATATCAAAATTTTAAGCATGACTTACTTTTTTTGTATTGTAAATCACAAAAAAATGGCTTGGTCTAGTGGTTAAATCATTTGTATGTTGATTAAATGGCCCAGGTTCGAATCTTGCAAATGACAATTTTTAAAAAAATTTAATCCGAAATTTATATGGTCAATGCGAATTTTATTTGGTCAAACTTTGCTTAGGTGGAACTAAGGGCTGCTTACTGGGCAATCCAGCCTGCTTATTCATCAATCAAGCTGCTTACTGGGCAATCCTGCATTTGATGACGTCATACGCATCTTGTTATATATATGTAGTAGACTAGACTTCAAAGCCCGCCCAATGGGTGGGCATGACTTGTAATTATAGTTTTCATGGCCCGCCCAATGGGTGGGCATGACTTGTAAGCCCTCCCGGGCATATAAGCCCGCCCACAGGGCGGGTATGACTTGTGATTATCGTTGAAAAAAAGTAAATTTACCAAAAATAAAGATACAAACATACTAAATTACATATGTTGCATACCAATAACTAATACCTTCGTCTAATACGTTGGGCGGGCTATTATTATTATTATATGTCATACGTCTAATTCCTTCAGGGAGATGTTTAACCATTTTACTGAACTTAAATAATCCAAAAATCCTTTCACAAACTCATCAAAATTTGCAATTCATCCACGAATACACTCTAAATAAACTTAAAAATCCGCTAATAATCTCAAAAGTTCATTCCTCACTAATATTCTTCACATGCGAAGATACTCTAACTAAAGTTAAATCCGGTAATAATCTCAAAAGTTCATTCCGAATTCATATGCGAAGATATTCTAACTTAACTTAAATCCGCTAATAATATTAAAAGTTCATTACTTACTGAAAATCTTCACGCGCGAAGTTACTCTAATTAAACTTAAATCCGATGATAATCTCAAAAGTTCATTCTTACTAATATTCTTCACATGCGAAGATACTCTAACTAAACTTAAATCCGCTAATAATCTCAAAAGTACATTACTTACTAATATTCTTTCACATTGAAGATACTATAACTAAACTTAAATCCCCTAATAATCTCAAAAGTTCATTCCTTACTAATATTCCTCACATGCGAATATACTCTAACTTAACTAAAATCCGCTAATAACATTAAAAGTTCATTACTTACTGAAAATCTTCACGCGCGAAGATACTCTAATTAAACTGAAATTCGCTGATAATCTCAAAAGTTCATTGTTACTAATATTCTTCACATGCGAAGATAGTTTGATAGTTATCGACCTAAACTTTGAAGTATTTGTACATAACCGACAGTTGCTTTAAGAAAACTTAACACCAATGAGCCTGCATTTGAATGGATTAAGAACGAAAAGAAATATACGTTTATTGAATATGAGAGAAAATATAAAGCTTGACAACCTTCGTTTTTACAAACTTATTTACATGAATGTTGCATTTGCTAAATCTTAGATGGACCAAGATGTCTGATTGACACCTAACCTTGACAGCTGGCAAATTTCATTGAAGCGTCTGACTTTGTCCCGTTACTGCAACATTCATAACTTCAGTTAGACAACATAATTAATTATATCATAAGGGTGTTAAGTAATTGGAGGCATATTTTTTAGTTTTGCATAATAGGCTTCTTTTTTTTTTTTTTTTTTTTTTTTTTTTTTTTTTTTTTTTTTTTTTTAATAAGTGGATGACAAGAAACTAATATGTCTACGAAGTTGAGGTGTTTAACATAATATATGTTTATGTAAACTTTTATATTTAGCAATATAAGTTCTTTAATTATAGACTCTTTCTTCCCGCTCATACCTTACTTCTAAACCATTCTTTTCAGATCTGCAATCAAGATACCTATTGCTACGTCTTCTAACTTAAACATCTGTAACACCAAATAGGTTCATGAATTCGTATAGGAAATTTGTGATAGGAACTTCATTAAAAAATGTATAATAGGAACTTAAAGAACTTTTAAAGTAGCGTAATTGAGATTTTATATTTATGAACACATACCTTCAAGTCTCTATTCTTGTGTTTTTTGTTGATTGCCTTCACCATGTCATTAGATACAACATACCCAGGACCATGAGCCCACGAATGGTATCTTTCTTCTTGCCATGCCTTTAGTAGATAAGAGGAAAAAATTTAGTCCCACAAAAATAATAAATAAATAAATAAATAAATAAATAAATAAATATGAATAATAAAGTTTAAGTCATATATTGTTCAAGAGTCCTTTATTATGGAATGGTAGAATTTACCTGAGGCTAATGTACCCACTTGCTGTCGGGATTTCGATGTGGTTGAGAATATGAATTGTCATATGCAAGTCTTGTACATTAATTTTTGCGATTAACAAAATCCAATTACTCACCAAACCAACAAAAAAGTGGACTGCTACTTATCTAGCGTAATATGATATTAGAGAAATTGCGTTCATGATTTCCACTGCAAGATAAAATCAAGGTAAGTTGTTAAATATATTATTCGTATATTAGTAACAATGTAATCTTAAATATATAGAGGGTCACACTCGTACATGGTGTTTGGCCACAATCAGTTACATGTCAAGTTGTGAAAGCTTTATATCAACAAAACCATTTGCTATTTACATGACCATGTAATAACAATCAGGCCTTGTTTGAGTTTTGAATTTATATAGAAATAGAGATAATACAATTGAGTTACCTATAAATTCCATCACCTGTAAGTTCCATCAGTGAACTTATTTTACTTGTCGATGCTCTTCTTGAACGAAACACATCATATCATCCAGATTTCCATTCCCAACCCTACCAAACACCCGTTTGGGAAAGTTCTACAGTTACTATGGTGTACGGAATAGTGTGTGAAGTTGGTAACATAACCGATATCAAACCTAATAGTTGCGTCTCAAGCAGGTAACAACGCAATTTTGAGTTCACCCCTTATAGAAAAACATTAAGTACAGTGAGTGATTGTGGTTTACCTTTTTATCCATCTGGTAGTATTTGTTAAAGGAAGAACAGTTTCTAAAATATACATAAATTGATAAACATCTCCTTGCATGTGTATAATATCTAGACCTATCTAGCCATTCACTTACGTGCCAAAGCTTAAACTTGGGGTGAAAAAGCTTCTTCAGCACCACATTATCATCATACGGGTCTTCAACCCCTGTTGAAAACTTAAGTTCATCCTCGCTTAGCTGTGTATACATTGATAATATCTATATTAGTCACATAGAAAAAGAAAAAAAAACTCAATATGTAAGTTCACTTTTTATCCCCTCAAAACCGACAGTATACCTTAATGACATCGACTTGATCCCATATACACATTATGCCTTCACAAGTAGCATCTACTGATTGTCATAGTTGTAGTCTCAAATTGACATCATAAGATAGTATGATACCAGACTCCTTTGCAAAGGAAATTGCAGCTAAATGCGTTAACTTGCATGGTTCGTATATTATACTAATAGAACTAAAGTGGAATATGCTAACGTGTATGAAATCATAACTGAATTACCAGTGATTATAAGTTAAATATGTTTTTTTAAAAGAACAGGATAACTAACTCTGAGAGAAGAACTCCTCCTGGTCTGACTACCCATATCTGTTAATGAACAGAAGAATCAATATGAAGTTGATTATTCAATTAGCAGGTCATGAGTCAGAAAAAAGTAAGCATACAAACCTTGTGACTGATAAGGATACAAAGCTTGTGACCAATAGAATTTTGCAGGATATAACTCAAAAATTAAGTTGATCTAGTGGTAAAATTACTAATTAATGAACCAACAAATCATTGGTTCGAATCTTGCACCACAAATTTTTACACAAATAAATTCCGGTTTAATAAATGAAAATTTCCAAATATTCGTAAACGGATATTACATATCAGATTCATGCCCTCCTTCATTTTCTTCGTATCTTTTCCAAGCATGTAAATGTGATTCCTTAGTTCGCCGTCTTCATATTGAGAATCATATCCAACCGAGACCTCATCGAGTTTATCAATCCCACTTCCTACTCTATTTTCACACAGAGAATTACAAAACCGACACCCGTCAAACTCCATTCATCATCGGCCCTTCCTGGATTTAACTCAACACTGAAAGTTGGGGATGAGGGAGATGATGAGGTGGACATTCTGGTCCCACATTCTTCAAACACGACTCTGCGGTAATCTTGATTTGGATCTTTGGGCTGTAAATGCATACATTTCATATCACTAACAGAACTTGACCTCATAGAGCTCTGTCCAGATTCAGAGTTTGTATCCGATGATGCGAGTGATGGGGATGGAATTGAAACACCAGGTCCATCCAACCTACCTTGCCAGCATTTATGTAGTCTTGTTGTTAGTTTCATCATTTTAACTTATGTATAAAACAGTAGAAAGTCAGGCATACCTTGTCAAATCTGACAGGATGCAGCTGCATGTGAACGAACATAAATCGCTTTACTGGACCTTAAGTCTACCATTTTCCTATATTGGTCAAGGCACGGAAATTTGATACTCATTAATAATCAAACAATATAAAACTGAAAAAAAGATTACCAGAGAAATTAATGGAGGCAAGTGGAACTGTGGGAGTGTGCATAAATATCTCATGTAGGGTAAAAAAATGACACTCACAATTCGATGAATTTCAATATTCCACCATCCTTTTGGAAATATTGTTGAAGGTGCATTAAATATCAAGGTGTAGTGCACGTCAAATGGTTTCAGCACAGTCATGTCTTGGAGGGTCAAATAGAAGCAATAAAACGATAAACACCCATGGACCTCCAGGGCTCTCCTTTGTTTTCTCGGGTACCGACTATATAATGACCAACGCAATCATTAGTGTCAAATTCATAAAACCATGGTCTGATTGGTTAGATCCAATGTAATGACAAAGGAATAAGAAACTTACTTTTTCGCAAACAGCTTGAGAACGAAGACCACGTTCAACAAATTTATCGATTATGGAAAACACTTTGTTCTTGTCTTCGTCTTTTAAGTTGCATGTCTCCACAATCTGAGAGGTTTTAAGATGTCATTTGCATATAGGAACAAAACGAAGATTAGGTTCAGTTATTAATAGAAATTACAGACATGCTCAGGTGCTCCTTTGCTCACTCTGTGCCACTTTTCACTTTGATTGATGTATGTTGTTGCTGTTTGTTTGTCTACTGGATTCAAAAGAAGAAAATGTACCTCAGTGATCCCCACTCGTGCCTGCATAAACAAAAGACATATTTCTGTAACTTTGAACTTAGAGAAGCAGGTCATAGCTCGCCACGATATCCTGGTTCTTTTAGGCCTGTCAAGTCTGAAAGTTGTATTCCCCTCTTATTTTTTTACCCTCTTTGGATCTGGAAGCATTCCAACAATACAAGCACCTATCACATCTTGATTCTCAACTCTTGAAGCCCCTTTTCCCATTAGAACCACATGATCCTTGTCAGTATCTATAACGAACACCTGAAAAGAAAAGTTATTTTTTTTTGTCGGTAAAGTATAAATTGAAAAGAAAACTTTAGACTTTTAAAAGAAGATAACTTCAAATTGGTAATAAAAACTGACCTCAATGAGAGTTTTATCGACTGTGAGTCTGTTTAACGTGAGAGTACCAGTCTTGTCACTACACAAAACATCCATCCTATCCATTTCTTTGATGGACGTCACTCTCTTGGTGATTGCACCTTGCTCTGACAACTTGTGGGACCTGATGGCCATAGTCACTGACAAAACTTGGCGTGGCAATTGGGATATCACCACTGTAGGTTAAAGAGAGTCGTTCAATAAACCAAATATGTGTATATGATGAATCTATGTCTATGACACATGAGTTGTTAATACCTGAGACATTGGTATCAAATTAGTTGCTCCTACAAAGCTCACCAAACGTACATTATTGAGATAATTTGATGTAGCATAGATGTAATTACATAGATTTATCATGTCTTTACCTAAGCATATAACAATCAAATAGTTTTGGAATCGCTGCCTTTTTTTTGTGGTTGAAATCCCAATTGCAGCCTGTAAATAAGCCTTTTTTGCGACTTCAAGTTCATTTTCAACTTGCGGCCCAGTATAGTGAACTGAACTATCGCTACAATTTATCTTCAAGTTTGAGAGTATATACCCGCAAACTGTAGCACGAAATGATAATAAATTGATATATTGGTACCTTCACGAAAAATAGATGTCACTGGGCTTGAGTCTAAGTGCAACTGATCTTTTGAGACCGAAGAAATTACATTTTATAAAAGCTTTAAAAAATGCGAGGAAAGACAAACCTCGACACCTTCATTCCAGTCTTGAATGCATGGAGGGCCGGCTGTAAATGCACCAAGAGCTTCACGATACCATTGACCACTCTACGTTATTGGATCCATGGCTTGTTCAACACTTAATACCTCCCATGGCCTCAACCCCGGAATAGCTTTTATCAGCTGTTTCCTGTATACATGAAAATTAGAAGCTTTGTTGAGAGCATGGTTAAGAATCGTTGACACTCGACTATAATAACAATTTACAGAGTCGATAACCTTGATTACTTAGTTTTCGTTAGCCGTTGATTTTGATAACTAACAGTTTGAAGCAAATTAAAATTTAAAATTGCAAACAAATATTTACTAAAAGAAGCAACTGATAAGAATATGTCAGATGTCGTGTATAGGCAAACGGGTCGGTTTGGGTTACATTTTACTTCAAATGGGTCAAAAAGGGAAAATGGGTCAAATGGGTTTAAAAGTGAAACAGATCAAAACTCACCAAGATGTATCTAAAGCATGTAACTTTCCACACAAAAACAGCAGCTTCTCTAATTTGCAAATGGGAGCCCTGGACTATAAATAAAGTAAATACATAACCCCTCCCCTGAAAGATTTTGGCCACTTTCTGCATAAAAGGCGTACACATGTACAACGAAACAACCTTCCGTATATCATGAAGGAAGACCTTAACACAATAATCATGAACAGGAAGAAGTAATTACTGGTTTTGTTTAGTCCTGGCCTTCTTATGCACTTGATCATTGACATCATCTCTGCTCCTAACCGCACAATGTCCCATTGCTTGATTCCCAGAGGATACGTAGCAGTACCAATACGCTCATTGATAAAGCTTCAATATTGCCATGATGATTCTAAAAACTGGCACAATATCACATAAATCTTGTATAGCAGAAAGTTCAAATTTTAACATCATTATATTAAAGCTGTCATAAAATAGATCTACAAAATATACTATATTTCAGCATTCAAAAACCTTAGACCAACTAATGCATCGTTTAACAGTATATAAAGCCATATAATGCATATGCCATACTAATTAACCTAAACTAAATTGCTAGGCTTCCCGACCATATATAGCTCATCTTTAGCTAAGACCACTCAACTATCTCAAACTCTTCGAGTAATTATAAACCCTGCAATTAACATACCATAACAGTAGATAGAAAAGACAAATGTATGCAAAAAGCTCACCACCACCTTCGAGTAATTATGAGCTGCAAGAAAGTACAAATTAAAAACAAAAACAGCAATAACAGGTTACGTCTCATACTTGCCGATAAAAAATATGAAATATATAAAAGAAATTGCAATGTTGATATTTCTATAATATATCATCCTCACCTTCGAGTCCTTTTGAGCTAAAAAAAGCAAAATCAGGTTATTTGTTATACACAATTACAGTTTGAATGGAACAAATAAAATCGAAAATTGTTTAATGCATATTTTTTTCAATACCTTAAGGGTCCATAAGTAACACCAGCAACACAATTAAGCTTATCAATCCAGCCTGCATAGCCGCTTTTTAGTTCAAACAATCAAACAATCTGAGGATTTGATAACATCGCATAGTTCTATACATCAAAACAGAAAATAGAAGTGTACCTTCACCAAGTGAGGTTGGAATACCCCCGACAAATATCTTCTTTGTTTTGAAATCCTTTGAATTAACAGACCCTTTAGGAATGGTCCTCTTAATCTCAACCTAAAAAAAAACACGAAAGAATATGAGCAAAAGATTTGCAGGTGAATAAGATGTAACCAAATATAGCAACCATTTTTAGTTTTTACCTGCTTTCCACCGAAGACATGGGTGTCCTCGATAACCTTGTCCACAACAACAGGATCAACATATGTTATGAATCCATATCCCCTAGTCCATACTTCACAAAGTGCTTATTAAATTCATCTGATGTTTATGGAATAACACATGATACAAAGATTCATATTTATTTATAGAAGGGCAAAGCCTCAACATATAATAATTTTCAATGATAGTAGTAAAATAAACCCATAAACGTGATACAACGTGATACAAAAAATCAATTAACCTATGACTTGTATTTTTAATAGATGATATAGCATGTATTTATCTAAAAACAATCAAAGGCTTATACAATCATGTATTATACATAATGAAACGATCATATATACCTCATAATTATAATAAAACATATCAACTTTGTACTTTTGCCAAAGCTTTTGAAGACTATCCCTCCCCATTGAGCCTTCAACTACATAAAATAGTGAGGAAGAACATCCCAAAACACGATGTGCAATAAATATAAGCCACGGTTGTTTTTGTGGATCCACAGATGCCAAACATTGTTCAATGAATTTGTATTGTTCCATTCCTTCTCTCCAATCGTGTTCTGTGTATTATTAGATGCTGCTTTAGGTATGCTTCATCGATGAAAAATAAATATTTTTCATGATAACAATAGATGTTGTTTTATCTTTAATTCGGGTTTGTGAAGTATCAATGATGAAACGTGATTTTTTGCATGTAGGTTTATATGTTTGATTAGGGTTACCTAACTTGTAGGGATTCTCATATGTATCTCATTAAAATGGTCAATAATCGGTTGCGTAGGTTTATAGATTTGGTTTTGCAAGATATAACCCAAAAAATGTGTTGGTCTAGTGGTAATCATGTTTGATTGTGGACTAACAGACCCAGGTTCAAATCTAGCTCCATGCATGATTTTTTGAACAAAAAAACCGAAAGTTCAATAAATGAAAAAAATCGAAATTTTAATAAAGATTGCTTAGGTGGCGAATAAAAAAAAATCGAGCATGTAGAAATTTTGCCACGTGGCATGATGAGTTGCAATTAATGCCTGCTTACTGGGCATTTAAGGCTGCTTACTGGGCAATCTGGCATTTGATGACGTCATACGCATATTATTATATATATTATATATATATATATATATATATATATATATATATATATATATATATATATATATATATATATATATATATATATATATATAGTGAGACTTTCTTGCGAGAACCATCATATCTTCGAGAACTAACAGAACCACCAAAAACATACATGCACACCTTCAATAATTGTATTTTTGCACATATGTTCTAAAAACAACATATATGTTTAAAAAAAACATAGTTGTTCTAAAGAATTTGATAAGAAATTGGAAATACAAAATTTTTCTTTGAAGGTGTGCATGTATGTTCTTATATGGCGTGCAATGAGAATATTGCGGCCGTGTGTAAGGTTTTTGTGAAAAAAGAGGGTGAGTTCATGATGATATTGAAGAACATAGGTGGATACTTACGATTATTGATGATTTGCATGTATTTTTATTTTATTTTAAAAGGCGTGCATGTATGTTTTTGGTGGTTCTGTCAGTTCTTGCAGATAAGATGGTTCTCGCAAGAAAGTCTCCCTATATATATATATGTGGGAATATATTCGCTACAATTAATTGTAGCAAATTGGTTACAATTTTGTGCTATAAATGTGGGCCCCTATTTTTTTTTGTGGGTCCTGATTCTTTTCTGTGAGTCCCTGATTTATTGCTAGTGTATTTTTTATGAAGGAATTATAGCCAAGCTATCCCCCCCCCACACACACACACATACATACACACACACACATATATATATATATATATATATATATATATATATATATATATATAGCGAGTTGTTAAGGTTTTGTGACGTGTAACGGAACAATAACTAGTTGAGTTGTTTTTAAAACGTAAAATATAAAGTTGTAATAATTGTAAACGATCACTCGAACGATGGCGATCACAATTCGTGTATTCGGAAAGGATTATTCAAATTTGTTATTATGTTAAGGTTTGTGACGAGTTGGGCTGTGGCCCAACATTGGATTTAAATGAACTTAAATGAACTCACTTTCTATGGATTGTAATGAAGGCCAGCGGCCTGTGTTTTGCTACATGGGCTTCGGCCCAATTCCGCTAGTTAAAGTTTAAGGAAATGGTGGCCTGGTAGTTTAACATACTAGCCCACCATGGGGTTTAAGAAATCTCAGCCCACACATGGTAAACTAGGAAGACCAGTATACCATATTTTAGAAAACAACATATAGATTTACAAGTGTTTTTGTTGAGCAGACATGTGAGGAAAGGGGTTCGAACTATGAACTCGGCTAGAACATAACATAACGAGCTCTATTGTAGAGTGTGAACCCTTTGTATGAGCGAGTGAAATAGCTCCCCGTGGGTGTTTTTAACGACCTACTGGTCGAACCAAACAAGGAAAGAACAAGCCTAACCGAGGCTCGAGTTGAGCTCGGTGACCATAACCCCTGGTCTCTCGGCTCGTGGCACAAACAAACACATAAGCCGTGATAACTTTCACGCAAGATTAAGGATGCTTTACCCATAACTCGAGACACATCCAACTGAGCACAACCTCGAATAAAGTTCCAAAAACAACACGACTTGACTTATAGCTACAAGCACACAATTCCCAAATCCTACACACTCGAGTTGAGTACAAACATAACCAAATATGTCGAGCACGAATGTAAGCCAATACGAACATAAACATGGATTTTTGAGTATCAAACACATCCTATTCGGACCTATTCTCAAACACCTTATGAGCATGTATTTCGACTAGGAACCCAAGTAGTCCAAGTTTAACACAAACACAACCATTTTTGAGCAACCCATGAATACAAACCCAAACATGAACATAAACACAGGATGAACATAACCACAAACGAGATGTGAAACTAACATAAACACACGGATTCGAACGCAATATACCCACCATCATTTAAGCACAACTCAAACATTTCATCCTCAATTTAATTAATACTAATTCTACTTATGGTTCAATCAAAAGAAATAATGAAGACTCGAACACAACATATTTTTAACAACATACACTTACTGGTTTTGAGCCAACACTTGTTCCTGGATTTCCAGTTTTAAAACTTTTTACCACGCCACAACCTAACAGTCATTCGACATAATCTTTATACCACAAAATCATATCAACAACAAGGAAAAATATATATAACGATTCGAGAAAAATAATAATCACATCAAATCGAGTTTCAAAAAAAAACAATAAAAATGATTAACCTTACAAAGAAGATCAAGAGTCGATTTACAGGAGACACAAATAAACCCAATCCGATTTCTAAGCAATTCCACACACCCCTGCTTCCTCTCGAACCCTTCGACTGATAAGAATAATTTATGATGAGATGAGGATGTGTGGTTCCTTGCTGGAAATCCGGCGGTACATAAAGAAGAATTTGTGGAAAGATTTTGGTTTCCTTTTGATCTCCAAAGGATAAGATTCAACCATTCTCAGCTCTTCTCCCCCTCATTCCTTGATCTCAAAGCTGTGTTGACTTATGGGGATGAGTTTTAGGTGTCGACAAAATTCTAGGAAGGCTCGAAAGTATAAGAATCCTTAGGTAGATGGCGATGGTTAGTGTTGATGGTGATTTCCTGGGACACATCACCAGAAGAAGTCAAAGGTGCATTGGGCAGTTGTGTGGTAATATCGAAGGAAAGAATAGATAAGGATCACGTGTGTGTGTGAGTGGGTGGGTTTTTAATGATATTAATTGTATTTTGTATCCCCGTGTTCTGTTGAGCTGAGGTGAAATCGTCGTTTTTATAAAACTGACATAGGATAAAACTTATTGACTCCGAAAATGAATTATAAAATTAAACCTTTACTAATGTGGTGTCGGTATGCGTGTGGTGTCGTTTTTCAGCAAAAATGAGATAACCTCTCATTTTTGTTACGTTGGTATATGTAACTGTCAGAAAGTGATAAATTCACCTTTTCTGATATATTCAAATAGTTTTGGTGAGTTATTGTACGCTACAGCGTGCGCATTTATTTCCCGTGATAGTTATGTAAACACATAAATGTTCAGTCTAACAGTTGTGTAATAATAAATTGACATTTATTATTAAAATATTAGTGAAAAAATTACCGTTTGTCACAGTTTACAACTCAAAAATAAGCCCTAACCCCAAAAATGAGGCTACAATTTTTATAAGCCCTAAAAATAAGCCTCGTTGGTACCAGATTACTTAATCGAATTACCCACAAAGATCACAACCCAAAAACTCCTCAAAAAAATCCTCAAAACTCTTTAAAAAAACTACACTTGGAGTTTAATACCGGAATAGAAAGATTTCAAAAAAAATTTAAATATAAAATTTTTAGCTATGCACTCCACAAATTTATTTTTTGAATTTAATTAGTCATATTGATTTTGAACCAATTCACATATCCTATTTCAAACACCCTAAATTCCATGAGCACCTTATTAATCATATCTACAATTCGATCAACAAAACTCCTATTTCAGCTATGTGTTAGTGATTCATTATCAAAATCATAAATCGATCAACACAGAATCAAACCCCTAATTTATCAAATGCCTCATTCGATTTGGATTTTTGTTTATTATGGCTCTAATTTGATTTATTGAAGGTATGTTGATTATTTTCATGAATATTCAATTTCATATTTGCTCATGTATTTTTTTTTTTGCTATATATGATAGGATCTCGTGTATGAAGAAAATCAGTTGGACCATTCTTAATCTCAAAGATGAAAAGATCATTTAAATGATTGAATTCGTAAGCTTTCTTAGAAACAATGATCGATGAGATGTTCATGTTAGTTTTGTGGACATAATTTGTAGTTGTGTGTTAGGATTAAACTCGAGATCACGGGATTGCACACTTTACGTATGAAGAGTAAATGATTAATAATTTAATATAAAAGGTTATATTAATTATTAAATACACAAAACGTATAACGACTGTTAGTAATTAACGAAAAATTGACTAACGACCGTTAAATACAAAAGAGAATAACTAGATTGAAATTAGTTGTCAAGAAGGTTCCGGATCCCCTATCTCATTGATAGGCCGATCGGTTATGGATGGGTATAATCCAATCCATATCTAACTTGGACTCCAAGTTTCAATTAGTATATAAGCAAAATCAAGGGCCATTGTTTTTCACCTTTTGTGCACACACAATACCTAATTGATTTTCTTTTCCTTTTTTCCCTTTGTGGTCGATTGAAACAAACAACCCTTAAGGGTTTTTGATTGTGTTATTTTATAAACAAATTGTTTGGTTTAGTTTTGTGTTCTTGTTTACTAGCATAACATTTACTTGGTATTAGTACGTGTGTACAAGAACGTGATTCAATCACACTTTTGATTGAATCTTGGATTGAATTACAAAAGGGTAAGGGGTAATTCCAATAATCCATATAAACCCTAATTAGGGTTCTTAAAGTTGATTGCTTGAAATTAGATTCTTGTTTGCCTAGAATCTTAAGGTACGCATACTATTTATGTTTGGTTAATTAATTTACATGTTATATGTTCCTACTCGCTTCCGCTATTACTTTGATGCTTTATGTGTTTAATTATGATTGTCATGTAATTAAATTCCAACAGTGGCATCAAGAGCCTTGGATAATGTGTAATTAATTACCGAAACGCAAAAAAAACGAATCTTGATTTTTTTTACATGTTAGTCGATTTAGGGTTTATTCCATTCGAACCCTAATTTTTTTAGGCCGATTGCCTATTAATTTTATTTTAGGGTTTGTGTTTGGTATATTAATTTGATTAGAAACCCTAGGTTTAACATGTTTATGCGTTAGTATGCGATCTTGTGGCAACTTGATAATTGTTATGTAGAATCTATGAAAATGTGCATGTTTGGCATGGATTCATTGTAATGATAATTTAAATTATTTAAATTTACTATATGAATTAATGGTTAAGTTTTACACATGTAATTTAATTGATAGATGTCGAATTGGGGAAGACTACAACAAATTAAGTAATCAATTACGTGCTATGTGGTGTATATTTAACTATGACTAACGCAATCGATACGTTGATGCATGTGGCTCACTTACCTTTGTAAGTGATAGTCTTAGTTGAATATATACAATATAAACCTAGAATTGATTACTAATGGGTATTATCGAATTAAGTTTGCATGTGGCTACATGTTTTTACATAATTAATTGTTATGTTATGTAAGTTTATTTAGTTGTTTTATTTTTTATTAGTATTACTTGTTTTTTGTTTATTTATTGTAAAGACATGTTTATAAACGAAAAGGGGTAATTTTGAATAGAAAAGTAATATGGACTAAATAATGGTGAAACAATGAATTGTTTACGAAGAGTTAAATTTTCAAAGTGTTTTAATTGATTATTGAGTTTTGTACCAATAGTACGAACGGCTCACCCAATTGTGACAAACTATAAGAGGAGTATAAGTAGGAACGGGTTTTTAATAAGCTTCGCGCTGACTTTTGTTTCTACGCTCCTTTGTGCGTCAAATTGGAGCTACCAAGTACGACTATTTTATGTACAAAATCACCTTAAGGGTGAATTAGCTTTAATTCCATGCGCCACTTTGTGGTAATTATCCGAAACACTAAGTCTTTGGACTTATGCAAAAGTACGATATAATGGACGATAATTAAAGGTAAATTCTTTGATTGGAGAACCCAATACCTCAATTGAAAACGTTTGTAAATTTGATCTTAATGAATTGGTAAATAAAAAGATTTTATTAAACTTATGATACGAAGATGTATGCATGCTTCTTCGTACATATTTTGATTATAAACATAAAAAACTAGTACCCTTAAAAATTAAGTTAATGCCATCTAATTAAAAGAACGCTTGAAGTTGTAATTTACGTCATGTGAGAGCTTGGACTAGATTACAATGGAAAGGTAAATTTCATACTTTCATTACTAGCAGATCAACTGATGTAATGGAACTATGTTAATTTACAGTTTTTTAAATTAGACGACTTAATTGAGTTCTAAGTGAGAGCTTGGACTCAAGGCATAAGTTGGGAATAAAACATGCTTACATTGCAATATTGTTTGGCAATGTAAATTCTATAAAGATCTAGGAATTGGAAATTGTTTGCCAATTATTGTTCGACAATTACCTTATTGAATACTTTCATTACTATCAGATCAACTAATGTAATGAAACTATGTTAATTTGGATCCTAGCTTTAAGAAAATTATATAGTTTATATGAATATTAACCAATGGGTATTTAATTTTCTTAAAGATTGTATTATCGAAAATACTAAAATTGAATTTTGTAAATTCTTTTAAATGTATTAATGCAACATTAAACCGTAAACATGAGATATTCTTTTATTAGTAAATTGATCTACACCCGTAGGAATTTTTGGCTAGAGTCAACTTTACTAAAAGGATAAACCTAGTCTCCTTTCCATGAGAGAAGTGTGAGACTTAATCCTATTATTTTTCATGAATGAGAAAGATATGATAGAAAAATTAGAATTGTCTAAATTCTAAATACATAACTCATAGCAAACTTTAATAGTTAAGCGAATTGCACATTTTCCATAGAGATTTCATTACCATCTTTCGGTAATTGAATTCTCATATAAAAAATATGACATTTGGTTAACTGGGAAACATGTGAAACTTTTATGAGTTATTAAATTAGAAGCTAGACTAATTACCGCAAAATGGTAAAAGACAAACTAGTATATTTTATCTAGTTGTTTTGTTTTGACCATTTAAAGGTAGGGGTGGCAATTTCTGACCCGACACGAAACCCGACCTGAAACCGACATGAAAATAAACAGGTTCGGGTTGAGTCTAAATAGATTTCGGGTCGGGTTTGGGTCCACCCATCTAACCTGTTTATTAAATAGGTCAGGTTTGGGTTGGGAATAAATTAAGCGGGTCGACCCGCTAACCCGTTTAAGATTTGTTTTCTTAAATTAAAAATTATTTATATTTTATTATATGGGTTAAATGGGTCGACCCACAAACCCATTTAACCTATTTAACCGGTTTAATGTGCCACCTATAGTATATAAACGGGTTACATGGGTCAACCCAAAACCTGTTTAACCTATTAAACATGTGTAACTTATTTAACCCGCCAACTGAAGTATATATACGGGTTTAATGGGTCAGGTTCGGGTTATGTGTAAACAGGTTAGGGTTGACATAGCTGACCCGATTATTTAAATGGGTCAGGTTCGAGTTGAGGTTTTCTGACCCGCCAACCAGTCAACTCGAACCCGTCAACCCGAACCCGACCCGAATTGCCACCCCTATTTAAAGGTGCTACATACCATTGTGGGGATGGTAGACCTATTAGGAAAGAAATTGCACGCCCAATTTTTTAAGTTAATTGCATTGATGGATAGTCCATCATTTACAAAGTAGAATACATTCTTTTAGTACCTAAGTAATTGTTAAGTATGGGTTTTCTCAAAGGTGTAGGAAAGTAAATAGCACACTATTTGCTTTTACTGGTTATGAAACACTTACAATGTTGTCAAATCCAATGGGAGCATTGTGTTGTAATTACTGAATAATGAATTATTGTAATGATCTACAATTCAGTAGGAGCTACAAGCTTTGTAATCTTGGTAGTAACCCATATTATCTCTAGAATGTCTTCAGATAATTGATTTCCAATTGTAGACACTTATGTTTTTAAGGATAGTCATGTACGTTTCCTTACTAGACAATGAAGTGGTTCTACATCTACTAATTATGCTAATATCTATGACACAATCATATTGATCACATAAACAAACGAGTGACGTGTTGTTTATCTGATATATGATGTTGTTCTATGCACAAATGGGAGAAATCTTTATTGTGTGCAAGGTACAACACATAGGAATATGATTTAAAGGATTCTCTTGACTGCAAGGTAAGAGATTAATGTTCTAATGGGACTTATTCACATCTAATCCAAGAAATACTTGGTGTTGCAATTTACGTTATGTGAGAGCTTAGCTAGATTGCAACAACAAGGTAAATATCCATGTTACGTGAGACTATATCTGGAAAATTTGTAGTTTCTAAATTAGATACCTATTAGAATAAGTGTCAATATGATAATAAGACTACTTCAAACTAAATATTTATGTATTATTGAAATGACATAAATAAATGAAGTAATCTAATACTACTTCAATTAGAATATTAGCAGTTTAATTAAACCACAAAAAATACGACGCCGTTTAGGGGCTGGGTTTCCCGCCAAAAATGTTGGGCTATTTTTGGCCTGCCTTGATTGATCCAGTGGCCTCCTTTTCTGGCCTGTTTTTGCCTAAATAACACTCGAACATTCTCGACACACACAAACCATATCGCTTCTACTTTTTTGCGGTCAACCCACAATCCACATCTACTCCTTTCAAAGGTATTCATGCCATGTGATGCTCCCGTATTCATGTAAGTTTATCAATCTTAATCTTAATTAAATAATTGATACAAGAGTTAGGGTTTTGATTTTGAGGGGTTTTTTTGTGGGAACAGTTACACAGAGCATTAGGGTTTCAATTTTGGGTTTTTTGGGAATAAAAAAGTTATGTAAATTTGATTTTTCAGACAAGTGAAGTGAAGTGAAGCAGTAGAAACCCTAATTAATTACCGCCTCTCTCTGTTGAAATGGAGTCCGGCAAAGTTGTGATTTCAACAGCACACCCACAGTAAGCTTTTGTTCTTCTTCTTATTTAATGTTTTATGCTTTTTTTTCATGTTATTTTGCTTCCATTTTCACTCATTTATGTTTTTAGGAAAAAAAGATTTTGGGGGTTTTATTTGTGAGGGCCTTATGAGATTTTATAACAAAAATAAGCTTATAAATTTGTCGTTTATTTAAGAGCAAATGACTTTCCACTATACTTTTTGTCATTAAGTTATCCCAAACACTAAGAATGAGCTTACTGTATTATTTAGGGGGTGTTTGTTTGTGGGCTTATGAGCTTATTTGTTTTTCGGCTTATATCTCATAAGCCCAAAATTTTCGGCTTATTTTGAGACTTATGGACTTATATAAGTAGCCCATAAGTCTCAAGATAAGCCAAAAAATTGTGGCTTATGAAACATAAGCCAAAAAACAAATAAAGCTCATAAGCCACATATAAGCTTTAAACAAACACCCCCTTATAAGCCATAAAATGCTTATCAAATATAATCCTAAGCCCAAAACACAACAAGAGAGGGTTGTTTTTTTAGCTTTTATAAAGGGCTTATGAGCTTATATAAAGGGGTTTTTGAATAAACCTCAGTTTTGTGGCTTATATGACTTTTCTTAAACCATTTTTATCATAAGCTAATTTAGACACTCAACCTTAGCTTATGAGCTTATATATCGTAAGCTATAAGCTGCTTATGCCCAAAAAATACGCTTAGACAAACACCCCCAAAGTTGTTAGAGATAACAATACTCCAACTATTCTAACTTGACATTTTAGTATTATATAACCTTATAATATGTTTTGTAACTTTTGAGTTCCTGGACGTGTCTTGAATATGTAAGCAGCCATCAACGCAAATTTTACGATTATTGCTGATTGTTTTTATGTTACTTTCTGTAGGCGCCAATTATGGTCCACTAATATTGGACTTTGTTGCTGGAACAATTTGTCCAGAGGTGGCTGATGACTTTAGTGGATCGACTAACTCTGAAAGATATGAGCAACATTATTCGTATGTCCCGACGACAGATGCTTCTAGCATTCGCTCTGCTAAAAGAAAAGGAAAAAGACAAGTAGAAGCTGATGAGCAGGAGTTGAATGTTGAAAATGTGTTACTAAAAAGGCAGAGACAGGAATTGTCCATACGTATGTTACAATTAGAGTACCGAATGGTTGGACTAGATTTATAGGTTTTTGTTTATGCTATCTTTATTCAACAAATTTCTCTAAATTGTTAACGTCACACGCTTTTTTTAAACACAGCTGTCCGCACAAGCTCTTCACCTCAGTTTCATACTACTGTCGGTTGCCACTCTGAGCCATTTACAAATAACCGGCCGCTACCTGGTACTATCAATTATATTTGTTACTTTTCCCATGTGCTTCTGTTGCTTACGCTTAAAGTTAATGTTACTCAACTTTCAGTTACGCCTGGGTTGCCGCCACCATCTGTTACTGAACAGTTTCCACGCACGGTCGGTGCCGACACATCGTACGTGCTACGTTCACACACGGTTGTCAATGAACCTCTACGTTTTCCTATTGTAGGTACGCGGTTTACAACACTGTTTACGCATTTCACTTTGTACATACAACACGCTTGGTTGCTACTACTTGACCTGTTGTGATGTTGTAAACGGTGTAGGAACATCATCTCCAACAGGTGGAAATGCTGCTGATACGCCGACAATGGCATCTGCAGCAGGGACTTCACATTGTGGTGACGGCAATATGCACAACCAGTATACACCACTAAATGTTAGTGATACATCGCAGGCTCAGGCATCTGGAAACTTTAGTGGTAGACCTCCACTAACAACACGCAACCGGCGACCAAGTGGCATACGTCCAGGTAAACACCATATAGTGGCGATTACTTACTCAACTTACTTTTAGGTGTCAATCAAAGCATAATATTAACTATCATTCTTTATGTTCAACACACAGGTCCACCCGCTGAGTATAGAAGTTTTGGGTCATGCAATTGTGTCTGCTCTCATTGCCATGCCAAGTTCTGGTATGAGGAGAGACTGGCTACTTCCACGCGCCGGACTGGACCTTTATACGATTCTGTTTTTAATAATGGTTCAAAGGTTCTGTTTTTACGATTCTGCGTTTGATTTTTTTGTGTTATTTTTCAGCTGCGATTGCTCCACGGGTCAGGTGTACTAGGATGGAGAAAAGGACGCCGTGTTGTGCTATCAGTCGTCGTCGGTACCAGTGGTGAGCGAGCTTTGTTTTAATATATATTTGGCGTCAATCTTTGTGCTCATCTATAATTACATGTTGGATGTACTGTGAATTATAAATTTCACCACTCCTATTTTGTCAATCTCAGAAATCAGATATCAACTTCACGCGAAGGAACTTTCTTTTACACGACTTACGCCCATCCATCTGCCCACATCAATACATTGTCCGGTTAATGCTTAATAAGGTGAGCTTGACACTGGTTTTTCTGTATATTGAGGAATGTGGCCTTTTTTCTATATTCTCAAACCACCACTTAGGCTAATAAACTGCTGGCGAGTCCAAATTAAGGAAATTTGTGTTTTTACCATGATTATGAATGTGTATATTTACTACCTATTATTTTGGTGTCTCAGATTATAGCCGGTATTGCAAGTGTGAATGGCGGAGTTAAAGTTGAGAATAAAAATGAAATGACAAAGTTGGATACAGAGGGTGAAATATCTAATAAAGCTCCAGAGCCTAAGTCAATAAAGATGAAAGGTATTATGAACTCTCAGCAAACTAATATAAACGGAAAAGATTCCTACGAAAATAAGGTGAGGACTTGAGACAAGGTGGCCCCAAAGCAAACTTTAGGCAGTATGCATGGAACTATGGAAGAGAAAAAGATGTCTACCCCTGCCACTTATCATTTAGCTTTTGATTTAGTGTCTACAAGGCGCCGCCAGGAGATGGTACATTTACTGTTCTTCAGTGTATTATTTTACATATTTATTTTCATTTTTAATAACCTTGGACGTTTATAGGAACCACATGCTGGATACATAATGCGCAGCAGGTTGTCGCCATGATGAACATTCGGCTGATGAACCGCAACAGGTATGACTTTCCAAATAGGAACCGCCGGCTGTCAACACTGTTTGTTCGGCTGGTGAAACCCATGCTGCCGACGCCTCTTTTATTCCATCCACATCTGGAATCGCACGCACTGATATTTCGCTCAACTCCTTTTCCGATGGTTGGTGTTTCAACTAATTTTATCCATGTTTATAACATGATTGTCATACATTTATCAAATGTTTTTATAACAGTTTACATGCATACGGGTCGTGGGCCAATGCTATTGGATTTCAGGGCTGGCCTCATTCGACATGAGGCGACTAACTATCCCGACATAGTGGAATGTAACATCGATATGCTTACTGAACCAGGAACTGATGAGTTGTGCGAAATAGGTAATGTAGTTATCTAAAATGTTAACGATGTTTATTATACGTTACTGTCATCCCATATTTTGCAAAACTCTTCATTTGAAATGACTTTTTAATTGAAATAGCTGCTTATTGAAGAGTTTCTTAATATTGAATTCTGGCTAGGCCCGGGAAAGCACTGGCAACAACAGTGGAATATATTTTGAACACACAAATAGAGGCGTTGCAAAGACGAGGCGAGGCGGAAGAGCGAGTATGATCTTCTACAGAATGAGGCTTAAAAAAACCAACAACCATGTCAAACATGTACGTTTTTCTAAATCGTTCTTGCTATCCTTTTCGTGATAAACTATCTCCTGGGCCGAAGGACCTGTCGTATTACTCACGATTCGACTTAGCGAAAACTTTTTGGGCCACTTTCGTCACATTCGACTTAGCGAAAACTTTTTGGGCCATTTTCGCTAACGTCGAACGCGTGGTAACTTTATAAATCAAACATTTATTTATATTAGTTATAAAATGTTTTGTTTTTTTGATTGTGTGTGTGATTTGTGAAGAATGCTGAGTTGTTTACGTTGACGTACGGTGCGATTGTGCGACAATTGCTTACGGATTTAGAAGAGGTTGAGGAAGTTAATAAACAGCTCGATCAAATGTATACGTAGTTTATATACTTTTTATATTTAGGTTTAGAAATTTGTGTTGTTGTTGTTGTTTAACGTTTTCTTCTTTGATCAGGGGTTACAATATTGGAATCCGGCTGATTGACGAGTTTCTTGCTAAGTCGAATGTGACGAGGTGTGTTGATTTTAGGGAGACTGCTGAAGTTATTGCTAAGGTATATTCATCTTCTCTAGAATCGTCAATCGTTTGACCTGATTACTTGATCGGGCATATAAATTTATAGGTGAAGAATGATGAAAGTATTGTAAAGTAAAGGTAGTGAAAGAGTTTTGTTTTAATGTTGTTAAGCGTGAGAAGTTTAGTGCCTTTGTCTTTGCTTGCACCAACAACTGATTACGACACTCTAAATTAGATCATGGAACTTTTTTGAAGTGATAATCATGATTTTTGTTCCTCTGATGTTTGAACCATTGTCTGAAAGTAGACCCATTTGCCTAATAACATTGCAACTTCATGACGTGTATAATTTGCTTGGACTTCCTTATTGCTAACATTTGCCTTTGGACAATGTATCTGATTGCCTTTAAGTTTTACCTTTTTTAGTACCATAGGACAGAAGAAAATACCAAAGCAATTGTTTTACTTGAATGCGTTAGATGATTAATATATGTTTTTTTAGCTATGTCCTCAACAACGACACAAATAATGCGCCAAATAAAACGGCAAAAAAACAATGCAAAAAAACGTGCCCTCCCGTAACGCGGCGACCAGCGCCAATCTCGTTTTTGTAATTTTGGAATGACATAAAATAAGTGAAGTAATAAATTAACTTGAAATTACTATTGAAACCAAGAGATGGTGTTCATAATTAATTTAGTTAAACATGTTTATGTTTCATTGTAAAGATATAAACATGAAGTCTTTTAATTGTTACAAGACATATAATAAAGTAAGACGTTAACTTGTTATATTTTTTAATTAAGACATATACAAGAAGTCATTAAGTTGATCAATGATTTATAACGTATAGTGGGATTATAATAGCTTATGTCTTCTTGTTGAGACATGGACATGAAGTGACTTGGTCAAAAAGTTGTAACAATTCGCATTTTCGGATTACTATTTATTTTTACTATTCATTTTTACTATTCACTTTTACTATTCCTCCTGAAATTTTATTCTACATTCTTGTAAGATAACCTATTTTCATGATAACACGAGAATTTGACACTCATCGGGTCATTTTTGCAAGTTTCGCAAAACCGTGTCTGAGATTTACGTTTAGATTTAAACGTCATTTAAACATCCCGATATGTCCATACAAAATTTCAAACAAGAGAAATATGTGTTTTTCACATCATACTACATTTCCACAAGATTTGGATTTTTACATTTTTTGGTTTTACATTTTGCGCGTTTTAAGCCTACGGTTTTAAGTTTTCACGACTTTAAGCATCCTGATAGAACCTATCACTCATTTAATATGCTTATATAGAGTATATTGATAAGTTTTAACAAATTTATAAATTTTATATTTTTAGGATACCCGATTTTAAGTTAAGTGACTTAACGGCTTACAGTTAGTGGTTACCGGGACCAAAACTCACTCCGTGAATCAAGATATTATCAAATCACCAAACTTATCCATCCTTTTTCATTTTGGTCGACATATGATAAGTGTTGTATCATTTGGATGAGAACATGTGTACTTTACTAGTTGAAAAGTCTTACATACTTTGCATAATATCTTCTAAGTCTTACACATCTCATTTTCATTGATCAAGAAGTCATTTATTCTTTCTTTCTCTCTCATTTGGTCGATCATCAATAAATCCCAAACACATGATCCTTAGCTTTTCTTGTTACAAGTTATACACATAAGTTAAAGCTACTAGTAATCTCTACATGAATCTTAAGTTTATTTGGTGATTCCATGGTTGGATTAGGAGCTACACAAGGATGTAAGGGCTGAGATTATGAGGTTCTTACAAGTGTTCTTAGTATGGTTAGATCAAGGTTATCAAGGGTTGGTTTGAAGAATTTGGAAGCTAGGGTTACTAGTTCTTGTTCTAGTTCTTTGATTCTTGATTTCCTTTCTTATAGAAAGCCAAAAGTTGTAAGAAAATCTAGCTCACTCATGATCAACTCTATTTACATGTTTTATATTCTTAATCTATGCTATATATGCTCTCTATATTGGATCATGATGTACAAGACTTTTAAAACAAGTTGAAAGACCTATATGTTAACTTATATAAGTAAACAAGTAAACTAGTGACTTATGCTATGAAAATCGACCAAAATAGAATACCCATGACCTTGGGAAATTACTTACTGTTATAGAGGGTTTTATAAGGAAAAAGTAGCAATTTGAATCACCCGAAACGAGTACACGAGTCAAAAGTTATGATCGAAAGAAGTTAAGGAAACCGAAAAATTGAAACTGTCCAAAACCCTACTGTCCCCGAACTGAGGTGAATTTTAGAGGCACTTATGGTCCGATTCATCAAAAAGTTAAAACACGAAATTTGTCCGAAATGATGTTTTACGTTCACCACAATGAAACTCGGCCTGAAAATGCCAAATGAAGGTAGTTTACTGTCTCAAATTTCAGTTTTCGGCTCAAACAAACTTAGTTTTCACTAGACAAATAATTAAGAACCATGTGATTTTCAAAACTAATTACTCACTAAACATAATGAACTTCATAAAAATAACAATCTTCATTCAAAATAAACTTTCTTAAGTTTATTTTACCTTCGGAATAGTAACTTTTGTAAAACGACGAGAACTTATAAACCATTTAAGTTACTTACACCAAATCAAGTACCATATAACTTTCATTAGACATTTAGATTTACTTGACGGATTTAAGACATGGACTATTTATCTTATATTGAACTATTGGATATAGTGGACACATAATGGACATATTGTTTTGAACAATGCATATACTTGACGGACTTTATTATACGGACTGTGACTTGGCATATTAGACTCAGACTTTAGACATTGGACTATTACTCAAATCACTCGGACTTATATCAAATGAGATACTAAACTATAAATGATGAATAAATCCATTTCTATAAAACGACATACACAAACTACCAAGTACTACATCATGATCGATATAAGGACGTATATAGACTCGTTTATGTTTTCCTAGACATTATTCCAAATCTGAGACACAACAATTATTCTAGGTTGCACGTAGATGTTTTCCCAGCTTATCGAGCGATTTCGTTATATTCTTAAACATCATCCACTCTCGGTGAGTTTCATAACCCAACTTTTACTCTTTAATTACTTTATAAACTCTTTGGGGGAGATACATGCTCAACTATATTTATTTACTTTTACAAGTACTCTAAACCTTTACATTACTGTGAGATTTAACATGCTTTGAAACACTGTTGGATGAGAAACTTGTTTGCTTTATGAATCATTGAAACCATACTTTTGTTTGTAAAACTATTACCTGCTGGACTAAGAACTACATTTATACCCATGAATATGTACTGTTAATTCCCTGCTGGGAAGCACGAGTGATATAAATAGATCTATTGAGGGTGACACCTCCATTCGTGTTGGGATACAACAGTCCAGATAGGACTAGCGGATGTATACCATGTCGAATTACAAGTGACTAGAATTAGCACACTTTCCGGGTATTGATAACATGAGCACATTTCATGCAAATTATAACATGAGCACTCTCCATGCCAATTGGTCGTAGCTTCGGTGACATTGAAACTTAGCGTAGCGTAATAGCCTTTTTTTATAACATTATACACATTTATAATGTTAACTCGTAAACTTATTTTGTATAACATTATACACATTATAATGTTATCTCGTAAACTTATTGGTTCAACTTCACTGCTTTATGTAAACTCTATGAACTCACCAACCTTTGTGTTGACACTTTTAGCATATTTTCTCAGGTGTATAATTGATTGACATATGATGATGCAAGGCAGTGCGTGGTAGGGGCTTATGCATACTTTTGGAGTGTACACATAACACTCATGACCAGGGTTTTTGTACAATGGGACAACTAATAAAAATCATGGGCCTTATTTTCCGCAATTCAATTTTGTAAAGCTAATGATTTATTCAATAAAGCTTTTAAAACGAATTTGATAAATTCGTTCTCTATTACTTATGTTATGATCCAGTTAAGTAGCACCCCAGATGTTGTTACCGCTGTGATCTGATTTGGGGGTGTTACAAAAAGTACTTATGTTATATAGAATGCAATTGGCTTGAAAATTCTATTATACCATTAAGTTGACTTAGTTGGTAAATAGATAAGCCAAATGAAATATATTTATCTTACATATTGTAAGATTGTCTTACAAGATTAATCCCAATGAAATACCAAATGTTTATGGTATGTTCAGTTAGGAAAATCAAACTCTTGTTATATTGTTTGATTAAAGATAACTATGACTTCTTTTCTTCCAAAAGTTATCAAGGTTAAAAAATTGAGTATGGATTGGATATACTCAATAAGACTCCAATTTATAAGATTAATAAGACACCATTTTGTTATGGAATGTGATGAATCACATTAAGTCTTAAAATGAAGTTCTGAATTTGTTAAACTACTTATGAGTAGGTTATTAACAAACTAAATGTCAGGAACTGTCAATATGTTTTTGTAACGAGAAGTGCTGCGAACCGCCGCGTTGCGGCGGGGCAGCAATAGATAGCAATATACATACACAAAACAGTGCATTAAAAATTTATAGTAGTTTAGTGTTGTATTACAGTCGATAGTAATATACACACCACAGAACTTTATACAATCTTCTCTACATCTATTACAACAAAGGTGCTGGCCATTGCTGCAATGCTTGCAGGTGCCTGCAAAACATATATCATCGATTAATAAATTCATTGTACATATGGGTGTAAAACAGATATCATCAATTGTTTTTTGTTGGAGTGTTGATATGTTAAATAACCCCTATATAGTAAATAAACAGTAACTTCTACTTTGTTCTTTGACTTTTAATGGGGTAAGAAAAACACATTTTTAAGAAACGTTGGTTATGCCTTATGAAGCAGCTAGGCAGAGAACCAACTCTTGACAGTCATTATTGTGTAAAGTTTTCTTTATCAGTAATTTAAAGTCTTTGCAATCCCGACATACAGCCACGGCACGACTTACTCCGGTCATCGTTTTAATTCTACTAAAAAAACTTGAAGTAAGACTAAAAAAGTTTTTTGTATGATAACTTACCTGCACCCTGTGAAGTTCAAGAGTTGACAATACTGTTAACATCTTTGCAGTTGTCGACATCCACCCACGAAAACATGCAAAGTCATATTTTAACAGAAAAAGCATGTAAATTTGAGGTGGCAAATTGATCGGGCTGACAGGTCGAGTAACCAACCAAACAGGTGACTTTTGTATGGATCGAGGCAAGTTTGAATCACTATCAATTCCAAACCAAAACAACAGATGTAAAAGAGGATTTGACACTTTCAAAATCAATATAAAGTGAAAGAACAAAAGGAAATTTGTATACACGAATAGGTGGCCATCAATTTCAAAACAATTTTAAAGTCCTTCATGACCATAAAGAGGCAACTTTCTTTCCTCTATATTGTAGTCAATTTCTGTATTTCAGTTAGTTAAACTTTAAGGCTCATACGACGCGTTTGAGAAATAGATTGCAATATTTTGACTTTTCTTAGAACAGATGGTGTAGCAAAATGGACCTAAGCCCATTATATTTGTGTAGAAGTCTGGTGTATTGGGCTTCCCTCATTTTACATGAGGAACCATGAAACTAAAGGATTGAATGTTATGCAGACATTTAATTTCAAGAACTAAGATGATTAAGGATTATGTTAACAAATCACCTCTAACTAAACATCATACCTAAAATTTACATATGGTGGCCATGGACAATAATCTATATTTTGATTAGCCTACAATGGGATCGAGCGATGTAATCAACTTAACTAACGCTACATACCTGTTGTAGACGCTGGCATTGTGTATCCAACATTTTAGCAAAAGGTGATTCCCGTCTATCAAATCTAGTGCCTACATAAATAATAGCAGGTTCAGTAAAAGCAGTGATCATTTTGTAAAATCCAGCAAAGAATAGTAACGTTCACTACAAATAACCTTGAGAAGCATTAGAAGTTGTGCGTGACCGAAAGTCCAACGTTACCGGCTCGCGGATTGCTGCTGCAACATTTTGTCAAAGGCTTAAGGAAGTTGTAAAAATGACCGTTACTCCAACATATAGGCAGAAGGAAAAATATACGAAACAGTTACCTTGGGAAGGAAATCCAGCAACAACAGTTTCAGAAACCGGTCCCCCAAAATCCATTTCGGATGAGAAGGAATTGCAAGCATTAGTAGCAGCTATCGTTAATTCATCGTAACCTTGAATAGCTGCAAATAATATGCAAATACAAATTTATATATGTTATGAATAGCTGCAAATAATATGCAAATATAAATATAAAGACGGTGAATACAGATAGGAACTTGATATAAAAACGGGTAATTCACATTTAAATATCACTTAACGAAAACTTGATCCGAATTATATCTCATTGTAGCTCATTTTTCTCCCTAACTTATCTTATCCTTAAGCTAATAAGTCATAACCCAAAAATCCAAATGCTAGTGTTGCAAGTAACAAAATAAGAGGGTGTTTGGAATTGCTTACTGAATTACCGTTCTCTTGGTGTTGCTTCTGTCTACCGCCTTCACCCTTGATATCATTGTTCGAGTCCTCAGAATTTGAGAGCCGGATAGGAGAAAATTTGTTGTGTCCTGACCTCTCACCTCAAAATCATAACTTTGTAATACTAAATTACCTTTATGGTGTTCTTCCTTCTGAGTATATGGGTCATCCTTTATATCATTGGTCAAGTTCTCGGAAATTGAAAGCCAAACTGGAGAAGTTGAACTGTTATCAGCAGAATCAGCCTCTTCCTGGCCTCTTACCTCAACCTCACCTGAAAAATCCCAAGTAGGTATTTAAATAACTACACAAAGATAAGTAACACGCGCATTTGATTCTCAAAATTAGTAAATCTGAACTATGGAACTAAATCTCTCACATAAAAGCTTAATTAGCAATATACTGAAATTAAAGAAAATTATACCTTCTCCAACATATTAACCACTTCATTGACGTCTTCACCCGTAATCATATATATGCATCCCGCTCTCACAACATCAGGGCCAAAAACAACGTCATAACTCATTGGTTCATTTGACTGTAGAATACAACACTACCTGGTTTTTTATTTGGATTCAGATTTAGCCGAGTAATATTATAAACGACTCGGTTTTTGCTTGATGAAACATCAACACCAAGCATCGCAGTTCCAGAGTATTTAATCAATGCCTTAACATCTGCAAAGTCCACCTTAGCCAACCCAGGTATCTACATTTCCATCATACACCCATCAGCTTAGAAAACCCAATAGACTAAGAGACGCCAGTAATTGCATAATGCACTTACGTATCAGATGTAAACACATGAGCATAGCATCGAATAAAGAAAAAAGTAATATATTCAACAAAAAGTTTTATGTGGGCGTGTACGTGTTTGATTTTTATTGTAATGAATCTTAATTAGACAAAACTCATATAACTTACCGGCTGAAGAGTGTGTGATGTTAGAATCTGGACCTCAACGTCCTTGAGAATGGGCTCACCCTTCTTGTTTCTCTTTACCATGTCCTCGGCATTACCGTCATCGGCAGTCACAATGTATATCCCACCCACTTGCTCTACTGCATCAAGGATCATCTATCACCATACCAAAACTAACAGTCAGACAATCATTTTCTCCAACAGAAAATAAAAATACCAATACAAAATAATATAGAGGCAAACTGGGCGGGTCGAAAATGTCGTGTAACAGGTCAAAATGGACTTTTGTACGGGCCGAAAGGCCAACACCCTATCTCAATATTTATATAACTTTTTTTTTTAAAATGTCTTTGTTAAAAATTATTATAGAACATATTTTCTATTAAATCAAGAATCTAGTTTTTTGGCAAAACAATTCAGCAGGTCGTATGTAAAAAACACATTGACCGAATTTCAACATGTACACAAACTACCAGACCCGTTTCATTATTAGCTAACTATATGAATTTTACACATAGACCTACAAAAGACAAAGGTTGACCAAATCAAAAAAACTTTGAATACCATATAGTTTTACCTTAACAGCTTCATCAGCAGCCTTGCAGGCCACGACAGTAGCCTGAACATC